>CM040402.1:127110279-127152779 GCA_022702515.1 Ilyophis sp. 1 JC-2022
TGAAGCTTGGAGACAGACACACCTGAGGCTCTCACCTCCATAAGGAGAATACTGAAGCCTGGAGATAGGCACACCTGAGGCTCTCATCTCCATAAGGACAACACTGAAGCTTGGAGACAGACACACCTGAGGCTCTCACCTCCATAAGAAGAACACTGAAGCTTGGAGACAGACACACCTGAGGTTCTCACCTCCATAAGCATGAGGGAGAGGGAGACAGAGACAGAGAGTGAGCCACTGGTCTGTCCCTGCCCCACAGCTGGTCATAGTGACAGTACCCATCAGCCCTCTCTGGCAGCGTTGCCTTGGAGATGACGGGTGATGATGAAACAGAGACAGCAGCGCGGCTCACATTCATCTCCCGCGACCCGTCTCGCTAGGCTCCTCCCACGCTCCGCACAGCTGTTCCTCTCACTTACTGTGATAGATAGCCCCCGCCCCCCCCGCACTCCCACATTCAAACTTACTTTGTACTTTATTCTCAGCACTCAGAGAGCGTGAGCCCCTGACTGGTGGGCTCTCTTTCAATCCAACAACAACGCCATTATTCTCTCCGTTTCTCCCTCTCCCGCAACGTGGATGAGAACAGAGCACTTCCACCTGCCTCTCCGTTCCTCGCCTCGCTTGGGAAAAACGCCATCAGCTCCTCATCATTCAAAGGCTTGTACCGCCATTGTTTCCCTGGTTACGCACATGCCACATGCTTCTCTGAGGGAGGGGGGAATCATACACAGTTCGGGGGGGGGGACTCCATATTGTCAGAAGGGATCATACCCGTCACGGGTCTGCACTGCACCAGGGAGAGCCCAAACTCTGAAAGCCACACGTGTGGGAACAGCTCGCCGACCTTTTGACCTTGTCCTCACCCAGAAGTGCCACTATCAATTTCCCCATTTCTACAGGCTGTGATTACACAACCCTAACCCTCCAGTGTGCGACTGAGAGACCCCTCGGCCCTTCTGTCCTTTAGGAAACCGCATCAGGGAGGGATAAGATACAGAACAAAAAGGTTTGGTAAGGACGATGGGTGGCCCCGACGCGGGGCCCAGACGCGGGGCCCAGACGGGACGCAGGTGATTGAGAGCTCTGAGTAATGGAAAGAGTTATCGTGTCTTGTAATAACATGCTCAGACAGGAGAAGCGGTTCTCGCTCTCGGCGGATTCGCGGCTCTCGGGTAATATGGCGGGATTCTCATTATTTGTGCAAATTCGAAAAGCTCCAACTGTGGCACAGAGGAGAAGGGAGACGACGCTCGGCTGCCACGAGACAGAGGCGTCGCAAACAAATTAACACTAAATAAAACGGGTGGGGCTGGGTGGGGTTTATATGGAGTGGGGGGTGGGGGGGGCCTAACGGTGACAAACTCCTCAGGTAAAAAGCCAAGGGGAAGCACAAAAGTGAAGGACGCTGAAGTGTCAGAAGGATTTGATAAGGGCAGAGAAACGGAACGGCACTGTGCACAGCATGGGGGGGAGGGGGGGCAGGGTGTTTATATGGAAATATATAAATATACACAATCAGCTGAGTTTGTCCGTTTTTAAAAGCTCTTTCTCCATCGCCACTGCTGATCGAGCGGTTTTGTCATCATTGGTGGACAGGATTTAGATCTTTCTTGGGGTGTCAAGTAATTTCCTGGCCTTTTGCTCCCCCCCGCCCCCCCCCCCCGCAGTGAGAGTGTCAGGAGTCAGGCTGCAGGTGGAAGATACTATTACACATGGCTGAGATGCACTGAGTCTGTCTCACCCTGGGCTGCCAGAGACTGATAAAACAGAAAAGAGCAAAAAAGTCTCTCTCCCTCCCTAGCTGCTTGTCACTGAGCAGAATCTGCAGATTCCGCAAGGAAAGGTCAAAGTTCAAAACCTTTCCCCAGAATTTTGGCGGGAGGGGGGCTTAAACCCCATTGATCTCCATTATGTGGGGAATGAGGTCTTACCTCACACTTTGTTCAGGTTCTGTTTCTTTACAAATCAAAAGGGATTAAAGAAAGAGGAAAAAAGTGCTTCACATATTTTTTCATTAAACCTTAAAGCCCTTCAAGAGATTCAAAGGGAAAATCGTCTTTCCGGGAGCCAGACTGGCGTTCCGGCTGTACCCACAATCCCCTGGGAGAGGTGAGGGGAACGTCATTAAGATACATCACAAGATGAACCTTGCAAAATAATCTTTTTTTTTTTTTTTTTTCCCCTCAGGGCCGGAAACACTGATTCTTATCGTTGCGGTTCCTTATCGTGTTTTAGGATCAACATGGGGGGGAAAGGCTGCCGGTTTCAATCCCAAAAGAAGGATGGGGGCACTGCACACGCACTTTCCAGAAAGGTACTTAATGTGAGATTGCTTCCGGAGATATCAGCAATAAAATAAATAAATAAATAAAGTGAAAGAGAATGAAATGAAAAGTTGTGCCAGTCAGCCTCGTCTGCTGAGCAGATCAATAATAATTAGAGAGCAAGCAGGACAACCTGATCAGTAGTTCCCAAACCTTCAGCTCCTGTACCCCACTAAATGAGTGGCAATGTTTTATGTGACCCCTCCCCCAATAAAAAAAAACATGTTCAAATATTAATCAAGGTTTGTCCAGTCTACATGATAATCGCAAAAGCAAATTTACCATTCCCTCTGCAGAATTCCATTTGCTCATTGCCAGTCCCTCGCCGACTGCCTCAAACATTTTTAAAAATGAACGGATTAATAAGGACAGAAAATGAGTGTACAAAGACGGACACGGCTGGGTGGAGTCACTTTGTTCGCTTTATTGGTCACAGCTTAATTTCCCCGTTTTCTCCGCCCTGAGTAAAGCCATTAAACCCTAACCCCGCCCCTTTCCCCACATCATCACAAATTCCATATTGCGTTGATTACGAGGCGCTCAAACCGGCATCCCCCTACCTGCGGTGTCCCCCGGGTGTGGTGCGCCGCACAGCAAGAGCGTTCCCCAACACGCTCCAGCCTCACGCTCCAGCCTCACGCTCCAGCCTCACGCTCCAGCCTCAGCCTCACGCTCCAGCCTCACGCTCCAGCCTCACGCTCCAGCCTCACGCTCCAGCCTCACGCTCCAGCCTCACGCTCCAGCCTCACACTCCAGCCTCACACTCCAGCCTCACACTCCAGCCTCACACTCCAGCCTCACACTCCAGCCTCACACTCCAGCCTCACACTCCAGCCTCACACTCCAGCCTCACATACGTGTCACATACGTGTCAGTCCTCTGAGCGACGGGGGGCGGAACGGCACCTCGTCACGTTTTCTGTTCTTTTTGTTCCTTCAGTAAATGCAGCGGTGGCAGCAGCAGCTCCTGTCTCAACACATTCGCGGAGGGGAATTTTAATGGCGGTAGCAGAGAGCTGGTGCACGCGGATGGCGGTAACCCTGACAGGCCCGTCGGCGGAAGCCCTCGTCTCAGAGCCAACACTGAATGCCAAGTTATGTTTGATGCACTCCCCGTAGAACCCTCCCCCCACTCCCCTCCCCCGCCAAAACACCCTCCCCCCCCCCCCCTCTCGCCAACCACGCCAGGGAATCCATCACCTATGCAAAATTTAAGCGATTTGACTGTAGCCATGAAGACCAGGGTTGATGTGTATTAAGACTGCAACAGACCAGCGCCTCCAACGTCCCGTCCAACGGATAAACGCCCCCAACGTCCCGCCCAACAGACCAGCGCCCCCAACGTCCCGTCACATATTAGGGACCCCCCACTTCCTGTCAAAAAAAGGGAACACACATTTCCCATGGGTAACTAACCAGTGCCCAACGGCATCCTGAGAGAGACAGAAAATGCAGCTTCAAAATTTTTTTTTTAAATCTACCAAAATGGATTACTTCTTTTCCATTTTTTTAAATAGACCAAAAACTGAAAAATGTGCTTAGATTTTATAACTAACTCCACTTAAAACTCCACTGTCAAACCTAAGCAAAGAGCATGATACCTGCCCCCCCCCCTAAAAAGTAACACAGCACAGCAAAAGTAAAACGCAACAAAGCTGTTCGCTTAATAAAAAATAAATCCATGATATGTAACCCACTGAGCCCAAAAGTTTAGAATGTGATCATAAACTCAGAGCTCACAAATCCATGCACTCAAAAAAAACTGGACTGGACCATAATATCCTACTGGTGCGACCATGTTAATGGCCAGATACTTCTTTAATCAGCAATCAATAGGTCATAAAGCTGTACCAATCACAGCTAGCAGCGCTGCAGGGCAGCGTGTGATTGGCTGTACCGTCATTAAGACAGGACGCAACACACACACACCGTCTCACCCAACTACCAATCAGCCCCCTGCTCTGATAAAGTGTCTAAAAATGGATTTTTAAAATATATTTTTATATTAAGGAGGGGAAAAAATGACATTAAAAAATTGAAAAACTGAGAAGTGCTCCTCAAAGCCATTCTGAAAAATTAATATGCTAATTAAGCGCTCGCTTCAGGCGAAATCTTAGGAACTTTAGCAAGGGAGTTATGAGCTCTTTACAAATTACTTAGTCTATTATGCTGGGAGCAGTATACATTTTTAAAGTGACTGGAGTTTTATTTTTTTATATATTCTTTTCCACACACAATGAGACCTTTCCATTTTCAGAGAGATTCTCCCCCTTTTCCATTTACGGATACAAAATGAGGATATCTGACTGGCGGTAATATCATTTCTCAAATTGCCAGAGCCGTGGAAGACAGTGAGTCTCATCAACATTCCAATTTAGTCTCCAATTTCCTTTTCTTGGGCATGAAATTCCTCTCCGGTTCAGTGGAGGATTATCAACTTTTACCTCGGTAATGAGCACTGGCATTAAAGACAACTGTGCCGGACTCAATCCAACACACACACAGAAAGAGAGACAACTACACTATTAATTTCACACTGTTCTTGCACAGCATGTAAATAAATGCATAGTAAATTAACAGTAAACAGGTCACGCCCGAGTTACATTTTTGTTGCTGTTCTACCAAGTTTTATACGCGAGTAACTAAATTGTAGGTAATTGCGCATACTGCATACTGCATACTGCATACTGCAGATGTGAATGTTTTCATGGAAACTGCAAAGCGTAGCAACAGCACAAAACTACAAATGCAAATGTGAGAAAATTTTTTGAGCTCTGGTCTCAAATAATTTCACAATCTTGCCACTCACTTCCTGCATGTAGTGGACCAGCTTCCTACTTTAAAACAAGTCATAATTAACAGGCTTAAAGTATTTAGGCCTTTAAAGTACTGCCAGAGATACACAGGCCCTTAGTGTGTCTGTAAACAAAATACATCACCACTCGTCCCCAAACAACTCACATCCCACCACATCCTGCTTCTGTCTGTAGTATTGTGGTCCTACCGTCTACCCCACCACATCCTGCTTCTGTCTGTAGTATTGTGGTCCTACCGTCTACCCCACCACATCCTGCTTCTGTCTGTAGTATTGTGGTCCTACCGTCTACCACACCACATCCCACCACATCCTGCTTCTGTCTGTAGTATTGTGGTCCTACCGTCTACCACACCACATCCCACCACATCCTTCTTCTGTCTGTAGTATTGTGGTCGTACCGTCTACCACACCACATCCCACCACATCCTGCTTCAGTCTGTAGTATTGTGGTCCTACCGTCTACCACACCACATCCCACCACATCCTGCTTCTGTCTGTAGTATTGTGGTCCTACCGTCTACCACACCACATCCCACCACATCCTGCTTCTGTCTGTAGTATTGTGGTCCTACCATCTCTCCATGAGAAACATTGGGAAAATTGGTCAATGTGCCAAGGAAATAAATGTGTTGTCAATCAGCCCTTAGCACTGCAGTGAACCGTCCAGCCATAAAAGACACTCATTCACTCATTCACTCATTCACTCATTCACTCTCTCACTCTCTCACTCTCTCACTCTCTCACTCTCTCACTCTCTCACTCTCTCACTCTCTCACTCTCACACTCTCACACTCTCACACACACACACACACACACACACACACACACACACACGGCCAGGTAATGGGCACTGCCAGACTAAACTCACATCTTATGTAAAGTGTTTGAATGGAGCCCTGCAAGAGAGAAACTCACATCTGATATAAAGCCTTTGAATTACATTACATTACATCAGGTTAGGTACCTTGCTCAAAGATACAACGGCAGTGTCCTCCCTGGGAATCGAACCTGCAACCTTTGGGTTACAAGGCCAGTTCCTTAACCATTATACTACACTGCCACCCGTGAGAGAAACGCACAACAGCATCACAATGAAACTTAATATAAATCCACTGTGCATCCAGGACTGGGGACCATACGCTATAACCGTACAAAAACATCTGTGGCCTTCCATCACCAAGAATCCCCCCCCCCCCCCCCAACACTCACCCAACGCCCCCCCGACACTCACCCAACGCTCCCCCAACGCCTGCTCCCACAACATTTCCCCAACGCTCCCCAAATGCTCTCTGTATGCATCTTTTGGAGCTGACTGTACGTTAGCATAACATCACAGTAACGTTGCAGTAACCACATGCACTGCCTGGCCAAAAAAAAAGTTGCCGTTGCACCCGTCATGCATAGTGCACACTGTACAAGCCTCTGGAGGCAGTGTTATGATGTGGGGTTACTTCAATTGGTCAGGTCTAGGCTCAGCAACGTTATGCAGCAATAAAATGAAGTCAGCTGCGTACCTGAATGTACTGAATGACCAGGTTATCCCATCTATGGGCATATTCCAGGATATTGTAAGGCACAAACACACACACGTACGCACGCACACACACAGACGCATGCACGCACAGACACGCACGCACGCACGCACGCACGCACGCACGCACGCACGCACGCACGCACGCACGCACGCACGCACACACACACACACCCCAGACTCCCCGTGCTTACAATCGATAGCATGTTCATGTCTGAGGCCTGTCTACTGGGTGAGAGATGTCCACAGCTACATAATCCCCATTGATGGTGTAGATTAGCCCACTTTAGACTTCGCGCACAGCCCTCCGTGCTCCACACATCCAGGTTATCAAGCAGGGCTGGGAATCATTGCCCACTTTTACAAAACGTTGCGGGGGGGGGGTCGCTGAAGCGCGTTTCAAATTGACCAGCTCTATCAGACCCGGCGGTCTACAAGAGAGCGGCAAGAAAATAAATAATTAAACACATGGGTTAAAGGGCGCAGCAGGGAGAGGAATCAGACACGTCTGGCGTTAGATAATAAGTTCGATCTCTGTGTAATCAGGCAGCTCACGGGGAAGTCGATATGAAACCGACCTGCAGTGGTTTTCACCCCCTCAGGGTCTTGTCTGTTCAGTTTGTCTGCCTTTCACTAATCCCTCCTTCCTATGATAGAGACTCACAGCTCGGCCACAGTTTCCACCCAAACAAAAACACTAAATCTATTCTGAGTATCCTGATAATGAGGCAGAAAAGCGAGTCGGACGCTTGCGAGTCGGACGCTTGCGAGTCGGACGCTTGCGAGTCGGACGCTTGTGAGTCGGACGCTTGCGAGTCGGACGCTTGCGAGTCGGACGCTTGCGAGTCGGACGCTTGCGAGTCGGACGCTTGCGAGTCGGACGCTTGCGAGTCGGACGCTTGCGAGTCGGACGCTTGCGAGTCGGACGCTTGCGAGTCGGACGCTTGCGAGTCGGACGCTTGCGAGTCGGACGCTTGCGAGTCGGACGCTTGAGAGTCGGACGCTTGAGAGTCGGACGCTTGCGAGTCGGAACAGAGAGAGCAGTGTCATCACAGCTGAAAGAACCGAATTTCCCCCTACAGCTGGAAGCAGCGAATCTCCCCCTACAGCTGGAAGCACCGAATCTCCCCTACAGCTGGAAGCAGCGAATCTCCCCCTACAGCTGAAAGAACCGAATTTCCCCCTACAGCTGGAAGCAGCGAATCTCCCCCTACAGCTGGAAGCACCGAATCTCCACCTAAAGCTGGAAGCACCGAATCTCCACCTACAGCTGGAAGCACCGAATCTCCCCTACAGCTGGAAGCACCGAATCTCCCCTACAGCTGGAAGCACCGAATCTCCCCCTACAGCTGGAAGCACCAAATCTCCACCTAAAGCTGGAAGCACCGAATCTCCACCTAAAGCTGGAAGCACCTAATCTCCCCTACAGCTGGAAGCACCGAATCTCCCCTACAGCTGGAAGCACCGAATCTCCCCTACAGCTGGAAGCACCGAATCTCCCCTACAGCTGGAAGCACCGAATCTCCCCTACAGCTGGAAGCACCGAATCTCCCCTACAGCTGGAAGCACCGAATCTCCCCTACAGCTGGAAGCACCGAATCTCCCCCTACAGCTGGAAGCACCGAATCTCCACCTAAAGCTGGAAGCACCGAATCTCCACCTAAAGCTGGAAGCACCGAATCTCCCCTACAGCTGGAAGCACCGAATCTCCCCTACAGCTGGAAGCACCGAATCTCCCCTACAGCTGGAAGCACCGAATCTCCCCTACAGCTGGAAGCACCGAATCTCCCCCTACAGCTGGAAGCACCGTCAAAGACTCACCATTTAAACGTCTTATCCTCATACCCATATCCTTATCCTTCACGTTATAAAATGTATTTAACATCAACAAATTCCACCCAACAAATTCAAATGAAACAAATGTATTAAATACACAATTAAAAAGGGAAATCTTCAGCAGATGACCACCTGTTTCTGTGATTGAAATTAAACTTAACTTAATTAACCAAAGCCAATAAAACCCTGAAATAAAGCCCACACATTCCGCATCATGTGTGACTTGCGAAGGTCTACGGATTTAAGTTCCACATTAACTTGCGTACGACAGCTAAAATAGCACTTATTCACACGTGATGAGCTACAGTCGACACGCAATGACGGTGGAGACAGTACTCCTGTTTGTCAGTTTGTTTTTGCTGTTACTGGTTATGACTTTGTTGTGAAGGCAGAGAATAGAATCTCTATCAAACGAAGCACTAAATTAAACCTGCGCGCTAAGTGATCCCTGACAGAAAAAACACCACTACTTCTCACTGTTAATGATTTGTCTGAAAATGCACAAGAGCACTCCACCAGAGAGGTAGCAATTGTTCTGTCCCTGGAAATTCAATAAAAAAATACAAAGCCACAAGGCTATCGCTTGTGCAAGGCGAGAGAATGAAGCTCCTTCACTTTGACCGAGAGAGAGAGAGGAAGAGAGAGAGAGGGAGAGGAAGAGAGAGAGAGAAAGGGAGAGAGAGAGAGAGAGAGAGAGAGAGAGAGAGAGAGAGAGAGAGAGAGAGAGAGAGAGAGAGAGAGAGAGAGAGAGAGAGAGAGAGAGAGAGAGAGAGAGAGAGAGAGAGAGAGAGGGAGAGAGAGGGAGAGGGGGAAAACTGCCTTTTGTGTGATAGGAGATCTTATGCCCTCTCATCTTTGAAATGAGAAAAACAGCTGGTGGCAAGTCCAGTCCACAGCACTGCCATTTCTCCACTGCCTCCACCACTCTCTTCTCTCTTTCTCCTCCCTCCCCCCCTCTCTCTCTCCTCTCTCTCGCTCCTCTCCCTCACCTCTCTGTCTCTTTCATCCCCCCCTCTCTTGTTCTGCTGTCTCCGCTCTCTCTCTCTCTTTCACATTATCCACCCTGAGAGCATCCTCATAAGAACAAAAAGAAAAACAGAAATAGTAATAAATAATAAAAAGATGAACAATAGCACAAAGCCTGTGTTGGTGTTTCTGTTCTCCTGTTCCTTCTTCAGTTGCTCCACTGTCACTCATCCAGCTGATGTCACATCGTCAAGAACATATCGCTTCCTCATTCCACAAAAGCGTCGGCAGCCGAACATGTGCACATTGTCTCAGCCTCACGAACGCCGCTGCGGAAAACCTTATACCCCGAAACACAGCGCCAGATACTTAACTCTCAGCCACTGTCAAATCAGGAGGATGACAGCTATGGAGTCTCAGTGTGCCAAGTGAAATGGCCTGTTCTGTAAGTCCTAACGTATCTACAGCAGAGGGAGAGCTCACAAGGGTCTCGTTGAGTGAAGACAATCATCTCAAACACTGGTTTGAGCTTTGGGTTGGCTGGCCTGGGGTTCTGTGGATTTTCACTGTATCACCCAGAGGCTCCAGACATCCACAAGTATCCAGAGCTGTCGTCAGCGAGTGAGTCTCATTGGACCGCCCCTCCTGTCTGACAACTCTGGCCTGCTTTCAGCTCCCAGGTAATGATCTCCACCTGAGTCGGGCGTGGCCAGTCACTGACATCACCGAGGCAAACCAGGAAGAACCAGCCTGTGGAGCGAGAACCTCAGCAGAACCAAAACCTTTCTCTCTCTCCATCTCCTTATAAGCAAACAAAGTGATGTGGATAAGCACTGGGAGAAACACTCGACCCTACACCCGCTTCATAACAAGAGAGACCCCTCCACTAGAACTAGTGTTAGTAGTGCAGCTGCAATAGGTGGCTGTTCTTGTGCAATGATTGTGATACTGTGATGCTACCGGGCCTTAGTCTGGATAACACTGCCGGCTAAATGACTAAATTGTAATTGTATGAGAGAAACAGCCGAAGCAATTTCACATACTTCAGAGGACAGCAGAAGATTTAATAGCGAAACAAAACCATTGTACATGTAAAGCACTGGATGAAGCGTTTTGTGAAAGAGGGGAAAAACACAACATCTTTATATGAAGCGTTATCCCAGGAAAGCAGGGGATAATAACAGAACATATCTTGGTCTACGCAGTCAGTCTGTGTCCATTTCCCTTTCGCCCTCCACATAAGTCCTCTACCAATAGGCTTACAATCATTTCCAGCTTCAGTGGCTTACCCACGGGGCACAATAAAACCTTTCCTCCGCACCCCCAACCCTCCACCCCAAAAAAATACATCTGATTAAATACTTGGAAACACAACAAAGAAAGAGGTGGAGAGAGAGAAAGAGAGAGAGAGAGAGAGAGAGAGAGAGAGAAAGAGAGAGAAAGAGAGAGAGAGAGAAGTCTAACCCAATTAAAAGACGCCGGAGAGGGGCGTTAAGAACAGCTGTGGCACTGACACTTCTCTGAACCCTGCTATCAGCATTGAGACCTCGGCATTCATTTATTTCCTCAGAAGCATGAAATCAATACTGTTTCGGACCTTATTTATTTTTTTATTAGTCATTCTTTAGGCTAATATGAGAAAAACAGTGTTTCGGGGGGGGGGGGGGGGGGTGCGACCCAGCAAAGAAACGAACCGTGAACGTGGAAGTAAGTCAGCGATGGAAGAATTACTGCCAGTTTTAATCAACATCTTGTTCATTGAAAAAGCCCCCCCCCCACCCCCCACCACAAATTCAAAAGTGTTCAAATGTTCTACTGCACTCCCTTCACTTCTGCCATATCAGCTAAAAGCAAAAAATATAAATAAATAAGACAGAGGAGGGGAAATATTTGAGCTCAAACAGAGTTTGCCGTCTTAATTAATATGACTCCCAGCTCTCACAATAACGCAGAGAGATAGGCTGAGTGTGTAAACAGTAGAGGACGCCCCGCCAAGGTCCGATAGCGGCTCTGTTCAAACTCATTCCGAGTGCGCTTTCCTGGAGTGTACGATCCAGCTCCCTGGTGCCTCTCCTGCTCTCTCAGCCCGCACCATGAACCAAACATGGCTAACGGCTCTCGCTGGAGCTAGCCGAGGTTCGCGCCGGGTCCTGGATTACCGCTCTATGTAATTACAAACTGAGAGCGAGCTTCATGGCCAGGTTTAAAATGGCCCGGGTGCAACATTAGGGGAAGTGATTTGAGAAGCTGGGCTGTACGGCACACCGTGCATTCAGTCCTTCCTGTGTAGGAAGTAGGGGTGGGACGATTCAATCTCATAACGATTCGATTCGTTTCCGATTCTTTAGGCAAAGGTTCGATGCATCATAATATCTTACGTTTGACCACGATTCGATTCGATTCGGTTCGATTAATTTAGATACTTTAAAAAAAGTAATAGGCATGCTAATGTGATTTGATACCGATACATTCAGCAGTAATTAAATATTCAATTAGAACCTTACACCAAGTTCACAGCATTATGTTTATTGTTAAGGCATGCCATACATTTTGCAGCTGTCTGCAGCAAATAATGCAGCAATAAACATGACTAACAGTGTATTTTCTAAAGTTGCCCTATTTAGGTTATTGTTTTTCAAACAGTGTCAGACATGGTACCCTAATACAGTTCCTTTATTTACAAAATGAAAATGGCAAAATGTATAACAATTACTAAACTGGGGCAAGAAAAATGAAATAGCCTATAGGTTAGTGTCATGCATAGTACTTTCCTAAATCTTAGTACGATCTAGAACTTCGGTGGAGCAAGATGCCCATCCATCCGTAGTTAAAGCTACTCTCGTAGCGTTTTGCAAGGACAGTCGAACAGTTTTCTTCACCTCTTCATACAGAGCAAGTATACATTTTTCACTAAAATGTTTTCTGCATGGTATGGTGTATCTAGGTTCCACGACATTCATTAAGTGAATCGGACAGTTAACGTAGTAATAATTAATTAAACGTAAGACATTGGAAATAGTTCGGAACATCGCAAGTTCTGTAAGTTTCTGTCTCTTTTGTCGCACTCAGCGAGCACGCAGCTAGCCATTTCGCTCAGATCTGTCCGTCTCATTGTCGCTACTTTCAACGCACGCTTACGTTGGGGTTGGAGCAGAAACATGGATTGAAGCTGGTCAAAACAGTTTTAAAAGTAGTCGTGTCTTAGAAATATATATTTAAAATAATTTTTGAATAAATGAATACATGTGCACATTCATTTAAAATGCGATATTAATCGATGCTTATCGATTCGAATCTTACAGATCGATGCAGTTGTATTTACACATTCGGATCGATGCACCGCGATGCACCGGTGCATTGTCCCACCCCTAGTAGGAAGCTTTATAACGGCAGCGACACGGCGTGACGGGGGCGAATGTTCACAGTGGGTTAACGCACTCGTAACACTGCCAAATGGAGAAGTGCTTCCACTACTAAAGCCCCACCTCTATCACACGCTACTAAAGCCCCACCTCTATCACACGCTACTAAAGCCCCACCTCTATCACACGCTACTAAAGCCCCACCTCTATCACACACTACTAAAGCCCCACCTCTATCACACGCTACTAAAGCCCCACCTCTATCACACACTACTAAAGCCCCACCTCTATCACACACTACTAAAGCCCCACCTCTATCACACACTACTAAAGCCCCACCTCTATCACACACTACTAAAGCCCCACCTCTATCACACGCTACTAAAGCCCCACCTCTATCACACACAGCCACCCAAAAACACAGAATGTTCTTACAGTTAAATTCAGTTAAACTTTGAACACATAGAACACTCTAAAGAAGGGATTCTTAACTGTAGTCATGGCCACAGTGCCTGCTGGGTATTTTTTTAAATGAGCAATTATATCACATCATAGCCTTTCTATATGGGTATGGTTCTGTGGAGACAACATGGGGATACTGTAGGTATAACATTATATCTTCAAAAAGATTATCAAACCCTACACCAAATACTGAGCCACACCTCTCCGTTCTGCAACCTCTGGGCACCTGGTCTTCTCACTACAGTCAGAACAGCAGAAACCCTGCCCATCTTCTCACTACAGTCAGAACAGCAGAAACCCTGCCCATCTTCTCACTACAGTCAGAACAGCAGAAACCCTGCCCATCTTCTCACTACAGTCAGAACAGCAGAAACCCTGCTCATCTTCCCACTACAGTCAGAACAGCAGAAACCCTGCTCATCTTCTCACTACAGTCAGAACAGCAGAAACCCTGCTCATCTTCTCACTACAGTCAGAACAGCAGAAACCCTGCCCATCTTCCCTCTGCAGTCAGAACAGCAGAAACCCTGCCCATCTTCTCACTACAGTCAGAACAGCAGAAACCCTGCCCATCTTCTCACTACAGTCAGAACAGCAGAAACCCTGCTCATCTTCTCACTACAGTCAGAACAGCAGAAACCCTGCTCATCTTCTCACTACAGTCAGAACAGCAGAAACCCTGCTCATCTTCTCACTACAGTCAGAACAGCAGAAACCCTGCCCATCTTCTCACTACAGTCAGAACAGCAGAAACCCTGCCCATCTTCTCACTACAGTCAGAACAGCAGAAACCCTGCTCATCTTCTCACTACAGTCAGAACAGCAGAAACCCTGCCCATCTTCTCACTACAGTCAGAACAGCAGAAACCCTGCCCATCTTCTCACTACAGTCAGAACAGCAGAAACCCTGCCCATCTTCTCACTACAGTCAGAACAGCAGAAACCCTGCCCATCTTCTCACTGCAGTCAGAACAGCAGAAACCCTGCCCATCTTCCCACTGCAGTCAGAACAGCAGAAACCCTGCCCATCTTCTCACTACAGTCAGAACAGCAGAAACCCTGCCCATCTTCTCACTACAGTCAGAACAGCAGAAACCCTGCTCATCTTCTCACTACAGTCAGAACAGCAGAAACCCTGCTCATCTTCTCACTACAGTCAGAACAGCAGAAACCCTGCTCATCTTCTCACTACAGTCAGAACAGCAGAAACCCTGCCCATCTTCTCACTACAGTCAGAACAGCAGAAACCCTGCCCATCTTCTCACTACAGTCAGAACAGCAGAAACCCTGCCCATCTTCTCACTACAGTCAGAACAGCAGAAACCCTGCCCATCTTCTCACTACAGTCAGAACAGCAGAAACCCTGCTCATCTTCTCACTACAGTAAGAACAGCAGAAACCCTGCTCATCTTCTCACTACAGTCAGAACAGCAGAAACCCTGCTCATCTTCTCACTACAGTCAGAACAGCAGAAACCCTGCCCATCTTCTCACTACAGTCAGAACAGCAGAAACCCTGCCCATCTTCTCACTACAGTCAGAACAGCAGAAACCCTGCCCATCTTCTCACTACAGTCAGAACAGCAGAAACCCTGCTCATCTTCTCACTACAGTCAGAACAGCAGAAACCCTGCCCATCTTCTCACTACAGTCAGAACAGCAGAAACCCTGCCCATCTTCTCACTACAGTCAGAACAGCAGAAACCCTGCCCATCTTCTCACTACAGTCAGAACAGCAGAAACCCTGCCCATCTTCTCACTGCAGTCAGAACAGCAGAAACCCTGCCCATCTTCTCACTACAGTCAGAACAGCAGAAACCCTGCTCATCTTCTCACTACAGTCAGAACAGCAGAAACCCTGCTCATCTTCTCACTACAGTCAGAACAGCAGAAACCCTGCTCATCTTCTCACTACAGTCAGAACAGCAGAAACCCTGCCCATCTTCTCACTAGTCAGAACAGCAGAAACCCTGCCCATCTTCTCACTACAGTCAGAACAGCAGAAACCCTGCCCATCTTCTCACTACAGTCAGAACAGCAGAAACCCTGCTCATCTTCTCACTACAGTCAGAACAGCAGAAACCCTGCCCATCTTCTCACTACAGTCAGAACAGCAGAAACCCTGCCCATCTTCTCACTACAGTCAGAACAGCAGAAACCCTGCCCATCTTCTCACTACAGTCAGAACAGCAGAAACCCTGCCCATCTTCTCACTGCAGTCAGAACAGCAGAAACCCTGCCCATCTTCTCACTACAGTCAGAACAGCAGAAACCCTGCTCATCTTCTCACTACAGTCAGAACAGCAGAAACCCTGCCCATCTTCTCACTACAGTCAGAACAGCAGAAACCCTGCCCATCTTCTCACTACAGTCAGAACAGCAGAAACCCTGCCCATCTTCTCACTACAGTCAGAACAGCAGAAACCCTGCCCATCTTCTCACTGCAGTCAGAACAGCAGAAACCCTGCCCATCTTCTCACTGCAGTCAGAACAGCAGAAACCCTGCCCATCTTCTCACTGCAGTCAGAACAGCAGAAACCCCGCCCATCTTCTCACTACAGTCAGAACAGCAGAAACCCTGCTCATCTTCTCACTACAGTCAGAACAGCAGAAACCCTGCCCATCTTCTCACTGCAGTCAGAACAGCAGAAACCCTGCCCATCTTCTCACTACAGTCAGAACAGCAGAAACCCTGCCCATCTTCTCACTGCAGTCAGAACAGCAGAAACCCCGCCCATCTTCCCACTCCAGTCACAACAGCAGAAAACCCTGCTCATCTTCTCTCTTCAGTCAGAACAGCAGAAACCCTGCCCATCTTCTCACTGCAGTCAGAACAGCAGAAACCCCGCCCATCTTCCCACTACAGTCAGAACAGCAGAAACCCTGCCCATCTTCCCACTACAGTCAGAACAGCAGAAACCCTGCTCATCTTCCCACTACAGTCAGAACAGCAGAAACCCTGCCCATCTTCTCACTGCAGTCAGAACAGCAGAAACCCTGCTCATCTTCCCTCTACAGTCAGAACAGCAGAAACCCTGCCCATCTTCCCACTGCAGTCACAACAGCAGAAACCCTGCCCATCTTCTCACTACAGTCAGAACAGCAGAAACCCTGCCCATCTTCCCACTACAGTCAGAACAGCAGAAACCCTGCCCATCTTCCCTCTACAGTCAGAACAGCAGAAACCCTGCTCATCTTCTCACTACAGTCAGAACAGCAGAAACCCTGCCCATCTTCCCACTACAGTCAGAACAGCAGAAACCCTGCCCATCTTCCCACTGCAGTCAGAACAGCAGAAACCCTGCTCATCTTCCCACTACAGCCAGAACAGCAGAAACCCTGCCCATCTTCCCACTACAGCCAGAACAGCAGAAACCCTGCCCATCTTCCCACTACAGTCAGAACAGCAGAAACCCTGCTCATCTTCCAACTGCAGTCAGAACAGCAGAAACCCTGCCCATCTTCCCACTACAGTCAGAACAGCAGAAACCCTGCCCATCTTCTCACTGCAGTCAGAACAGCAGAAACCCTGCCCATCTTCCCACTACAGTCAGAACAGCAGAAACCCTGCTCATCTTCCAACTGCAGTCAGAACAGCAGAAACCCTGCCCATCTTCCCACTACAGTCAGAACAGCAGAAACCCTGCCCATCTTCTCACTGCAGTCAGAACAGCAGAAACCCTGCCCATCTTCTCACTGCAGTCAGAACAGCATAAACCCTGCCCATCTTCTCACTGCAGTCAGAACAGCAGAAACCCTGCCCATCTTCTCACTACAGTCAGAACAGCAGAAACCCTGCTCATCTTCTCACTACAGTCAGAACAGCAGAAACCCTGCCCATCTTCTCACTACAGTCAGAACAGCAGAAACCCTGCCCATCTTCTCACTACAGTCAGAACAGCAGAAACCCTGCCCATCTTCTCACTACAGTCAGAACAGCAGAAACCCTGCCCATCTTCTCACTGCAGTCAGAACAGCAGAAACCCTGCCCATCTTCTCACTGCAGTCAGAACAGCAGAAACCCTGCCCATCTTCTCACTGCAGTCAGAACAGCAGAAACCCCGCCCATCTTCTCACTACAGTCAGAACAGCAGAAACCCTGCTCATCTTCTCACTACAGTCAGAACAGCAGAAACCCTGCCCATCTTCTCACTGCAGTCAGAACAGCAGAAACCCTGCCCATCTTCTCACTACAGTCAGAACAGCAGAAACCCTGCCCATCTTCTCACTGCAGTCAGAACAGCAGAAACCCCGCCCATCTTCCCACTACAGTCAGAACAGCAGAAACCCTGCTCATCTTCCCTCTACAGTCAGAACAGCAGAAACCCTGCCCATCTTCTCACTGCAGTCAGAACAGCAGAAACCCTGCCCATCTTCCCACTACAGTCAGAACAGCAGAAACCCTGCCCATCTTCCCACTACAGTCAGAACAGCAGAAACCCTGCTCATCTTCCCACTACAGTCAGAAACGCAGAAACCCTGCCCATCTTCTCACTGCAGTCAGAACAGCAGAAACCCTGCTCATCTTCCCTCTACAGTCAGAACAGCAGAAACCCTGCCCATCTTCCCACTGCAGTCACAACAGCAGAAACCCTGCCCATCTTCTCACTACAGTCAGAACAGCAGAAACCCTGCCCATCTTCCCACTACAGTCAGAACAGCAGAAACCCTGCCCATCTTCCCTCTACAGTCAGAACAGCAGAAACCCTGCTCATCTTCTCACTACAGTCAGAACAGCAGAAACCCTGCCCATCTTCCCACTACAGTCAGAACAGCAGAAACCCTGCCCATCTTCCCACTGCAGTCAGAACAGCAGAAACCCTGCTCATCTTCCCACTACAGCCAGAACAGCAGAAACCCTGCCCATCTTCCCACTACAGCCAGAACAGCAGAAACCCTGCCCATCTTCCCACTACAGTCAGAACAGCAGAAACCCTGCTCATCTTCCAACTGCAGTCAGAACAGCAGAAACCCTGCCCATCTTCCCACTACAGTCAGAACAGCAGAAACCCTGCCCATCTTCTCACTGCAGTCAGAACAGCAGAAACCCTGCCCATCTTCCCACTACAGTCAGAACAGCAGAAACCCTGCTCATCTTCCAACTGCAGTCAGAACAGCAGAAACCCTGCCCATCTTCCCACTGCAGTCAGAACAGCAGAAACCCTGCCCATCTTCTCACTGCAGTCAGAACAGCAGAAACCCTGCCCATCTTCTCACTGCAGTCAGAACAGCATAAACCCTGCCCATCTTCTCACTGCAGTCAGAACAGCAGAAACCCTGCCCATCTTCTCACTGCAGTCAGAACAGCATAAACCCTGCCCATCTTCTCACTGCAGTCAGAACAGCAGAAACCCTGCCCATCTTCCCACTACAGCAAGAACAGCATAAACCCTGCCCATCTTCTCACTGCAGTCAGAACAGCAGAAACCCTGCCCATCTTCCCACTACAGTCAGAACAGCAGAAACCCTGCTCATCTTCTCACTACAGTCAGAACAGCAGAAACCCTGCTCATCTTCCCACTACAGTCAGAACAGCAGAAACCCTGCCCATCTTCTCACTACAGTCAGAACAGCAGAAACCCTGCCCATCTTCTCACTGCAGTCAGAACAGCAGAAACCCTGCCCATCTTCTCACTACAGTCAGAACAGCAGACACCCTGCCCATCTTCTCACTGCACTCAGAACAGCAGAAACCCTGCTCATCTTCCCTCTACAGTCAGAACAGCAGAAAGCCTGCCCATCTTCTCACTGCAGTCAGAACAGCAGAAACCCTGCCCATCTTCTCACTACAGTCAGAACAGCAGAAACCCTGCTCATCTTCCCACTACAGTCAGAACAGCAGAAACCCTGCCCATCTTCTCACTACAGTCAGAACAGCAGAAACCCTGCCCATCTTCTCACTACAGTCAGAACAGCAGAAACCCTGCCCATCTTCTCACTGCAGTCAGAACAGCAGAAACCCTGCCCATCTTCTCACTACAGTCAGAACAGCAGAAACCCTGCTCATCTTCTCACTACAGTCAGAACAGCAGAAACCCTGCCCATCTTCTCACTACAGTCAGAACAGCAGAAACCCTGCCCATCTTCTCACTACAGTCAGAACAGCAGAAACCCTGCCCATCTTCTCACTGCAGTCAGAACAGCAGAAACCCTGCCCATCTTCTCACTGCAGTCAGAACAGCAGAAACCCTGCCCATCTTCTCACTGCAGTCAGAACAGCAGAAACCCCGCCCATCTTCTCACTACAGTCAGAACAGCAGAAACCCTGCTCATCTTCTCACTACAGTCAGAACAGCAGAAACCCTGCCCATCTTCTCACTGCAGTCAGAACAGCAGAAACCCTGCCCATCTTCTCACTACAGTCAGAACAGCAGAAACCCTGCCCATCTTCTCACTGCAGTCAGAACAGCAGAAACCCCGCCCATCTTCCCACTACAGTCAGAACAGCAGAAACCCTGCTCATCTTCCTCTACAGTCAGAACAGCAGAAACCCTGCCCATCTTCTCACTGCAGTCAGAACAGCAGAAACCCCGCCCATCTTCCCACTACAGTCAGAACAGCAGAAACCCCGCCCATCTTCCCACTACAGTCAGAACAGCAGAAACCCTGCCCATCTTCCCACTAGTCAGAACAGCAGAAACCCTGCTCATCTTCCCACTACAGTCAGAACAGCAGAAACCCTGCCCATCTTCTCACTGCAGTCAGAACAGCAGAAACCCTGCTCATCTTCCCTCTACAGTCAGAACAGCAGAAACCCTGCCCATCTTCCCACTGCAGTCACAACAGCAGAAACCCTGCCCATCTTCTCACTACAGTCAGAACAGCAGAAACCCTGCCCATCTTCCCACTACAGTCAGAACAGCAGAAACCCTGCCCATCTTCCCTCTACAGTCAGAACAGCAGAAACCCTGCTCATCTTCTCACTACAGTCAGAACAGCAGAAACCCTGCCCATCTTCCCACTACAGTCAGAACAGCAGAAACCCTGCCCATCTTCCCACTGCAGTCAGAACAGCAGAAACCCTGCTCATCTTCCCACTACAGCCAGAACAGCAGAAACCCTGCCCATCTTCCCACTACAGCCAGAACAGCAGAAACCCTGCCCATCTTCCCACTACAGTCAGAACAGCAGAAACCCTGCTCATCTTCCAACTGCAGTCAGAACAGCAGAAACCCTGCCCATCTTCCCACTACAGTCAGAACAGCAGAAACCCTGCCCATCTTCTCACTGCAGTCAGAACAGCAGAAACCCTGCCCATCTTCCCACTACAGTCAGAACAGCAGAAACCCTGCTCATCTTCCAACTGCAGTCAGAACAGCAGAAACCCTGCCCATCTTCTCACTACAGTCAGAACAGCAGAAACCCTGCCCATCTTCTCACTACAGTCAGAACAGCAGAAACCCTGCCCATCTTCTCACTGCAGTCAGAACAGCAGAAACCCTGCCCATCTTCTCACTGCAGTCAGAACAGCAGAAACCCTGCCCATCTTCTCACTGCAGTCAGAACAGCAGAAACCCCGCCCATCTTCTCACTACAGTCAGAACAGCAGAAACCCTGCTCATCTTCTCACTACAGTCAGAACAGCAGAAACCCTGCCCATCTTCTCACTGCAGTCAGAACAGCAGAAACCCTGCCCATCTTCTCACTACAGTCAGAACAGCAGAAACCCTGCCCATCTTCTCACTGCAGTCAGAACAGCAGAAACCCCGCCCATCTTCCCACTACAGTCAGAACAGCAGAAACCCTGCTCATCTTCCCTCTACAGTCAGAACAGCAGAAACCCTGCCCATCTTCTCACTGCAGTCAGAACAGCAGAAACCCCGCCCATCTTCCCACTACAGTCAGAACAGCAGAAACCCCGCCCATCTTCCCACTACAGTCAGAACAGCAGAAACCCTGCCCATCTTCCCACTAGTCAGAACAGCAGAAACCCTGCTCATCTTCCCACTACAGTCAGAACAGCAGAAACCCTGCCCATCTTCTCACTGCAGTCAGAACAGCAGAAACCCTGCTCATCTTCCCTCTACAGTCAGAACAGCAGAAACCCTGCCCATCTTCCCACTGCAGTCACAACAGCAGAAACCCTGCCCATCTTCTCACTACAGTCAGAACAGCAGAAACCCTGCCCATCTTCCCACTACAGTCAGAACAGCAGAAACCCTGCCCATCTTCCCTCTACAGTCAGAACAGCAGAAACCCTGCTCATCTTCTCACTACAGTCAGAACAGCAGAAACCCTGCCCATCTTCCCACTACAGTCAGAACAGCAGAAACCCTGCCCATCTTCCCACTGCAGTCAGAACAGCAGAAACCCTGCTCATCTTCCCACTACAGCCAGAACAGCAGAAACCCTGCCCATCTTCCCACTACAGCCAGAACAGCAGAAACCCTGCCCATCTTCCCACTACAGTCAGAACAGCAGAAACCCTGCTCATCTTCCAACTGCAGTCAGAACAGCAGAAACCCTGCCCATCTTCCCACTACAGTCAGAACAGCAGAAACCCTGCCCATCTTCTCACTGCAGTCAGAACAGCAGAAACCCTGCCCATCTTCCCACTACAGTCAGAACAGCAGAAACCCTGCTCATCTTCCAACTGCAGTCAGAACAGCAGAAACCCTGCCCATCTTCCCACTACAGTCAGAACAGCAGAAACCCTGCCCATCTTCTCACTGCAGTCAGAACAGCAGAAACCCTGCCCATCTTCTCACTGCAGTCAGAACAGCATAAACCCTGCCCATCTTCTCACTGCAGTCAGAACAGCAGAAACCCTGCCCATCTTCTCACTGCAGTCAGAACAGCATAAACCCTGCCCATCTTCTCACTGCAGTCAGAACAGCAGAAACCCTGCCCATCTTCCCACTACAGCCAGAACAGCATAAACCCTGCCCATCTTCTCACTGCAGTCAGAACAGCAGAAACCCTGCCCATCTTCCCACTACAGTCAGAACAGCAGAAACCCTGCTCATCTTCTCACTACAGTCAGAACAGCAGAAACCCTGCTCATCTTCCCACTACAGTCAGAACAGCAGAAACCCTGCCCATCTTCTCACTACAGTCAGAACAGCAGAAACCCTGCCCATCTTCTCACTGCAGTCAGAACAGCAGAAACCCTGCCCATCTTCTCACTACAGTCAGAACAGCAGACACCCTGCCCATCTTCTCACTGCACTCAGAACAGCAGAAACCCTGCTCATCTTCCCTCTACAGTCAGAACAGCAGAAACCCTGCCCATCTTCTCACTGCAGTCAGAACAGCAGAAACCCTGCCCATCTTCTCACTACAGTCAGAACAGCAGAAACCCAGCTCATCTTTTCACTACAGTCAGAACAGCAGAAACCCTGCTCATCTTCCCACTACAGTCAGAACAGCAGAAACCCTGCTCATCTTCCCTCTACAGTCAGAACAGCAGAAACCCTGCCCATCTTCCCACTAGTCAGAACAGCAGAAACCCTGCTCATCTTCTCACTACAGTCAGAACAGCAGAAACCCTGCCCATCTTCCCACTACAGTCAGAACAGCAGAAACCCTACTCATCTTCCCACTACAGCCAGAACAGCAGAAACCCTGCTCATCTTCCCACTGCAGTCAGAACAGCAGAAACCCTGCCCATCTTCTCACTACAGTCAGAACAGCAGAAACCCTGCCCATCTTCCCACTACAGTCAGAACAGCAGAAACCCTGCTCATCTTCCCACTACAGTCAGAACAGCAGAAACTCTGCCCATCTTCTCACTACAGTCAGAACAGCAGAAACCCTGCCCATCTTCTCACTGCAGTCAGAACAGCAGAAACCCTGCCCATCTTCTCACTACAGTCAGAACAGCAGAAACCCTGCCCATCTTCTCACTGCACTCAGAACAGCAGAAACCCTGCTCATCTTCCCTCTACAGTCAGAACAGCAGAAACCCTGCCCATCTTCTCACTGCAGTCAGAACAGCAGAAACCCGCAGCTCATCTTCTCACTACAGTCAGAACAGCAGAAACCCTGCTCATCTTCTCACTACAGTCAGAACAGCAGAAACCCTGCTCATCTTCCCACTACAGTCAGAACAGCAGAAACCCTGCCCATCTTCCCACTACAGTCAGAACAGCAGAAACCCTGCCCATCTTCTCACTACAGTCAGAACAGCAGAAACCCTGCCCATCTTCCACTACAGTCAGAACAGCAGAAAACCCTGCCCATCTTTTCCCACTAGTCAGAACAGCAGAAACCCTGCTCATCTTCCCACTAGTCAGAACAGCAGAAACCCCGCCCATCTTCCCACTACAGTCAGAACAGCAGAAACCCTGCCCATCTTCCCACTACAGTCAGAACAGCAGAAACCCTGCTCATCTCCCACTACAGTCAGAACAGCAGAAACCCTGCTCATCTTCTCACTACAGTCAGAACAGCAGAAACTCTGCCCATCTTCTCACTACAGTCAGAACAGCAGAAACCCTGCCCATCTTCCCACTGCAGTCAGAACAGCAGAAACCACGCAGATTAAACTGTCCCCACCTCTTCAGCTGTCCTCTTCCTTATTGAACTTCCTTTGGGGATCGTAATGTTACAGGTACAGCCGTGTAAAAATACATTCGCTATGTAGTGCTATTTATTTTTTGTTTACATTACTAATCGTTGATTTGTTTGACTAACCTTGATTATAATTGAAATTGATTACAAGAGGGCTTTGATTATAATTCACTCATTGATTATAAACGGGATTTGCGTGCCTTCTGTGGTTTAGTACTGTTCTATTCCGGCTGTTCTCCACGTCCGCACGCCACTGTGAACAACAGCTTCCGCCAAGGGAGCAAGCCCATTACCTCACCTGGATAACTTGGTTGCTGATTTTAAGGCAAAAACAAAACCCAACCTACACTGTGGCACTCCAGGACCAGATTAAGGAATGCCTCGTTCTCCAGATTCACCGGAATGCTCTGCTCGCTCGGTTAATCTGGGAAAAGCCTGAGCGCTGGAGGCTTGCAGGTGAACTCAAACGCACGGAACGCTGTGTGGATTCAGTTGAACCCCAACACCCCATTATTTTTTTCCCCGACAGCAGAAACTTTTGTAGTTGCATAAATGGCCATTATCTAATTCTCTCTAGAATGCAAATGGGATGAAACGTGTCTGAAGCATTTTGCGGGTAAAAGCTGGGCGCAGCTCTGCTACAGCGGTGACACGGGTGCCTTTTGGGACATTTCTCCACTTAACACTTTAATCAAGCTTGCCTATTTACAAAAACATTAATCACATTTTTCCCCCCAACGCAAAAATAATAATGATAATAATAAGTACTTAGCCTCCGAAGCCAAACACACTTCATTTGTTGCCAAGAGCAACACTGTGAAATTCAATATGTTTTAGAACGGTGAGATTAATAATGGCCTTTTAATAAGCTAATCCGCTGTACTGTAACTTCCTATGATTTTTTTTTGCTCAGGAATGCAAGTCGACATTCATGCTTTGTGTATCACTTAGGGCTACATTAGGCTGTCAAAATGGATTCCACAATTCAAATATGATTTTAGTGTCAAAAACATTCGAAAGTGTAAACAAGGTAGCGTATTTCAGTTTGTTTACTGTCAGAATTTGTAGCTGAAAACATCCCCCTGTCGTAAAAACAGTGGCAGGATAAATCTATCCTCTATATTAGCTCCTTATTTATAACTGAGCCACCCAACACTAAAGCTGCACCATCCTGGCCAAAAAATAAACCGTCAATGAGATTGCTTCTGAGATACCCCTCTCCCTACCCCTCTCCCTACTCCCCTCTCCCTACCCCTCTCCCTACCCCTCTCTCTCCCTACCCCTCTCTCCCTACCCCTCTCTCTCCCTACCCCTCTCTCCCCCTACCCCTCTCTCCCTACCCCCCTCTCCCTACCCCTCTCTCCCTACCCCCCTCTCCCTACCCCTCTCCCTACCCCTCTCCCTACCCCTCTCCCTACCCCCCTCCCTACCCCTCTCCCTACCCCCCTCCCTACCCCCCTCCCTACCCCTCTCCCTACCCCTCTCTCTACCCCCCTCTCCCTAACCCCTCTCCCTACCCCCTCTCCCTTACCCCCTCTCCCTACCCCCCTCTCCCTACTCCCCTCTCCCTACCCCCCTCTCCCTACCCCCCTCTCCCTACCCTAACCCTTTCCATTACATGAAAATACAAGATAATATTTTTTTTGTAGATTCCATTCAATTTTTTATATAGGTTCAGTTATAAACTAGACAATATTCAAAACCCATTTTTGCAGATGATTGACAGCCCTGCAATGAACAGCATCTCCTTGCTCACCTTCCAGAGAAATGACAAATTGGAGAGGTGTAGGAGGCAGGGGATGGGGCAGGGCAGGGAGTGGAAGGGGCGGGACATGGAATGGAAGGGGCGGGGCAGTGAGTGAAAGGGGCGGGACATGGAATGGAAGGGGCGGGGCAGTGAGTGAAAGGGGCGGAACATTAAATGGAGGGGCGGGGCAGTGAGTGAAAGGGGCGGGACATGGAATTGAGGGGGCGGGGCAGTGAGTGAAAGGGGCTGGGCAGGACGTGGACAGGGCACAGATTATATATGACAGGGAATGTGCCCATTCTATGAGCTGGACCTGTTCTGTGCAAAATATCAGGTATAATTCTAGGGTTCTGATTAAGTTAAGGTAAACATTCCTTGTACTAAATACTCCTTAATCCTTAAATATAAGTGCAAACATTACCACACTGTCGGTTTGTGATCCTAAAAACCGCACCCTTCAGCCAGCATGCAGAATGCAGTGCATTAGACTGAGCATGACAGCCAGCACAGGAGTGGGAGGGGAGAGAGTGGACAGATGAGGACCTGAGGCCCTGAATACCAACAGAAATTTCCCAAATTCAGCTCATGCTCCACTACAACCCCCTCAGACACTTCCTCAAGTAGAGATGCTTTCCAATTTGACACCATGTTTGTTAAATCACACGAAGATATTTTAACTACTCCCATTGCTCAATTCATTAACTTGTCTTTTAAACACAGCTCCTTTCCTGATGACTGGAAATGTGCCATTGTCACGCCTATTTTTAAATCTGGAGACCGCCTTAAAGCCAGTAACTATAGATCAATAAGTATACCGCCAGTACTCTCAAAGGTAGGGCCGCTGCGGTAGTACAACGGTAAGAGTGCCGACTTTCAGTCAGCACAGTTGTACTCCGAGGATCGGGGTTCGCGCCCCGGACCTGCCATTTTCCGAGCATGGCCGGCGCCCTATGGGAGCAGCAATTGGCGGCTGCTTCCGGGTGGGGGGAGGTTTTCGGAAGAGAATCGCTGCGTAAATAAGGCCCCGGGGACCACAGCCAGGAGCTTGGGGTGTCGCGCCCTGTAGAGGACGCGGCGGCCTCGTTCCTACAACCGGCTGACGGGGTCGTATAGCGGTGGTTCTCTAGCGGTTGCTACATGGGGGAATTGAATTAGAATAGGGGTTCAATTGGCTACTAAATTGGGAAAAAATCGGAAAATTTAAATAAAAAATAAAAAAAGTACTCTCAAAGGTTGCTGAGAAAGTTGTCATTGAACAACTGACAACATTTCTTAATACAAGCAATTTTGGTCTACATCGTATGCAGTTTGGCTTTAGAGCAAACCATTCCACCAAAACTGCTACCTTGCTCTTAATAGAGCAAATGAAATCAAAGCTCGATAAAAGAGGAGTAGTTGGCACTGTATTTTTAGATCTGCGTAAAGCTTTCGATACAGTCAATCATGAAGTCTTAATATCGAAACGCTCTAAATTTTACTTCTCATGAAGAGCATTGGCATGGATGTGTTCATATTTATCCAATCGGATGCAACGTGTTAAAGTTTGTGACGCACTGTCCAGGAACATGAAGTGCACAATGGGTGTCCCACATGGTCAGTGCTAGGTCCCCTATTATTTAGCCTATATATTAATGATCTCCCTCAACAGTGACATGATGTAGAACTGCAAATGTATGCAGATGACACTGTTGTATAGACACATGCAGAAACAGCTGAGTTAGCAGCTGCCAAGCTAACAATTGCGTTAGATAGGATCACACAATAGCTTGAACAACCATGTCTGAGTCTTAATGGAAACAAGACAAAAGGTATGTTTTTCTCTAGAACCATGGTGCAACCTCCTAACACGGATATTCTCATCAAAGGTGAAAGGATTGACATAGTCACTGATTTTAAATATCTAGGCGTGATACTGGATCCAAATTTGAACTTTAAGAAACATGTTAAAAAAAATTGTTAGAACCATAAAGTACATCTTAGCTAATTCTAGACGTATTAGAAACTGTCTCTCTCTGGACGCAGCCAAGATATTTATGCTATGATTCTTCCCCATATGTCTTATTGCATTACATGTTGGGGGCAGGCTGGTGAAACAGCCACATGACCTCTTGAGTCCTTACACAAACAAACTATAAAAACTCTGGACAAAAAGCCAATGCATTTCCATCACAGTAGGGTTACTGGGCTTGTTTTGGCAAGCATACATGTGTGATGTGCTATTGTGTGTAGTTTTGTATTTTGTGTGTTGTTTTTTGTATAACTTTGTGTGTTGCTTTTACTCTGTACTTTTTGTTAATGTGCCAAGAGACTACAGATGTGAATTAGCTTGCAGCAACAATCTGGTACGGTGCATCAAATGGTGACATTTATGTTTGAACTGTACATTGTCCTTTTTAAATTAAATAAATAAATAAATCTGACCACACAGACACACACAACACACACACACTGCTGCTGAGAGGGTATATATATGTACAGGGCCTCAGGCTGCTGAGAGGGTATATATATGTACAGGGCCTCAGGCTGCTGAGAGGATATATGTACAGGGCCTCAGGCTGCTGAGAGGGTATATATGTATATATATGTACAGATACAATCATAAGTAACAAACTAAGGATAGCCATCTAATTTAATTTTGTCTTTAATCAACGGCTATGAATTTAGGTAATCCACTGATCCAGACTAAAGGGGTTTTCAAGGCGGGTCTATAAAGTTCAACCAATCGGATATTAGACTCTGCCCACCGGCTTTTGATTGGTGATGTTGTCAAATTTTATTATTTCTCAGTGCACACATACGCCAACAATCCTGAAATAATTAAATGTGGAAATAAATAATTAAATGAGCACATAATTAAATGTGGAAACAAATATTACATTTAATTATTTATGTTGACATTTAACTTTTTACTTTTTTTATTTAATTTAATTATTTATTTACTTAGTGAATATTGGGCACAAATTGTCCTCCATACACAGTTACAAAGTGCTTCAGAAAATGTATAAAACAAACCATAAAATAAAAAATAAACATAAGGCAATAAAGTAAATGAACACTGAAGCAAGATAAGGACACTAACCCTAAAAGCAAAAGCACAGAGTAAAAGCCGATAAAAACAAAACTGAAAAAGTGTTAAAAAAAGACACGATACCGCTTTGTGTTGAGCGTGGGACAGCCTGAAGGCCCTTACCTGAGGATCTCGGGCTGCCCTTAGGCATATAGGGGATTTAAAGGTCAAATATATAGGCGGATGCTATAGGCCCATACATGCCTTAAAAGTAAAAGTAATTAATAAACATTTTTAAATCAATCCTGAATTTTACTGCCAACTAATGGAGTGAAACTGTCTTTCTTGTCCTCGTCAGGAATCTGGCTGCAGCATTGTGAAATAACTGTAATCTGGATATACATACATTTTTAGTTTACACATGTGTATAAAGAATTACAATAGTCAAAGTGTGATGAAATAAAGGCATGATGTACAATTTACAATTGATTAAAAGATAAAAATTATTAAATTTTTCAAAGTCTCCTGAGTTTCAGAAAGCATGACTGTACCACAGACTTGACAAAAAAGCTGAGATTACAGTCAAAGACGGTGCCAAGACTTCTGCATTGAGCAGTCACAGTGGAGAAAAGTGGGGCCAAGGTGATTTCAGATAAAAGCTAAAGGTGGGATGATCAGAATTGCTTGTTTTTAACTAAGAAGTTTGAAGGCATCCAGTTTTGAATATCGAGAATAAAGAATCAAAGAATTTACATGTTGTCTATATCACCAGGGATAACAGGCAGGTACAGCCTAATGCTATGTTTTGTAATGATCCAGTGCGAGCATGATGATTGGGAAAAGGATGGAACCAAAAACAGTGCCCTGGGGGACTCCACATGTAACCTCTGCTAATGATGACCTCAACATTCCGAAGGCAAAAGAAAAAGATTTATTTCTAAGATATGAGGTAAACCAGTCCAGCGCAATGCCAGAGATGCCTGCCCAGCATTTGAGAAGATGCAGTTAAAAACAGCGGTCACCTGTGTAAAGGATGCCAGTCCTACACCCACCGCCGAGAATGACTCACCTGAGATGGACATGTACTTAGGTTTCATACACCCACTGAATAATGAATAATGTAAATAAATGTACTTTTGCATTATGGGTATTTTTACTCTCCATGTGACATCACTCCCCTGGTCTTCTCCAGGCTGACCAGTTGGTTTATTTTCTCTAAGAAGAAGAAACGGTCTCTTGTCATCACACCCTCACGGCACGTGAGCCAATCCACACACCGCAATATATCCTGCTTAAATGTCCCGAGCACTGCCCAAGTGCCTCTCGAGAATCCGTCAATGCACACGACATCCTGCAAGACCTGGAGTCTGAGAGTCGCCACACACACACACACACACACATACTTCCTCTCTCACTCACACATACTGAGACACACTCTCAAATACACACTCTCACATAGATTTATGAGGCTTACATATTCTGCGTGAGGCCCTACAGCCTTATCTGTGAGCAGACAGGTATTTATTAGCGGTAAACAAGCGGGAAAAACCGCCGGGGCCACGCATCAGCGCGGCTCTCTCAGCCACGGAAAATGTGTGAATATATGTATTGTGGACAAACACAGCCAACCACCCTCCACAACACCCCAGGGAGCGAGAGAGACGACAGCGGCTTCCTGGTTTTAGCGGGAAATCTGCACCCCAATTACAGCCTCTGTGCTGCTGCCTCTCCTTAAAGGATCACAACCCCTTGCACCCGCCCCCCCCCCCCCCCATACCGGCTCACACACACACACACACAAACTGCCCCAGAATAAAAAGAAGAAAAAATGTCACTCAAACAACTAAAATAAGTATTTATGAAAAAAGTTCATTTTTGAGAGCGGCAGACTCAATATGGCGTTACATCCTCACGTTGCCCATTTTCAGCTTGTCTTTTAAAGGAGAGCAGAAATGAACCCACGTGAAAGCATGATTATAAAAAAAGGCGGTACTGTTAAGTGCACACATTAAATTATGGACGCAAGTAATACAGGCTAACGCACAAATACGCCTTCTCATTCTTTCACTTTAACTTGTGTACTACCTGTAACATAAATGTGGGCATGCCAGTAAAAAACCAATACAAGGAATTAATAGAAATGTATAAATAACACATCAGGGTGAAAGAGCCGTTGTGCTGGGCTCTGCAGAGGTGCATTGAGCAAAAGACCTTGTTCTAACTGCAGTGATGTTCAGGGTCCGGTTTGAACCCGGAACATATCAGTGCCTACTGTAGGGTGTGGCCCGAGGCCCCTCCCACCCACTGAAACTGACCAATCAATGACCTCTTCATCAGATGAAAAGTAGCAGCAGTTGTTGTATGCTCTTAGGAGGGAAAGCTGGGAATAGTCTGAGCGCAGTTTTGAAAGGGCCGTTTGTAACCACGCCGAGGCCCATTAGTGGCGCCCCCTGGAGGAAGCTTCTTATGTTGTTTTCATACAAAGACACAGATTTCACCAGAAACAGAAGACCCAGGATGTCTCGTCACCTCACAGATGGGCAGAAAGCTGGGTTTGGCTGCTTTCTGCCGTTCTGATCGTGGTCTGCGAACGGCGGCTCGTGGCGGCTGACCCAGAGGCTGATGGGGCCAAAGGGAAACGGTGAGTCTCCGGGAAGTTAATATCCATTTACATTTTAGTTCTGGAGTTGGACAGTCAGAGAGTCTGCACCAGGCCAAGACATGCCGAAATGGACAGATGCTAACAGGCGTTCTAAATTGTTGCAAAGTCAAGTTAAAATATGTTTATATCAAATTTTTTCTACTCCTATATCTCTATAAAGTCAAAATTAAAACAAATATGTTTTATTGTGAGTTCTCATAACTGAAAGCTCAGATCAGTTCATTCACTGTTATAAAGACGAGGACACTGCAGGTCAAACTTTGAGATGAAGTTGGGTCAAGTCCAGCCTTGGCGAGATGCCTCCCAAAGTCATTATAAATATTGTGTAAAATTTTATGTGCGGCTTTGTGTGGCAACTGTGTCTTTCACATAGATTTCTCCAGAAGGGAGGCTTTCCCAGGCCTTTAGTTGTGCTTTTAACTTAATTAATGTTCCACTGCTGCTCAACTGGCAGGTTCTGACTGACCAATCAGCGGGAGGTTCTGACTGACCAATCAGTGGGAAGGACAAAAAATGTAGTCTACGAGACTGGTTTTCCTTGTTCTTATAAAGGTGCAGTGTGTACATTAGTCAGTGGATTAGGCAGGGAAACTCATTCCCATAACAAAACCCCAAGTAAATAACAATCATTAAACTAACTGTTAAAGTAATGACTCTTCTGACGTTAATGATTCATTACTGAGATGACATAACAGGTATAGAAGTGCAAACCAAGCTTAGACCTGGAAACACAGAATTATCTGTACCCCTATAGAGTAGCCAAAAAACAAAAGCCTTGTTTGTATTCAGGTGTCTATTAACTCTTTGTCATTACACACACACACACACACACACACACACACACACACACACACACACACACACGCATGCATGCAGACACACACACACACACACAGACACACAGACACACAGACACACAGACACACACACGCACAGAGCAGTGGAATCATTACTGGACGAAGGCTCTTGAAGTGTAAATGCATCTCACATTGGCACAAACAGACACTGCCACCAAAGCGCAGCTAAATTTAGAACGTTTTCCACGCATCGGCCGAGGTCCTCAGGAAACCTTTCTTGGGGGAACGGGGTGAGAAGAGGGGACGGGATTGGACAGGAACCCGTCATCATTTCACCCACATTCACTTTCAACTACACCCTGATGACTACAACAACGTTCTTAAATACTTCCAACCTCTCAGCGTTCAGTGTTAAAACATAAAAATTGGAAGTAGAACTTTTTTTTAAACATCCAGAAAACCCCTAATGTGTGACTATAAATATATTTATGTTATTTATTTGTATTTATCAGGTTTTTCCTGCATAGAGAATCTGATCATTTTCTGTGCCACTGTGACAAAGCCCTGTCAGCAGTAATACAGGCTATTTTAAAAGAGGTGCAGCGCAGTGGATCATTTGGACATGCAGGGACAGCACTACTGCAGAGTGGCACTGTAGGGTAATCAACACAAACACCTCGGGGACAAAGCCATGATGAAGAGGCTACTGTGCGCCTGTAAACTGAGTCTACATGCCTTAGAGGCCAGACCAGAGTGTACATAGGAACTTGAGGGTGGGAGGAGTCAGACCATAGAGCGTACATAGGAACTAGAGGGTGGGAGGAGTCAGACCATAGAGCGTACATAGGAACTAGAGGGTGGGAGGAGTCAGACCATAGAGCACACATAGGAACTACAGAGGATGGGAGCAGCCAGACCATAGAGCACACACAGGAACTAGAGAGGGTGGGAGCAGCCAGACCATAGAGCACACATAGGAACTAGAGAGGGTGGGAGGAGTCAGACCAAAGAGCACACAAAGGAACTACAGAGGATGGGAGCAGCCAGACCATAGAGCAGCCAGACCATAGAGCACACACAGGAACTACAGAGGATGGGAGCAGCCAGACCATAGAGCACACACAGGAACTAGAGAGGGTGGGAGCAGCCAGACCATAGAGCGTACATAGGAACTAGAGAGGGTGGGAGCAGCCAGACCATAGAGCACACAAAGGAACTAGAGAGGGTGGGAGCAGCCAGACCATAGAGCACACATAGGAAGTTGAGAGGGTGGGAGGAGCCAGACCATAGAGCACACATAGGAAGTTGAGGGTGGGAGGAGCCAGACCATAGAGCGCACATAGGAAGTAGAGAGGGTGGGAGCAGCCAGACCATAGAGCACACAAAGGAACTAGAGAGGGTGGGAGCAGCCAGACCATAGAGCACACAGTTGCAGTCACAGAGTGCACTAATGATCTAACTCAGCGGTCTGAGGTATCACTCCCTGACACCACTCTTCTAACTCAACTCCATCTCATTGAACCCCCTTGTAAAGCTCGAGTCTGGACTGTACTAGCCAGGTTACCGGTAAAGAACCACGTAACTATATTATCATCCATGACCACGAAATGTAGACTAACGTTAGATAGCTTAACTAAATATCGCTTCAGTTTTCATAAGGTATACAAGGTGAGGTTTTATGCGAATAGAATGTGTGATGCTTTTATATGGCAACATGGCAAAATAAAAATGCTCTGCTATTATTTACAGTCAAGCCGGAAAGTCTGAATACCCCTTTCACCTTCTCCACGTTTTATTACATTACAGACATATTCTACAATAGATTGAGTTCATTTTTTGTCTCAAAATTCTACACAAAATAGCCCATAATGACAAAGTGAAAATGTTATAGCCCATAATGTTTTTAGAAATTTTTGCAAATGTATTAAAAATCTTTCATTTACATAAGTATTCATACCCTTTGCTTTAACATATTTTTAAAGTATCATATTTAATATTTGGTCGCATATCCTTTGCATGCTGTTACTTCCTGAAGTCTGTGACCCATCAACATCAAAAAACTCTCGATATCTTATTTCCAGGTACTGTTACAAGCGATACTATAAGCTCTCTGCATTTGAATGGATCTCTATGGTAATTGGGGGGTGAGACTAGATTCAGCTGTAAATTACGCTGGTACAGTATGGAACACATGACTGGCGAAATGGCTGTACATCATCAAGGGTCTGAGGTATCAAACGAGCCCCAAACCATCACTCTGCGGCCAGATATGGAGTAGATGTGGATGGATCACTGCAAGGGTTATTTCTCCTGACTCATTTTTCTATAGAACTCTATGGGGAAAAAAGTCAGGAGAAACAACCCTAAAAGGGATCCATCCACATCTACTCCATATCTGGCCGCAGAGTGATGGTTTGGGGCTCGTTTGATACCTCAGACCCTTGATGACGTACAGAATCTAGTCTCACCCCCAATTCTCATAGAGATCAGTTAAAATGCAGAGAGGTTATAGTATCGCTTGTAACAGTACCTGAAAATAAGATATCGAGAGTCTTTTGATGTTGATTGGTCACAGACTTCAGGAAGTAACAGCATGCAAAAGATATGCGACCGAATATTAAATATGATACTTTAAAAATATGTTAAAGCAAAGGGTATGAATACTTATGTAAATGAGAGATTTGTTTTTTTGTCCGATTTTTAATACATTTGCAAAAATAAAAAAAAACATGTTTTCACTTTGTCATTATTGGCTATTTTGTGTAGAATTTTGATACAAAAAATGAACTCAATCTATCGTAGAATATTTCTGTAATGTAATAAAACATGGGAGAAGGTGAAAGGGGTATTCAGAATTTCCGGCTTGACTGTAGTTGCAACAGAGCACAAACTTTTTATTTTTTTGCGAACAGCGACGGTACATCGTCCGGACGGCAGTCATTGTCGTTTTTGGCACCGACAGCAACAGAAAATATGGGAATGAATGAGGGGAAGAACAAAGAGCAGTACATATTAATTGGAGCCTGGAGGCAACGTTGGCGACAATATCAAATTTATAATGAAATGAGTGCCACCCCAGCTGAACCGCTGAACCCAATCCAATAATAACCAGGAGCCACAGGAATATGATGGCAGTGTCAAAAATACCATGCTAGACTACAGCATGACACAATGGTACCTGTACAATATTACCATGGTAGACCAACAGTGACACACAATGGCTGTACACAATATTACCATGAGACACTAGCATGGTACCTGTACAATATTACCATGCTAGACTACAGCATGACACAATGGTACCTGTACAATATTACCATGGTAGACTACAGCATGACACAATGGTACCTGTACAATATTACCATGGTAGACTACAGTATGACACAATGGCCCTGTACAATATTACCATGGTAGACTACAGCATGACACAATGGTACCTGTACAATATTACCATGCTAGACTACAGCATGACACAATGGTACCTGTACAATATTACCATGCTAGACTACAGCATGACACAATGGTACCTGTACAATATTACCATGGTAGACTACAGTATGACACAATGGTACCTGTACAATATTACCATGGTAGACTACAGTATGACACAATGGTACCTGTACAATATTACCATGGTAGACTACAGCATGACACAATGGTACCTGTACAATATTACCATGGTAGACTACAGCATGACACAATGGTACCTGTACAATATTACCATGCTAGACTACAGCATGACACAATGGTACCTGTACAATATTACCATGGTAGACTACAGTATGACACAATGGTACCTGTACAATATTACCATGGTAGACTACAGTATGACACAATGGTACCTGTACAATATTACCATGGTAGACTACAGTATGACACAATGGTACCTGTACAATATTACCATGGTAGACTACAGTATGACACAATGGGCCTGTACAATATTACCATGGTAGACTACAGTATGACACAATGGTACCTGTACAATATTACCATGGTAGACTACAGTATGACACAATGGTACCTGTACAATATTACCATGGTAGACTACAGTATGACACAATGGGCCTGTACAATATTACCATGCTAGACTACAATATGACACAATGGGCCCGTACAACATTACCATGGTAAAGTAAGATGGGAATTTGAGATTCATTTCTCAAGTAAGCTGGTCTAGATGTTATTACAGGTAATGACACCTGTCAATAGCCGTCACAGACTTGACGCTTACGGAGAGTATCAGTTCACCTAATTAGTCCATAAAATAAGGTCATTTTCACGACCTGTGATGAAATGTAGAATGCACATATACACAGGTTTGGAGGAAAGACGTGGCACACGTGGCCATACATGTCTGCTCACCATTGAGTGTGGCTCTGTCTCCCCGTTTCGCAATAAATTAAAGCTTTTTGGCATCTGACATATTATAATGTTTTTAATATATTATTAGATTTACAGTCTAAAGACTTGTACAATGCTTTCCTGTGGAAACCCAGTGCCCCTCAGGGGGTAAAGACTGGAAGGGGGTACGAGGTTTTTGGGGACGTGCCCCTCTCTTACCGACTGTATCTATATGCCACAATAAGACTTCTGCTTTTCGATTTGTGAACTTTTTCCACCAAAATTAAAGTTTCTTCTTGTTGCACGGTTTAATAGATTAGAATTCTGACCGCAGCCTCACGTCACATTTACAGAATTTATAATCGTGAGCGTATCCATTTGAAGCCTGATGCGACTTGCAAACCGTGTTTGTAAAACTGTAGATTACTGACTTAATACTGCTACAGCCAATGAAAATGTATGAGTTATCAAAACTATTCTCAAGAAAAACATTTTTGAGACTTCATGAATATAATGAAGTCATGTTTTATTTATATTACTTTTTATAATTAACCTAACTATTCACAAAATAAAATATTTAGAATTCTTTACACAAGGCACGTCCTGTGATATTGATTCTTAATACAAATATATAGACCCACATGTTTTATGGAGCTAAAGTAGAATACAACAGGAATAGTACATTGTTAAATGAGCTTTGAACAAACATTTCTAAACTAAGTAAAGAAACAAATGTAATGTAATGTACCTATAGACTGCGGAAAAATCAAATTCTTATTACAATAAACACAGATACTAACTAAATATGGGTGTGGTAAATCTGATGTATATTTTCTAAATCAGGCAAGTTTCACATCACTGTGTTACACATTATTGCTGGTTACACAATTGCAAAGTTTGGGTCATTTTAACTTAAGGCAAATATCCATGTAGATCGTCACTTGCATAGGCAAATGATTGTGACTCAGTAAACTTTGGGTGAAATGGATCCCACAGAATGTCTACATTATAAATCACACGCATTGCAGATTATGTATTTGCCTGAGGCACTGTGGCCGGGGTCTCAGCGACCATACATCCGCCCTTATTTGCATATAAGAGATCACACATCTCTCTCTCCATGGAAGGAGAAGGACTCTGGTTCAGTAAAACGAGAGAGAAGTGGGTTCTAGCCAGAATGTGTCCTAGACGAATCGGATGAGTTTCGGACAATTGGCCCTGGGAATCCCGGCTGGGGTTTAACCTGCTTTAACTCTGCATGGGTTTGTATTAGAGATGCAGCCTTTGCCTGATTTAGAGCCGGAAACACCCTGAAGAGACAAAATGGTGTTATATTGAGAATATGCTTTGGCAGCACAAGTGTGCGTTTCATGCCAAAAGAGAATCTGACTTACACACTGAATGAAAGACAGAGAATGAACAGGGAATGAGAGAGAGAGAGAGTAAGGGGTGAGAGTGAGAGAGAGTGTGAGGGGTGAGAGTGAGAGAGAGTGAGGGGTGAGAGAGAGAGAGTGAGGGGTGAGAGTGAGAGAGTGAGAGTGAGGGGTGAGAGAGAGAGAGTGAGAGTGAGGGGTGAGAGAGAGAGTGAGAGAGTGAGAGTGAGAGAGAGAGAGAGAAAGTGAGGGGTGAGAGAGAGTGTGAGGGGTGAGAGTGAGAGAGAGAGTGAGGGGTGAGAGTGAGAGAGAGAGAGAGGGGTGAGAGTGAGGGGTGAGAGTGAGAGAGTGAGAGTGAGGGGTGAGAGAGAGAGAGTGAGGGGTGAGAGTGAGAGAGTGAGGGGTGAGAGTGAGAGAGAGAGAGAGAGAGAGTGAGGGGTGAGAGTGAGAGAGTGAGGGGTGAGAGTGAGAGAGTGAGAGTGAGGGGTGAGAGAGAGAGAGTGAGGGGTGAGAGTGAGAGAGTGAGGGGGGTGAGAGTGAGAGAGAGAGTGAGAGTGAGGGGGGTGAGAGAGAGAGAGTGAGGGGGGTGAGAGTGAGTGAGAGTGAGAGAGAGTGAGGGGTGAGAGAGAGAGAGAGTGAGGGGTGAGAGTGAGAGAGAGAGAGTGAGGGGTGAGAGTGAGAGAGAGTGAGGGGTGAGAGTGAGAGAGAGAGAATGAGGGGTGAGAGTGAGAGTGAGGGGGGTGAAAGAGAGTGAGGGGTGAGAGAGTGTGAGGGTTAGGGTTAGGGACCGTGAATGACCGCTCCTCCTGCCTCACCCCCCCCACAGGAGGGACGTCACCATCAGACATGGGGAGGGCGGTCAGAGTGAGTACCAGAGGACTGTTTCCTACAATAATAATTAACCGGGCAATTTAAAAACATCACCCTGCCCACACACTCAATTATCCCAATCCACTTTTCACCCTCCCACCTTCCCCCCCACACCCCCCACCCCACACCCCCCTCCCCAGAGTCACCAGAATCCTAAAATATCCGAGCGGCGCCGTGGAAACAAAAGAACCATGTTCCTCAGGAGCCGCCATGCTCTCAGCTGTTAGCCGCGTTTAACCTGCGCTTTAAATAAAGAAAAGCTCTGTTAGCCGCGTTTAACCTGCGCTTTAAATAAAGAAAAGCTCAATAACTTTAAGAGGCCGCATATCCAGCCCTTTTCTCCAGGCCTAGCAACCAACGCCATCTTTTTCGGTAACTGATTGCTGGGGGGGGGGGCTACTCTCGCACATGAAGGTTCACTCTTAAGAACCGGGCTGCGATAGGACCAAGGCCTTTGTTTGGCGTTAGGGGTTAGGGGTTAGGGGTTAGAGGTTAGAGGTTAGGGTGACACATGCAGACGTCCACAGACACAAGGCCCTGACCTCAAACTTGGTGGAGTTGGCGCAAACAACAGAGGTAAAACAAAAAAAAACAGGTCACTGAATTTCTAATCAGTACTTGCTTAAAGAAAACAAAAATAAAATCAATTGAATAAACTTTTACCCACGGCATTGTAAGGGGGAAAACTAAATAGAACTAATGTGCTCGAGCATAAAGCAACACCCTATAGCCAAGACCCAATGTTCTTCATTTAAATGCACAAATTAGGATTTGTGTTTTCATCTTGGGTGTACCATCTTTGGTGTGTGTGTGTGTGTGTGCGCATGTGTGCGCGTGTGTGTGTGCGCCTGTGTGTGTGTGTGCCTGTGCGTGTGTGTGAATAAATCACTAAATTTATTTCAAGACAAGAATCCAAAGTTGCGCGAGTCGAGAGGCGGGGCTCGGAAGAGCAATGGGTTGCCCTGGTTACTGGCCTGGTGCTGCTCAGGTGTCACAGAAACACCTGCAGTTCCAGAACCCACCAATCAGACTGGATTGTTCATCGCCTATGAGCTTCACTCATCCCTGCTGCTGAAGAGACGTCGTGTTCTCACAAAGCTGCAACTTCAAAATAAAAATCTAATCTTTTCCCGCTCTCTCTCTTTTTTCTCCCCTCTCGCTCCCTCCTCTGCCACTTGGAAAGGCAGAATCTTCCTGCCGTGATTCAGGTAAGTGTGACAGGTGCCTGACAGCATACAAACCTTCCCACAATGCACCTGCCTGCTGCCTGCGTGTCCTCGACAGCATTCAGACCTTCCCACAATGCACCTGCCTGCTGCTTGCATTTCCCCGACAGCATCCAAACCTTCCCACAATGCACTGTGCTGCCTCGACAGCCCAGCTTGAGCTCTCCACTTTTCAGTTGTACCAGCACTGCGGTCAAAAGTGTTTTTTTTCTTTCTTTTTTCTTAAAGAACAGCTCTTACACGTGCAATTAGTGAACAACAGAGACGCTGTGACAGTTACACAGAGTTTAAAAGCCAGTCAAGCCCAGATGAGTCGTGACAGATAAGTCACGTTTTTTTTAAAACAAAGGACGGGGTACATTGCAGACGCAGAAATGTGACGGTTAATTTGTGTTTAAACGCAGCCCTCCTGCCCTCCTGCACAGCCGGCTGAAGTCACTGCTCTGTTACCAGGGGCTGAAATTACGCACTTTCCCCCAGAAATGCAAAGGGGGGGTAGTCATTTAAATCCGTGTGGAAAAACTGCAACGGAAGCAGAATTTGGCCCACCGGCTGTTCTCATGACGTCTCGGCCCCTGACACAATAGTACCTTTACTCTTTCCTTAATGTTACAGTAACACCACTGGGTAATGACAAACAGGACACAATTAAAATGGGCACAAGCCACCTACACCCTCCCAGATAATTTCTCCTCTCTCCCACCCAAACCTAAACCAGTTTTCTTTTAAAACTTTTCTATTCCTCAGTGAACTGTGAGGGTATCCTCCATTCATCTCTCCGAGTGACACATCAGCACCTCATTTGTTTAGGATTTTTTCAATATTTCTTAAATACAAACTGTTTTAGGGAGCATTAATGCTCCCTCCTGTGACATCACAAGCCATTTCCTAGCAGGCCAATCAGATGGCCTCTTAACATTCACCAGGAAATCACCGCCTATCTGCCACAGATTATATCAATGTGCCACCCTCACAAAAATGTCTTCTCTGGCTCAAGGATTTGCACAGAACTGGACGGGTGGGGAAAATCAGAACTCTGACCTCACAAAGTGCATGCACCACGCTTTCATACATCCTCTCACCAAGACTGGCACGCTCATTTCTGCTACCTTAGCAACAAAATAAATAAATAAAAAATAACCATTCAGGGGAAAAAATACCCTACAGGTTCACAAGAGTAAAAGATCTGCCTAAAGCCAGAGAAAATGACCACTCTGGGATCTTATAACGGTCACAAGCATTCCTGATTCATCCAAGAAAATAACCGCATGCCGAAAGGCATCGTTTTGTTTTGTCATAAAGCAGAGCTTCAGAACACAGCCATTGTTTAGTCTTGCATGGGGGGGGGGGGGGGTATGCAGAGGGCTCAATACGAGTGTAAACCTTGGGGTGGGTCTCACCACGTCCTGACCTTTGATAGCCAGACAGGTGTGTTTGCTCTGCTCGTCCCACAGTGTGGGGACCGCTGGGTTTGCGGGGGGCACTGGGTTTGGGGGGGGGGGGGGGCGCTGGGTTTCAGGGGGGGAGAACACACCCCACACAGAGACAAGCCTCCACTCAGCCGCTTGATAAAAAGTCGTCCGCAAGGCGAGGCACAGCACTGGGAGAACAGGGCCTGCAGCAGCAGCGGGCGGTAGGGGGTTGCTGGATTGAATCCAGTGTCACAGCTGTTGGGCCCAGCCCACTGCCTCAGTAACTCAGTAACAGTAGCATCACTGTAATTCATGCGAAAAAGCGCCATGCACACCTGTGAGTCTGCCTTTGTACCTCCGCGTAACCGCGCACGCACAAGTTAATCTTTTAGGCCATGGTGGGATCATAAAATAAAACATTATTGCGCACGAAAGTCAAATCCAACAACTTCTGTGTGTGCACAAACCCCACTGAGAAGCCCTGGTAGTATTTTAAAAAGAGTACAATGGGAGGTTTCTCAGTTTGATTCTGGAGGGCGTTTGACAACCCTGCACTTAATTTCCACCAGTTAGCCAACAGTCATACTTTACCATATGAACACAGCCAACTTTCAGACACTGGTCCCACCGCATGTGGTAAAGGAGGACCCTGCTCTCCTTTTTGGGGTCCACCTCCTGTCACTCAACATATTCGGGCCAAGGCTGGACACCCCCCTAGAAGCAGCTCCCACAGTATGGGGCCTCCCGGCCAGATAGGGGCGTTGTGGCCTGAAGCAGCAGACGCACCAGACGGAGTTTTGGGCCGAATCAGGGCCCTATCTACTGCGTCCTGTTTACTGTGTTATTGCATACTGTTTAGTGACAAGCAGTATGCAAAAAATATCCTCCATACTATTATGGGCGAAAACCCGGAAATAAGTACATCATCCGGGGATATAAAGAACACTCAATATTTAGAACTGTCGCGTACTTAAAAGCTTTTTAAAACAGTATACTCAACTGGCATATTCAATGCGAGGCTGAATAGAGTGCTGATTTGGACTTGGCCCTCATGACAGCCTGTTGAAGCACACAGCAGAGCACACTCAACGCTAAACTTTTCTACCTGATGAGAGAAAAAAAACACTCAGTTTTTTTATATCACAACTAACAATCTGGGATACAGGTGGATGAAGTGGGAAATTGACTTTGAAGCTTTTTAAAAAAAAAATTATAATAATAATTTTTTTTAAAAGCAATGACAAACCTGTTTT
>CM040402.1:127157779-127285279 GCA_022702515.1 Ilyophis sp. 1 JC-2022
CTGCGTGACCTACATAGGTCCTTGGGGAATGATGGTTCTCTGACGACCGGGGACGGATCCCGCCAGACTGGCGCATTGTGCACAGTAGCGTTGCTCAAGGGGAACACAAGCTGCTTTGAGTCACCCACCTCCAGAAGCGTGTTTGGCGCTCTGTGTTCATTTGAGATACGCGTCTACGCATCTTCCCATATTTAGCAGGACAAACGCACACATCCACCTCCGTGCAGCATCGTGTGATTCATGAATGGAGTCTTGGCAGACGTGCTGTTTCTGGTGTGACTTGTATTTTGCGCATATGTTTCTATTTATGTTATCAATGCCTCCCAGCTGCATATGTTTCTATTTATGTTATCAATGCCTCCCAGCTGCATGTTTCTATTTATGTTATCAATGCCTCCCAGCTGCATGTTTCTATTTATGTTATCAATGCCTCCCAGCTGCATACGTTTCTATTTATGTTATCAATGCCTCCCAGCTGCATGTTTCTATTTATGTTATCAATGCCTCCCAGCTGCATGTTTCTATTTATGTTATCAATGCCTCCCAGCTGCATACGTTTCTATTTATGTTATCAATGCCTCCCAGCTGCATATTGAATGAAGCGATGTCTTGCTCCTTGTTAAAAATTCAGTAATGCCCCTCCCAAAAATGGGATTCAAACTGGCAACAAACTGCTTGAGATGCCGAACCACAGCGCCACACTGCACATCTTTCAACTGTGACTACATTCAGTAGCTCTAGTGTGATTCTCTCTCCCCAAATACAAAACCAAATATCCATTATTAGCTTAACAAGTTCTGTTGAGAACGTGTGTTGCTAAAACAGAAATATATCTGTTATTAACAGTGATCCACCCCAAGATGTGTTAAAATGACGCTGTACAGGAGTCTGTGTACAGTGCACTGTGTCTGAATCAGAGCCCTATCTACTGTGCCCTGTCTCCTGTGTACAGTGCACTGTGTCTGAATCAGAGCCCTATCTACTGCACCCTGTCTCCTGCGTACAGTGCACTGTGTCTGAATCAGAGCCCTATCTACTGCACCCTGTCTCCTGCGTACAGTGCACTGTGTCTGAATCAGAGCCCTATCTACTGCACCGTCTCCTGCGTACAGTGCACTGTGTCCGAATCAGAGCCCTATCTACTGCGCCCTGTCTCCTGCGTACAGTGCACTGTGTCCGAATCAGAGCCCTATTTACTGCGCCCTGTCTCCTGCGTACAGTGCACTGTGTCCGAATCAGAGCCCTATCTACTGCACCCTGTCTCCTGCGTACAGTGCACTGTGTCTGAATCAGAGCCCTATCTACTGCACCCTGTCTCCTGCGTACAGTGCACTGGCAGAAGTGTGCTGTTTAATGTGCAGTTAAACAGTCCGTGAAAAATAAGACGTCCCCACCAGTGTTACCACGTCCGCATGTCCGCGGTTTTACAGCTAAATTGGGCTACTTTCAAAGTGCAGTCACAGGTAAAAATTAAGTTGCAAAGCACGCACTTATTTTAAAAAGTAAAAATATGATGATATATATTTCGGGGCTAGAGTCCCCATTTGGCTGGAAAGTGTTCCAAGATCTGGCAACCCTGCGCCCCGCTCTTGCGCTGCCATGTCACGTGCTGTTTTTGTTGTTTTTGTTGTATTTGAAGGAAAACGTCAGCGAAGCTGCGCCTCATTTAAAAAAAAAACGAAGCTCACATCATATTTATGTGACCAAAATGTTTGTGTACTTCTTGAAAAGCGTGCTCCCGAATGTACTCAGCGAAACCCCAGAACTAAGTGTGTCATCCGGGTGTTTCAAGTATACTGCAATTTTAAAAATGTTCACCTACTCAACGACTTTCTCAGTCTATCTACTCACCAAGGCTACTCAATAATGTGGAAGAGTGTTGATTGGGCCCAGGAGGAGGCGGTTACGCCCAGGAGGAGGCGATTGAAGGACGCTTGCTGCGTGCCGTATCCCAGGCAGAGCCCAGCTCTCAGAAAAGCACAGAGAACCGAGAGGAAGGCCACACAAGCTCAAAGCGCTCCCAGCGTAGTGCTCAGATAACATCTGCCTCTCCATCTTTGATCCCAAACTACCCAGCAGGCCCACAAACCACCCTAACGAGCAGACGCATTTCAATATCGTCCGTCGCTAATGAGTCCAGGTATGTGCCTGTGCCCAAAAAAATGAAAAATAAAAAAACGTTTTTTTAAAAAGAGAACAGCATAAGACAGCTGTGCTGTTATTGGATGAAATTAAATTTTTACAGTCTGTGATCTGATTTTACATTATTTGTGTGAAAACGATGTGGGGAAATCCAAGCTAAACTCAAAATTCCATTAACTACACAGCTAAATGTTTTCAGAGATAAACATGAAATGGCAAAATGGACTTAATGCGTTAGACTGGGTCAGTCAGAGCATGAAGCCATTGGTATATTGGAGAGATGTCAGTCTCTGACATCAGGGCCTCTACACAACACAGGGAATCCCCCACACATGGAATCCCACACACAGGGAATGCCTCACACAGGGAATGCCTCACACAGGGAATGCCTCACACAGGGAATGCCTCACACAGGGAATGCCTCACACAGGGAATGCCTCACACAGGGAATGCCTCACACAGGGAATGCCTCACACAGGGAATGACTCACACAGAGAATGACTCACACAGAGAATGACTCACACAGAGAATGACTCACACAGAGAATGACTCACACAGGTAATGACTCACACAGGTAATGACTCACACAGGTAATGACTCACACAGAGAATGCCTCACACAGGGAATCCCACACACAGGGAATGCCTCACACAGGGAATGCCTCACACAGGGATTGAGTAACACGCTGCAAATCCGTCAGCATCCTGAACAGAAATGCATCAAATACGTCATCCTCATATGGATGCAGAACAGGAAAATATTGGCCGTCATATCAAACCGTTGCATGTAAAGCTTTATTTCTGTTGTTTGGAGCTGCACTGAGACATTGTAAAGAATGGTCCAGAAAAAGACCTCAGCTCCAGCCTCTCGGGCTCAGCGAATACTGACAGCTTTCCACAACACCCTGAAAGCACCTACTGAGGCTAACAGACATGGTGACGTCAGTGAGTCTGGAGAACAGACACGGTGACGTCAGTGAGTCTGGAGAACATGCACGGTGACGTCAGTGAGTCTGGAGTAAATGCACTACTGTCTACTGATGAAGAGAGAAAGCCACAAAACGCCAACCACAGATAATTACTTTAAGATGTCTAATCACTTCCACAGCTTAAGCACTTTATGGACCATTTATACAGGAAAAATCCCTTTAGGCTACTCAACCATCTCTTTCCCAAAGGATACAGTTTCTTGTACCCCCCTCACACAAAGCAGTTATAACATCATCATCAACAAAAAAAATACACAAACCGCAAGACCTAAATAAATTTAAAAAACAAAAAACACAAAGACCTAAACAATATAGCTGGGGAATAAATGACTCCAAACAGTGATCTCAAAAGCCAGCAAACATCCTGATGGAGTTAGCGCAATGTCAGTTTACGTGTTCCCACCTTTTTTTTACGAGAGAATATTTCTACAGCACAGGTTCAGCTGCACACTCTCTCTCAAAGCTCTGCCCCTTGAGTTAGACGTGTTTTATAACCCTGCTCTTACAGAGAAGTTAACGGCCCTCGCGTCCCCGGGCAGCGGTCACGGTCCGGCGTGCATCCGGCCCTCCACAAAGAGCTGCTCCTCGTAAAAGAAAATGCAAGAGACATTTTCACATTATGAAGCGCTTTTCAAGCACAGTGTGATAAATAACACCTTTACCCCATGTTCTTTTCAGCGCTGCGCACTCATTTTAATCGATCGCCAACTTGTTTTTTCACTTGTGAGAGCACTGCAAGGTCAGGAGTTTGCCCCATTATCAGGGGGAGGGGTCTCTTTCCTGCCTCTCAGGAAATGGTTCCTTTTTTATATGGTTTTATTCTGGTAGCACCGCGCTCTGTGGTAGCACCGCTAGGGATAGAGACACAGGATGTTGGGGAGAGAGGGATAGAGACAGAGGATGTGGGGGAGAGAGGGATAGAGACAGAGGATGTGGGGGAGAGAGGGATAGAGACAGAGGATGTGGGGGAGAGAGGGATAGAGACAGAGGATGTGGGGGAGAGAGGGATAGAGACAGAGGATGTGGGGGAGAGAGGGATAGAGACAGAGGATGTGGGGGAGAGAGGGATAGAGACAGAGGATGTGGGGGAGAGAGGGATAGAGACAGAGGATGTGGGGGAGAGAGGGATAGAGACAGAGGATGTGGGGGAGAGAGACAGAGGAAGTGGGGGAGAGAGGGAGAGAGACAGATGGAGTGGGGGAGAGAGGGATAGAGACAGAGGAAGTTGGGGAGAGAGGGATAGAGACAGGAAGTGGGGGAGAGAGGGATAGAGACAGAGGATGTTGGGGAGAGAGGGATAGAGACAGAGGAAGTTGGGGAGAGAGGGATAGAGAGACAGAGGATGTTGGGGAGAGAGGGATAGAGACAGAGGATGTTGGGGAGAGAGGGATAGACAGAGGATGTTGGGGAGAGAGGGATAGAGACAGAGGATGTTGGGGAGAGAGGGATAGACAGAGGATGTTGGTGAGAGAGGGATAGACAGAGGATGTTGGGGAGAGAGGGATAGACAGAGGATGTTGGGGAGAGAGGGATAGAGACAGAGGATGTTGGGGAGAGAGGGATAGAGACAGAGGATGTTGGGGAGAGAGGGATAGAGACAGAGGAAGTTGGGGAGAGAGGGATAGAGACAGAGGAAGTTGGGGAGAGAGGGATAGAGACAGAGGATGTTGGGGAGAGAGGGATAGAGACAGAGGAAGTTGGGGAGAGAGGGATAGAGACAGAGGATGTTGGGGAGAGAGGGATAGAGACAGAGGATGTTGGGGAGAGAGGGATAGAGAGAGGAAGTGGGGGAGAGAGGGATAGAGACAGAGGAAGTTGGGGAGAGAGGGATAGAGACAGAGGATGTTGGGGAGAGAGGGATAGAGACAGAGGATGTTGGGGAGAGAGGGATAGAGACAGAGGATGTTGGGGAGAGAGGGATAGAGACAGAGGATGTTGGGGAGAGAGGGATAGAGACAGAGGGAGTGGGGGAGAGAGGGATAGAGACAGAGGAAGTTGGGGAGAGAGGGATAGAGACAGAGGAAGTTGGGGAGAGAGGGATAGAGACAGAGGAAGTTGGGGAGAGAGGGATAGAGACAGAGGATGTTGGGGAGAGAGGGATAGAGACAGAGGAAGTGGGGGAGAGAGGGATAGAGACAGAGGATGTTGGGGAGAGAGGGATAGAGACAGAGGAAGTTGGGGAGAGAGGGATAGAGACAGAGGAAGTTGGGGAGAGAGGGATAGAGACAGAGGAAGTTGGGGAGAGAGGGATAGAGACAGAGAAAGTGGGGGAGAGAGGGATAGAGACAGAGGAAGTGGGGGAGAGAGGGATAGAGACAGAGGATGTTGGGGAGAGAGGGATAGAGACAGAGGAAGTGGGGGAGAGAGGGATAGAGACAGAGGATGTTGGGGAGAGAGGGATAGAGACAGAGGAAGTGGGGGAGAGAGGGATAGAGACAGAGGAAGTTGGGGAGAGAGGGATAGAGACAGAGAAAGTGGGGGAGAGAGGGATAGAGACAGAGGATGTTGGGGAGAGAGGGATAGAGACAGAGGAAGTGGGGGAGAGAGAGCTTGTCGCACAACCACTCTCTCTCTCCCTCAGCGGGTGCAGTAATCTCTCCTCTCTGCTCGAGGAAAACTGGCTCTAAATTTAGCATCAGATTTACCATGTGGGACTGAAAGCTGAAGCACAGGAGGTGGGGGTGGAGGTGGAGGTGGTGTCAGTGAGGGCCTGTCCACCACAAGTCTCGCTCAGACCCGGCCACACACAGACAAAAGAGAAGCGAGAGAGAGGAGGAGAGAAGAGAAGAAAGGGAAACAAAGAGGGGAAAAACCAGCCCCCCCCCTCACCCCAAAATCCCCCCCTTTTCCCTCCAGTCCATTGACACAAGATTCATCTCTCAGTGGAACAGAGAGGCGCCATGAGGGTGGAGCTACCGTGTTACAATGGAACCGCTGATATTAGCCAATCACAGAGTTCTGCTAATTGACAGAAAAGCAAATGGGCACAGATATTGTGCATTACCAGCAATAGTATTCTTAAGAAACACTGCAAAAACACTTCCTACCAACAACTACTGTTTCACCAGCAGCAGTGTGAGATAATGAACACCAGACTGTCACTGTTTCACCAGCAGTGTGAGATAATGCACACCAGACTGTCACTGTTTCACCAGCAGCAGTGAGATAATGCACACCAGACTGTCACTGTTTCACCAGCAGTGTGAGATAATGCACACCAGACTGTCACTGTTTCACCAGCAGCAGTGTGAGATAATGCACACCAGACTGTCACTGTTTCACTAGCAGCAGTGTGAGATAATGCACACCAGACTGTCACTGTTTCACCAGCAGCAGTGTGAGATAATGCACACCAGACTGTCACTGTTTCACCAGCAGCAGTGTGAGATAATGCACACCAGACTGTCACTGTTTCACCAGCAGCAGTGTGAGATAATGCACACCAGACTGTCACTGTTTCACCAGCAGCAGTGTGAGATAATGCACACCAGACTGTCACTGTTTCACCAGCAGCAGTGAGATAATGCACACCAGACTGTCACTGTTTCACCAGCAGCAGTGTGAGATAATGCACACCAGACTGTCACTGTTTCACCAGCAGCAGTGTGAGATAATGCACACCAGACTGTCACTGTTTCACCAGCAGCAGTGTGAGATAATGCACACCAGACTGTCACTGTTTCACCAGCAGCAGTGTGAGATAATGCACACCAGACTGTCACTGTTTCACCAGCAGTGTGAGATAATGCACACCAGACTGTCACTGTTTCACCAGCAGTGTGAGATAATGCACACCAGACTGTCACTGTTTCACCAGCAGTGTGAGATAATGAACACCAGACTGTCACTGTTTCACCAGCAGTGTGAGATAATGCACACCAGACTGTCACTGTTTCACCAGCAGTGTGAGATAATGCACACCAGACTGTCACTGTTTCACCAGCAGCAGTGTGAGATAATGCACACCAGACTGTCACTCTTTCACCAGCAGCAGTGTGAGATAATGCACACCAGACTGTCACTGTTTCACCAGCAGTGTGAGATAATGCACACCAGACTGTCACTGTTTCACCAGCAGCAGTGTGAGATAATGCACACCAGACTGTCACTGTTTCACCAGCAGCAGTGTGAGATAATGCACACCAGACTGTCACTGTTTCACCAGCAGCAGTGTGAGATAATGCACACCAGACTGTCACTGTTTCACCAGCAGTGTGAGATAATGAACACCAGACTGTCACTGTTTCACCAGCAGTGTGAGATAATGCACACCAGACTGTCACTGTTTCACCAGCAGCAGTGTGAGATAATGCACACCAGACTGTCACTGTTTCACCAGCAGCAGTGTGAGATAATGCACACCAGACTGTCACTGTTTCACCAGCAGCAGTGTGAGATAATGCACACCAGACTGTCACTGTTTCACCAGCAGCAGTGTGAGATAATGCACACCAGACTGTCACTGTTTCACCAGCAGCAGTGTGAGATAATGCACACCAGACTGTCACTGTTTCACCAGCAGCAGTGTGAGATAATGCACACCAGACTGTCACTGTTTCACCAGCAGTGTGAGATAATGCACACCAGACTGTCACTGTTTCACCAGCAGTGTGAGATAATGCACACCAGACTGTCACTGTTTCACTAGCAGCAGTGTGAGATAATGAACACCAGACTGTCACTGTTTCACCAGCAGCAGTGTGAGATAATGCACACCAGACTGTCACTGTTTCACCAGCAGCAGTGAGATAATGCACACCAGACTGTCACTGTTTCACTAGCAGCAGTGTGAGATAATGCACACCAGACTGTCACTGTTTCACCAGCAGCAGTGTGAGATAATGCACACCAGACTGTCACTGTTTCACCAGCAGTGTGAGATAATGCACACCAGACTGTCACTGTTTCACCAGCAGTGTGAGATAATGCACACCAGACTGTCACTGTTTCACTAGCAGCAGTGTGAGATAATGAACACCAGACTGTCACTGTTTCACCAGCAGCAGTGTGAGATAATGCACACCAGACTGTCACTGTTTCACCAGCAGTGTGAGATAATGCACACCAGACTGTCACTGTTTCACCAGCAGTGTGAGATAATGAACACCAGACTGTCAGTTTCACCAGCAGTGTGAGATAATGCACACCAGACTGTCACTGTTTCACCAGCAGTGTGAGATAATGCACACCAGACTGTCACTGTTTCACCAGCAGCAGTGAGATAATGCACACCAGACTGTCACTGTTTCACCAGCAGCAGTGTGAGATAATGCACACCAGACTGTCAGTTTCACCAGCAGCAGTGTGAGATAATGCACACCAGACTGTCACTGTTTCACCAGCAGCAGTGTGAGATAATGCACACCAGACTGTCACTGTTACACCAGCAGCAGTGTGAGATAATGCACACCAGACTGTCACTGTTTCACCAGCAGCAGTGTGAGATAATGCACACCAGACTGTCACTGTTTCACCAGCAGTGTGAGATAATGCACACCAGACTGTCACTGTTTCACCAGCAGCAGTGTGAGATAATGCACACCAGACTGTCACTGTTACACCAGCAGCAGTGTGAGATAATGCACACCAGACTGTCACTGTTTCACCAGCAGCAGTGTGAGATAATGCACACCAGACTGTCACTGTTTCACCAGCAGTGTGAGATAATGCACACCAGACTGTCACTGTTTCACCAGCAGCAGTGTGAGATAATGCACACCAGACTGTCACTGTTTCACCAGCAGCAGTGTGAGATAATGCACACCAGACTGTCACTGTTTCACCAGCAGCAGTGTGAGATAATGCACACCAGACTGTCACTGTTTCACCAGCAGTGTGAGATAATGCACACCAGACTGTCACTGTTTCACCAGCAGCAGTGTGAGATAATGCACACCAGACTGTCACTGTTTCACCAGCAGCAGTGTGAGATAATGAACACCAGACTGTCACTGTTTCACCAGCAGCAGTGTGTGATAATGAATGCCGGAATGCCTGGAAATTGAACATTGGTGGTAGACCCAACTCACCCAACTAGTTTAAAGTGTTTTTCTCACTGCAGCCAGATGGCTCCTACAGACATCTGATCTGTGATTCTGATTATTTTGGCTTTGAAATTCAGCATCAAAGCAGTCTGATGAAATCTGGCCTGACTGTACAGTAAAAAAGCCACTGGAATCACCTGACCCCATCTCTCCAGTTCTTGTGATTCAGAAAAACATTGTTTCATTCTGTAGCATTCAAAAAGCCACTAGGTTAAATACAATTTGGTTAAATAAAATATAAATAATATAAACAAAATATTCTTTGGTCCCATGGCAGTCTAATAGAATTCTGCGAGAGCGAGCAGAATTCAGTTAAATAAATCTCATGCACGCCACTAAGCCAATCAGATCAGTTCTAACAGAATAAAACAAATTTCACTGGCTTGTACACGATAACAGACGATATTTGGGACAACATCTTTCTCCACTTCATAAGGTCATTTTAGGTACAGTACTGTATTCGTTAAAATCATGTTTTCACATAGTTGGGTTTGTTGCGAGCGGGTGGCAGTGTAGTGGTTAGGAACTGGGCTCTAGGATTGCAGGTTTGAATCCGAGGTGGGACAAAGCCATTATATCCTTGAGCCCCTAAAGTTTGGTGCTGAACCTAAAGTGCTTCAGTTTAGACACAGCTGTATAAATGGATTATATGTAAAGCAGGTACGATGCTCTGCAGAATAATGAATGCCTCTATTGTAGTCCGCTTCCAGAATATAAGGAAGGTATTAAGAACCCTTAAATTGGGCTTTTTCAGCTTTCTTGGATAGCACAGTGTAGAGAGACAGGAAGAATGGGGAGAGAAAGAGGGAGAGACAAGCAACAAAGATCGCACAGCCGGATTCGAAGCGCAGATGTCGCGGCTCGCAATGAGCATGTGGGCGGTCCTCTTATGGGCTATGCCACCGCGACGCCCCGAGACGCCCCGAGATGCCCCGAGACGCCCCGAGACCCGGTGAATAAACCTGGGAGGTTAAAAAGCAAGCCTGTGAAAGCATGACAGAAAAAGAACATTTAAAATAGTAATGAATCCAGATCACCTGTTCCCTCCACCCACACCTGCAATACCAAACCTCAGCACGGCACACAAGTTAACCAGGTGGGCTACCTGACAGCCACTTTTAACTTGCCATGACAACCCAGGGAGATCACAGTGGGTGGGAAAAACAAGAAGCTGGGTAGCCAATCAGATCAAGCTGGGGGAACACAATTAGTTAGGCGGGGGCCTCTCCCTAACCTCTGAGCACGCAGGGACCAGTCGCCGTGGCAACATGACCGATACCGCGGAGTGCCGCCGAGGCGTAATCAAAGAGCGGCGTGCGGCGGGAAGAGCGAGTTCCCGGCGATCCCAGACCCCGGCTGCGTTTGTGGAGAGCCATCGCCTCTGCTCTTAACAAGCTGCTCAGACAGCCCAGCCGCTCAGCTCCCCGTTCTGACAGGAACCCAAATGAAAACCTGAGGACGCTACGACCCCGCTTGGTCTGCGTATAACAAGCTGTCTGAGGCCCCGGCAGCCTTTACTGTCTGACAGCACACCCTCCGGCCATGGCTGTGATGAGCTAATGCAACACATTACCGCCCTGCACATATTTATATGCTGTGGTGCACGGGGGCTGCCTAATTCTCTTGTGTATATGTGCATTCCCTTTGGTGTCCCTCCTGATGTAGGCATATATATGTATATATTATGTGTGTGTGTGCATGTATCTGTGTATATCTATGTGTGTGTGTACAGGCACATGCATACACAGCCATGTACGCATATAGATTTTTGTGTACACCATTGCACATCTAGGGTAAAACGAGTTAAGTCAACATGCTGTCAGCTTACAGGGCACTGCTGACATAGGGTATCCCAATCCCAGCATGCCTGCGGAATGCACAGCGCTTATTACAGCGGTCACATTCGTGTGCTATAGCATGGCACTCACTCACTCACTCACTCACTCACTCACTCACTCACTCACTCACTCACTCACTCACTCACTCACTCACTCACTCACTGTTTTCTAGTTTTCCGTCTCTGGAAGGGAAAGCGGGTGTGATCCGAGCTGTCGACCTGTGCCTACTGAGGGGGCCACACGTGATTGGCTGAAGCGTCATGCAGAGCAGAAGGGGGGCCTCCCCATTTTATACATTTATTTAAAAGGTTTTATAAAAACCACAAAACTCCCTGTGGAGTGAGGTAAGAGGTAAGAGCTGGCTGAGGCATGTCCTACAGGGGTCAGTGAGCAGACACAAAATCCCCAACGGCTTTCTAATCTGACCCGAGCCCGACCCCAGGGTTTCACCTCCAACACCACATTTCCCACAATACCCCTCTCTCAAATACTTAATCTGATTCCACGATCTCTGTGTCCTGTCCAACAGCAGCCCAATGGCTGCACCACCAGGATATTATCAGACAGAAAGGGCGTTTACGGATGTCATGTTTGTTGTTTTCTTGTCTTCTGTGTTTTTTGGGGGGGGGTGTATGCATCTGAATGTGAATAAGGAGCTAGAATAACGACCTGAGGAGCAGGTCTCTGACAGAGACGACGACTCGGGGAGAGGCGCTGTTAGCGTTAGTGATCTGCTGCTCCTCATTAACGTCACTCAACATCAGTTTTCACCGATCGGCCATCTCCAGCCTCTAATGCTTCCAGCGAGCCATTACGCATATTATTTTAAAGTATTGTTGCCGTGTTATCGCTGCACCATTGTAAATGAGGGCTCACTCCCTCAATGGGTCTTTCCCAGAAATAAGTAAAGTTGACGGAGTGAATTGAATAAATGTGGCAAAGCAGACAGGCGGCCCAGAGACCAGCCACAGAGCCTGAACAGGTAAGTGGACACAATAAGCAGGAGATCCAGGAAAAGAGCAAATGTTTGTGTACATACATGCTAAACGTATCTCACAGTAATTGGATGCTACACAAACATACGTGCTAAACGTATCTCACAGTAATTGGATGCTACACAAACATACATGCTAAACGTATCTCACAGTAATTGGATGCTACACAAACATACATGCTAAACGTATCTCACAGTAATTGGATGCTACACAAACATACATGCTAAACGTATCTCACAGTAATTGGATGCTACACAAACATACATGCTAAACGTATCTCACAGTAATTGGAGACTACACAAACATACATGCTAAACGTATCTCACAGTAATTGGATACTACACAAACATACATTCTAAACGTATCTCACAGTAATTGGATACTACACAAACATACATTCTAAACGTATCTCACAGTAATTGGATGCTACACAAACATACGTGCTAAACGTATTACGCGAGGAAGCTGAGCAGGCACTGCTAGCAAGCAAAGAATAAATTAGTATTTGACAGCAAATTATCTAAATATCCCCAAATCAGCATGTAGTACTAGACTCATCCCAGATGCACACAGCACATCCTGCACGTAAACTAGTAACTTCATTCATTTTTGTGTGTTTTTCTGTGTGTTTTTCTGTGGGGTTTTTTCACTAAGCGCAACAATGTTTTTTTCAACCAAAAAACATTCAAAATTGCACATTGCAACAGTACGATAAAGAATTTGTGATGTAAACTTGAGGCGAACCATCTGTTTTGAATTCAACATTTCACGTCACTCAGTGTTCATGTTCCTAATAAAAATAGTTATGCTATGTTATGCTATGCTACGTTGTTATGTTACTGCATTGTGATTGATCTTTATTTTTCTACAGTATATTTAAAGATTACTTTGTGTAATTTGCATTGAAAAACCAAATACCATCAACATGAATAATAACATATGTTAAATAAATAAAAGATGGACATTCCTTGCCTGTGCTATTTTTAGGGCAAATACACTATTTACTCTCTGCTCAGTGCTCATGTAAAATTTTGCGTTTACTGTTCCAAAAATTCTATCTTTTAATTACTTTAATTGAATTCAAAATGCATGTCTGTTCAAACCTGACACGAGGCAGCCAATACAGAGGTGGCAAAGCCAAGCAGCCCCGCACCGGCTCCAACCCTGACCTATCACAAGCCAAGCAGCCCCGCACCTGCTCCAACCCTGACCTATCACAAGCCAAGCAGCCCCGCACCTGCTCCAACCCTGACCTATCACAAGCCAAGCAGCCCCGCACCTGCTCCAACCCTGACCTATCACAAGCCAAGCAGCCCCGCACCTGCTCCAACCCTGACCTATCATTCCAAGTAGTCTAGGCAGCAATAAACAATACCAAACAATTCTGACACAATTTACATAGCTACTGGGGAATCGGATAGCTTGGACAGCAGTCAAGCCACATCTGTGTTGATTCTGAAAATGTAGAAACTTTTCAGAATATAATTTAATTCTGTGCTTGGACCTTTGAGACGGGGATTCATTTTGTCCCTGGAACTGCAATCAATGAAGGCCAACAACACGCTAGCATGGAGTCGCTGTGAGTTTGATCTCCACTGCAGTGAAGTTAAGTCTAAAGCTCCATTTTGCAAACCCAACTTCAAAGCGGTTCTGTTTCAAAGCACGTTCCACTGTGTGAGGAACTCTCAGCTGAGAACCACCAGTCACAATTTTTCCACTATTTATTTTTATATTTTTTATTATTTCTGGCTCTAAAAAACAAACATTTGTCTTGAAGGAAAGAAGCTCTCCACATGCGGTGCATTCTTCAGACTCCAGAACATCAAAAGCACAGGGTTAAGGGTCAAGGGTCAAGCATAAAATGAAGCCTGCTTTTATTGTGGTTTAATCTCTCAATCACTCAATAACACAGGAGCGGAACTGAGGAACTCCTGCTGAGCGGTAACAAAATATATATTTTTTTTTTTAAATGACTGCCTTGCTCAGCCGTCTACAGATAACGGCAACCATAAGTCAACCACTGTAAAATAAATAAATAAATAAAAAGCGTGGTGATAAAGGGCAAGAAAGAGAAGAGGGAGAGAAATAGTGAAAGGAAGGGCGAGAGAGAGAGGAGGGAGAGAGCGAGAGAAATAGAGAAAGAGAGAGTGTTATAAGGGCCTTCGCCACCCGAGCACCTGACCAGAGCAAACCCCACACTTTTATTTTTGTTAAAAAAGGATTTTAACCCTTTTTCTCCCCAATTTGGCTCATCATGCTCACCTGAAACGCTCATCGTTAACCCAGGAGGTCTGAAGGGCCGAAGCATCGCCACAGCCGCTCTTTCACACTACAGTCGACAAAGTCACGCTCACACAGACACGAGGAAGATGCTTTGTGTGTATATCTCTGTATAAGAGCGTCTGATACGCGATTGTAACGTAATTTAGTGCACAGCTCAACAAGAGGAACCACAAGCTCCCGATGGGCTGGTAGAGGCTGTTAGTTCCTGCTGAGATACAGTCGCCCCGGTCAGGCCGAAACGCCCCCCCTCCCTGGGTCACACGAGCACCATTAACGCGTCACCCTGCAGGGGTGCAGGCCACAGCCGGCTCTGCCATCGTCCACATTCAACGTGACATTTTTGTGAACTACTTTCACGAAATGTGAGACATAGACGTCAGACTTAATTAAACTGCATCTTCCGTTTTAATTTAGGCGCGTTTAAATGAACAGGTCACTAGTTAGCTAGCTCTAAAATAGCAAAGCTGAAACTAATTAAAAAAACAAAGGCATCGTTAGTCTATACATCCAAATAATTACATATAAAACACAATCTTAAAAAGTGTGACAAGATTCACTAGCTAGCAAACATGCTAATGACTAGCACTACCTCTGGAACGCTAGTTAAACAGACAAACAGTTGATAAAATGTTGACTAGCACCTTGACTAGCAGCTTGACTAGCAGCTTTTCTGTGGGAAACAAACACCCTCCAAGTCTGATTATGGCAACAGAAGGGGGGGGGGGGGGGGGTTAGTGGTCCTCAAGACAAACTATCTGGAATTTGGAATTGAGGAGGAAAAACAGAAAAAGAAAAAACCTTAAAAAAACATTCTGCTGTGCATCTCTGACATCTAATCTGTAGGGTGTCAGGAACAGGGCATGATGGGATTGATTGAGCAAAGCAAGGAGTTTGAGTTAATAGAGCCAGGCTGCATCATCAGGGAGGAACAATAAGGCCTGCACTCCAGTGGTCACGCTCCTATTATCAATTAAAGTTGTGTGGGGACACGCAGAGACCTGCTGGGGAAAGCCACTGCCAGAAACAACAACGAAGAGAAAACCGCCACAACACAAACCTCTCCACCCAAACACCACCCTCTCTTCTGCACAGAGCTCTCCCCACCCAAACACCAGCCTCTCTCCTGCACAGAGCCCAAACGCCATCCCCTCTCCTGCACAGAGCTCCCCCTCTCCCCACCCAAACACCACCCTCTCTCATGCACAGAGCTCTCCCCACCCAAACACCACCCTCTCTCATGCACAGAGCTCTCCCCACCCAAACACCACCCTCTTTCCTGCACAGAGCCCAAACGCCATCCCCTCTCCTGCACAGAGCTCCCCCTCTCCCCACCCAAACACCACCCTCTGTTCTGCACAGAGCTCTCCCCACCCAAACACCACCCTCTTTCCTGCACAGAGCCCAAACGCCATCCCCTCTCCTGCACAGAGCTCCCCCCACCCAAACACCACCCTCTCTCCTGCACAGAGCTCTCCCCACCCAAACACCACCCTCTCTCCTGCACAGAGCTCTCCCCACCCAAACACCACCCTCTCTTCTGCACAGAGCTCTCCCCACCCAAACACCAGCCTCTCTCCTGCAAGCTCTCCCCACCCAAACACCACCCTATCTCACGCACAGAGCTCTCCCCACCCAAACACCACCCTCTCTCCTGCACAGAGCTCTCCCCACCCAAACACCACCCTCTCTCCTGCAGAGTTCTCCCCACCCAAACACCACCCTCTCTCCTGCACAGAGCTCTCCCCACCCAAACACCACCCTCTCTCCTGCACAGAGCTCTCCCCACCCAAACACCACCCTCTGTTCTGCAGAGCTCTCCCCACCAAAACACCACCCTCTGTTCTGCACAGAGCTCTCCCCACCCAAACACCACCCTCTTTCCTGCACAGAGCCCAAACGCCATCCCCTCTCCTGCACAGAGCTCCCCCTCTCCCCACCCAAACACCACCCTCTCTTCTGCACAGAGCTCTCCCCACCCAAACACCACCCTCTCTCCTGCACAGAGCTCTCCCCACCCAAACACCACCCTCCCTCCTGCACAGAGCTCTCCCCACCCAAACACCACCCTATCTCACGCACAGAGCTCTCCCCACCCAAACACCACCCTCTCTCACGCACAGAGCTCTCCCCACCCAAACACCACCCTCTCTCCTGCACAGAGCTCTCCCCACCCAAACACCACCCTCTCTCATGCACAGAGCTCTCCCCACCCAAACACCACCCTCCCTCCTGCACAGAGCTCTCCCCACCCAAACACCACCCTCTCTCACACACAGAGCTCTCCCCACCCAAACACCACGCTCTCTCACGCACAGAGCTCTCCCCACCCAAACACCACGCTCTCTCACGCACAGAGCTCTCCCCACCCAAACACCACCCTCTCTTCTGCACAGAGCTCTCCCCACCCAAACACCACCCTTTCTCACGCACAGAGCTCTCCCCACCCAAACACCACCCTCTTTCACGCACAGAGCTCTCCCCACCCCATTTCAATAGAGTTCATCATTTCCCCCAGAGGAAGGTGCTAACCAGTCCATACGGAGTTTTCTTACAGGTGCAATCCACCGTATTAACCAGGGACAGGTGAGATGAGCAATACGCTAAATTAACACATCATGCTACTTGGCCAGTATTCATGCACTTGTTTTATTGATTAAAATGTATTAATTTTAATATATTTAGAAAAGATTAAAGCTGTAATAAATCAGTCATAAGTAATTTTTTCATATTTACAATGCCTTTTCACACTGGAATTGTCCTTGCAATATCCATTCAATATAATTGCGTTCAAGTATGCCAAGTATTCAAATATGATGAGACGCAGGAACACGCATGTCGAATACGGAAGGGAAAGCCTAAAATTAGGTTTGATACGTTGCTCAATATTACTGTCGGACAACATTGTTGTTAGACTCTAGGTAGTCTTCTTTCTCTAAAACACACTTTCGCTGGATTATCTTCTAAGAACATTAAATCCTCAATGCACTGCCCGTGCTAAAACCCCATGCCGCCAGTTTGGGTTGTAGTTTCGTTTTGAATGGAACTCTGGGATTTGTAGTATAAAAACTAAAATTGAAAAATTACATATTACAACTTTAAGCAAGCGATTGTTCTGCGTAAATTATTCTGTGCGTTATGTGGACACCAACAGGCCAAATTTTATTTAAATAATAAAAATGAATTATAGTTCATTAATCAAGCATCAGATAAAACAAATCAGAAATCAGTCAATCGGTCACGGTGATCCTCTCTCCCTGTGGTAGGTGTGCACTCAACACGCAACACGCATGTGCACACGCATGAACCTGTACATTGAGTCCTGGGTAACAAGGCGGGCTCAGCCAAGGCAAAGATCAAGAGCTAGGGGGTATAAATATACGACAAGGCAGGATTACAGAGTTAGCTGGATAACTGCACCGAGTAAAACCACAAGGCAGGATTACAGAGTTAGCTGGATAACTGCACCGAGTAAAACCACAAGGCAGGATTACAGAGTTAGCTGGATAACTGCACCGAGTAAAACCACAAGGCAGGATTACAGAGTTAGCTGGATAACTGCACCGAGTAAAACCACAAGGCAGGATTACAGAGTTAGCGGGATAACTGCACCGAGTAAAACCACAAAGCAGGATTACTGAGTTAGCTGGATAACTGCACCGAGTAAAACCACAAGGCAGGATTACGGAGTTAGCTGGATAACTGAGTAAAACCCAGAACAATCCTGCTTTGTAGTATAGCCAGCTGGACAATCACACATACTCACTGAATTAAATCCAATTCATAAATATAAAATCACATTGTCATGGACTGTCTACCGGACTTTATTTTAAAAAATAAATACATAACCCCCACAATCCCATTGCGGAAAGAATCCCTTGGATGGGAAATTATCCTGTAAATGTTAAAACAAACTCAATTTTCTTCTCTAATGAGCTTGACCTTCAACTCAAGGTGCTTAAATGACTGGAGGTATGGTTCAATCTATCAGCTCTGTTAATGTCACGGAGCATTCTGTTAAATTAAACCTAGCTTTACATTAACGGAACAAGAAAGCGATTTACCTTGGAAACGTCCAGCAAAGGGGGGGGGGGGTTCGTTCATCAATCTAGGCCTGTTCCGGGCAGATAAACTCCGCTCCTTTCGCAAAAAATCTGGGATTGAGCCACGAGGAACGCGGTTACTAAAGCAGGCTTACACTGGCCCTCAGTTTACCCATGATCCTCTGGTGCCATCCAAACGAGAGACACGGTCCTGGCACAGGCCTCGCTGTGGCCCCCCCACCCCATGTCACTTTATGGCATTCTCAGGCCGAACCCCAAATCCCCCCGGTACACCATTAACGACAGGACAGAACCCCAAATCCCCCAGGTACACCATTAACGACAGGACAGAACCCCAAATCCCCACGGTACACCATTAACGACAGGACAGAACCCGTTAAAACCAGGCTCTACCTGCCAAATCGGTAACAGTGAAAACACGGAAATAGCCCAGAGGACACGCGAATCCCGGTGTCTAAAAGCAGCACGCACGCACCCATACAAATCCCGCAGTCTTACCTTGGGCTGAGCACGTCGGGGAAAGGCAACTTTGGGGTCGATCTGTGGGGGGGGAGTGGAAGAGAGGACAGTGTGAGAAAGTTTCCTTTTTTAGTCTCTTCATCTTTTCAAGAGGAACAGAAAGAAGAGGGATTTGGCAGAGTCCCGAGCTGTCTGGAGTCTGTGAAGTATGTGCCAATATTCTCTGCTTATATACTTACAAATGTCATATTCAGTAGTGCCGGAAACAGTAGATTACCCAGAAAATGAAGAGGAACACGGGTTCGAGGTCTACACTGGTGATGGAAATGGCCGTAATACATAAACCAAGAAAGACAATCTGGCCATTTCCACAACACAATTTTCCTTTCTTAGATTTTCATCCATGCCCTTTAAAACAAAACTTATGGCTTGTCTGTCTGCTTAAAAATTGTAAAAGAAAATGTTTTAAAAACAGCACAGGTTACAGAATCCTATCCTTCAGAGCAGTGTGCAAGAACTGGGTTACACACACTGATGCATGATGGGTCTGTCTTTCTACTGTAAAACATTCAGTCATTCCAGGAATGTAATATCTCAGTGCAGGCCCAGAGAAACAGAGATAACAGAGCTCACTGAATGATTGCTTTTCCTTTCTTTAAAAAAATACAAATAAAAAAATAACTTTGACCAAAACAGGAAATTCAGCGACAACTGCTGATTACACACCACGTAAATGATCATTTACACAATTAGCCTCAGGCATAACCAAACTAACCAATTACCTCATAGAAGTCGACCTACCCTGGCAAAGAAAACAACATCTGCCAAATAAATAATGTATTTAGAATATGAAAACACAGATTTAAAATACATTTTTCAAAATAAAGCCAGTGTCACTTTTTCTTTGTTCAAAGTCTCATTCATCCCAGCTTTTGTGTTGTTAATTTAATATTGAGTTTATTTTGACGTCAGTAATCTCCGCACCCATTCTCTCTGATATACATTATACACCAAGATCCCAGTGGGCCAATGAACACATGACTCCACAAGATTTCAGCGCTGGGATGGAGGCCGCAGGCGTTCGCCAACATGCTTATTTAGCATCTCCACCTACACATGATATATTATTACATTATATTATTATATTATCCATTATTACAGCCCCCGGGCACATTCTCCAGCCACATTTAACGTCCGCAGCGAAAGGTCACAAGGTTGACAACTTCTAGAGGAAAAAGGAGAAAGCAGTGATGTGTATTTTTAAGCACCTCTAAACTGAATACAGATTCAACCCTGAGAAAACGACCAGGGGTGCATTTCCCGATAATGATCAATCTTAGAGTAAAGAGCCTTACGATGCTTTTGGAAAACGCAGCCCTGGACTTCAGCACTTTCACCTCGAGGTGCATTGAAAAGGGAGTTTAACGCAACAACGCTAAAGAGTGCATTTTAACTTTGGTGTTGAATCCAATTACGTCCCAACACAGGAAGCCCCAACACACAGAGCCCCAACACACGGAGCCCCAACACACGCAACCCCAACACACGGAACCCCAACACACGGAGCCCCAACACACGCAACCCCAACACACGGAGCCCCAACACACGAAGAGCCCCAACACACGGAGCCCCAACACACAGAGCCCCAACACACAGAGCCCCAACACACGAAGCACCAACACAGAGCCCCAACACACGGAGCCCCAACACACAGAGCCCCAACACACAGAGCCCCAACACACAGAGCCCCAACACACAGAGCCCCAACACACAGAGCCCCAACACACGAAGCCCCAACACACAGAGCCCCAACACACGAAGCCCCAACACACGAAGCCCCAACACACAGAGCCCCAACACACAGAGCCCCAACACACAGAGCCCCAACACACGAAGCCCCAACACACAGAGCCCCAACACACAGAGCCCCAACACACAGAGCCCCAACACACGAAGCCCCAACACAGAGCCCCAACACGGAGCCCCAACACACGAAGCCCCAGCACTCTGACGTCTGTTTGCTGAACTGTGTTGATACGCAGATTCAGAGTTCAGTGAGCAGAAGTTTAGGCTGAACTCTGTTGATACGCAGATTCAGAGTTCAGTGAGCAGAAGATTAGCTCAGTTGTGGTTTCAGGGATCTTCTCTCGTGTTTAACCCAAAAATTACAAAGCTGACGCAATCCTGACAAGCAACACGTCAACTTATAATTTATAGAAGATCTATCCCGCTTTATATTATATACATGTACAGTTGAACCTCGATCCAACGGACTAATAGGGGGGAGCAGTTGTCCGTTAAAGCCGTTTGTCCGTTGCAGCGAATAATGCGACACTGCAAAATATCACTATAACAAGAGATATGTAGCGCACAACAACCAGGCAAACCGACGCTTGTACGACGCTTTTTTGCTTGTAATCGCGAACCTCGATTGTAATTGTTGACGGGGGGGGGGGTGCAATCAATTATTTTTGTTGACGGGGGGGTGCAATCAATTATTTTTGTTGGGGGGGGGGGGGTGCAATCGCCTTTATTTTTTAATTTTTATACAAACTTCGTTTTACGTTTTATTTCACGTATGTACCGCGGGTGTGCGTCCGCTTCTGCGTTTGTCTGTTATATCGTGAAAGTAAATACCCGTTAACCAGCCACGTCGATACACGCGTCAGATACTTAAGAGGAGGTGATGCTTGCGGGTCTTGACGCACCAAGGCACTAGCAGAGCATTCTGGGATTTGTAGTATTAGCGGTGCATGCGTTACCGGCGGGCCGACTGAAATTTGATATTATCTTGCGGGCCAAATATAATTACATGTCCGTTGGATCCGGAATCCGTTGCATCGGTGTCCGTTGGATCGAGGTTCATCTGTACATTATATTATATTATATTATATACAAATACAATTTTTTTTATATCTATCTTTTGAAAAGCTGTTGGGCAATGGAACAATTTTTAAATTACTTTTTTTCCATCTTTTCTTGCAATACTCACTCTTTTCAAGAGGATTAATCTTTTTTCTTTTTTCTTTTGCAAATGTAGAGTGCCCAAATTAATACAATTAGGAAAGGAAGGTTATGAATATATATGTATGAATAGCCAAATGTTTTTTTGTTTTTTTTAAGGAGCTCCAGAAGAGCCTGGCAGGAGCTGCTTCCTGAAATACATCACTCTCTTCCACGACGGCCCTGTCATAGCGGGACATTACACAAAGCAAGGATCACTCTCTTCCCCTGTCATAGCGGGACATTACACAAAGCAAGGATGGGCCATTCAAAGGCATATTTACCACTTCACTCTGTCGGGCTGAGCGCAATGAATAGATTGCGCTCTTTAGTGGACGGAGGCCATTTCTCTTTCCACATTAACATATTTTCCTGGGGGAAGGACAGACTCCAGGGACTAAACCCCATTAGCAGAAGTATATTAGAGGCTTGAACACAGAATGGAGCCTGATTCACTGTATTCCTACTCATTTAAACTAATACTGCTACCAATAATAATAATAGTAATAAGAGGAACTATTCCGCTGAAATGGAGAAAAGAATTGAATAAACATGAAGAAAAAAAAATGCAAACGTCTGCAAAAACAAAATCTTTTTAAAAATTCAGACCTTCTGAGAAGCTCATGGGAATGTTCCAGAATTCTACTGAAACAGGAAAACAAAAAGGGAAGAGAAAAAAATGCACTTTTTGTTTAGAATGAATCAGATTTAGTGCTGCTGGTGCTGATTGCTGCTTGGACTTTGGCTGATTCTTACGCAACCCAAGCGATCGATCGATCGCTCACACCCATCAATGATCCCATTGATCGATCATATCCATCATTAAATTTCACCCCCTTCTTCTCTGAACAAGTGTATCCCCGTCACACAAGTCATATTCTTCAGCACAGAAAATGAACCACAATCAAGAACGTGTCATTGGTTCAGCGTGTTCCTAGTGTGTAATAGCCATTGATTAAAACAGGCCAATCAGCCCCCAGCTCCACTGACCCAATCAGCCCAACCCCCAGCTCCACTGACCCAATCAGCCCAGCCCCCAGCTCCACTGACCCAATCAGCCCAGCCCCCAGCTCCACTGACCCAATCAGCCCAACCCCCAGCTCCACTGACCCAATCAGCCCAACCCCCAGCTCCACTGACGCCTATAGGCCATATCCACAGTACAACCAAAACATGTTTCACAATCGTTGGAGAAATATGTGGATTATATCTGTAGGACATTATTTTCCATCAGTTTGGGAACCGCACGTGAGTCGAGGCAATCTGACATTTCAGCTATATATTAGACCGGAGATGCAACAACGGCAGTAATAATAATAATAATAATAATAAAGTTATCCCTTCAGTGCTGTAAAAGAAATCTCATTGTAAATGACTTTTAAAACGGGGCTGTATTTGCATTGATATTAAGTATTTGACTAAAAATGCCACTTTATAAGAAGTTGCTGAATAAAAGCACCTACACGGATTAATATAGCATGTATTATTTTACTGAGCAGTTACCCTGTAGGTGAACTGCATGAAACATTTCACAATTCAGGTTAGGTGCTTTGTTCAGTGGCTCCTGGTGACACGCATACTCCATTGCCCACTGCACCACACCGCTCTGCCACCCACAATTACCCCCTACTGGGGGTTAAACAAAATGCACACCAGCTGGGGAGGTATAAATTACACCTTAGACACATCTTTGCCTCTGACTGTATCCTCCATTAGCACAACAAAGAATGCTACTGACCACAGAGCAGTTTCAGCTAGCAATCACTTAAAAATAAACTATGCTTTTGACTATCTGAACAAAAGCAGGATTACCCAGTTAGCTGGATGACTGCACTCAGGAAAACCTGAAGGAGCTCTTTTTACTTCAGTCCACGTTCCAGATATGTGAGGGTTCTGGGTTTTACACAGTAATCCAGGGGCCCGTTTCAAAAAGCAAAATGATTACTAAATTAGCTGGATAACGGCACTGAGTAAAACCTGAAACCCTCCCGAATGTGGGACACGGACTGAAGTAAAAAGAGCTGTTCTTTATTTTCAGTGCAGTTATCCAGTTTATTGGATAATAATCCCAACCTGCTTTGTGAAAAACCTCCTTAGTTTGAGATCCAGGCCCCAAGGCGGACAAGCAGGATGTTACCCTCCACACTCTTACCGTTCTTACGCTCCACACTCTTACCGTTCTTACGCTCCACACTCTTACCGTTCTTACCCTCCACACTCTTACCGTTCTTACCCTCCACACTCTTACCGTTCTTACGCTCCACACTCTTACCGTTCTTACCCTCCACACTCTTACCGTTCTTACCCTCCACACTCTTACCGTTCTTACCCTCCACACTCTTACCGTTCTTACCCTCCACACTCTTACCGTTCTTACCCTCCACACTCTTACCGTTCTTACCCTCCACACTCTTACCGTTCTTACCCTCCACACTCTTACCGTTCTTACCCTCCACACTCTTACCGTTCTTACCCTCCACACTCTTACCGTTCTTACCCTCCACACTCTTACCGTTCTTACCCTCCACACTCTTACCGTTCTTACGCTCCACACTCTTACCGTTCTTACCCTCCACACTCTTACCGTTCTTACCCTCCACACTCTTACCGTTCTTACGCTCCACACTCTTACCGTTCTTACGCTCCACACTCTTACCGTTCTTACGCTCCACACTCTTACCGTTCTTACGCTCCACACTCTTACCGTTCTTACGCTCCACACTCTTACCGTTCTTACGCTCCACACTCTTACCGTTCTTACGCTCCACACTCTTACCGTTCTTACGCTCCACACTCTTACCGTTCTTACGCTCCACACTCTTACCGTTCTTACGCTCCACACTCTTACCGTTCTTACCCTCCACACTCTTACCGTTCTTACGCTCCACACTCTTACCGTTCTTACCCTCCACACTCTTACCGTTCTTACCCTCCACACTCTTACCGTTCTTACCCTCCACACTCTTACCGTTCTTACCCTCCACACTCTTACCGTTCTTACCCTCCACACTCTTACCGTTCTTACCCTCCACACTCTTACCGTTCTTACCCTCCACACTCTTACCGTTCTTACCCTCCACACTCTTACCGTTCTTACCCTCCACACTCTTACCGTTCTTACCCTCCACACTCTTACCGTTCTTACCCTCCACACTCTTACCGTTCTTACCCTCCACACTCTTACCGTTCTTACCCTCCACACTCTTACCGTTCTTACCCTCCACACTCTTACCGTTCTTACCCTCCACACTCTTACCGTTCTTACCCTCCACACTCTTACCGTTCTTACCCTCCACACTCTTACCGTTCTTACCCTCCACACTCTTACCGTTCTTACCCTCCACACTCTTACCGTTCTTACCCTCCACACTCTTACCGTTCTTACCCTCCACACTCTTACCGTTCTTACGCTCCACACTCTTACCGTTCTTACGCTCCACACTCTTACCGTTCTTACCCTCCACACTCTTACCGTTCTTACCCTCCACACTCTTACCGTTCTTACCCTCCACACTCTTACCGTTCTTACCCTCCACACTCTTACCGTTCTTACCCTCCACACTCTTACCGTTCTTACCCTCCACACTCTTACCGTTCTTACGCTCCACACTCTTACCGTTCTTACGCTCCACACTCTTACCGTTCTTACCCTCCACACTCTTACCGTTCTTACGCTCCACACTCTTACCGTTCTTACCCTCCACACTCTTACCGTTCTTACGCTCCACACTCTTACCGTTCTTACGCTCCACACTCTTACCGTTCTTACGCTCCACACTCTTACCGTTCTTACGCTCCACACTCTTACCGTTCTTACCCTCCACACTCTTACCGTTCTTACGCTCCACACTCTTACCGTTCTTACCCTCCACACTCTTACCGTTCTTACGCTCCACACTCTTACCGTTCTTACGCTCCACACTCTTACCGTTCTTACGCTCCACACTCTTACCGTTCTTACGCTCCACACTCTTACCGTTCTTACGCTCCACACTCTTACCGTTCTTACGCTCCACACTCTTACCGTTCTTACGCTCCACACTCTTACCGTTCTTACGCTCCACACTCTTACCGTTCTTACGCTCCACACTCTTACCGTTCTTACGCTCCACACTCTTACCGTTCTTACGCTCCACACTCTTACCGTTCTTACGCTCCACACTCTTACCGTTCTTACGCTCCACACTCTTACCGTTCTTACCCTCCACACTCTTACCGTTCTTACCCTCCACACTCTTACCGTTCTTACGCTCCACACTCTTACCGTTCTTACGCTCCACACTCTTACCGTTCTTACCCTCCACACTCTTACCGTTCTTACGCTCCACACTCTTACCGTTCTTACGCTCCACACTCTTACCGTTCTTACCCTCCACACTCTTACCGTTCTTACGCTCCACACTCTTACCGTTCTTACGCTCCACACTCTTACCGTTCTTACCCTCCACACTCTTACCGTTCTTACCCTCCACACTCTTACCGTTCTTACCCTCCACACTCTTACCGTTCTTACCCTCCACACTCTTACCGTTCTTACCCTCCACACTCTTACCGTTCTTACCCTCCACACTCTTACCGTTCTTACCCTCCACACTCTTACCGTTCTTACCCTCCACACTCTTACCGTTCTTACCCTCCACACTCTTACCGTTCTTACCCTCCACACTCTTACCGTTCTTACCCTCCACACTCTTACCGTTCTTACCCTCCACACTCTTACCGTTCTTACCCTCCACACTCTTACCGTTCTTACCCTCCACACTCTTACCGTTCTTACCCTCCACACTCTTACCGTTCTTACCCTCCACACTCTTACCGTTCTTACCCTCCACACTCTTACCGTTCTTACGCTCCACACTCTTACCGTTCTTACCCTCCACACTCTTACCGTTCTTACCCTCCACACTCTTACCGTTCTTACCCTCCACACTCTTACCGTTCTTACCCTCCACACTCTTACCGTTCTTACCCTCCACACTCTTACCGTTCTTACGCTCCACACTCTTACCGTTCTTACGCTCCACACTCTTACCGTTCTTACCCTCCACACTCTTACCGTTCTTACGCTCCACACTCTTACCGTTCTTACGCTCCACACTCTTACCGTTCTTACGCTCCACACTCTTACCGTTCTTACGCTCCACACTCTTACCGTTCTTACGCTCCACACTCTTACCGTTCTTACGCTCCACACTCTTACCGTTCTTACGCTCCACACTCTTACCGTTCTTACCTCCACACTCTTACCGTTGTTACTCTCCACACTCTTACCGTTCTTACCCTCCACACTCTTACCGTTCTTACGCTCCACACTCTTACCGTTCTTACGCTCCACACTCTTACCGTTCTTACGCTCCACACTCTTACCGTTCTTACGCTCCACACTCTTACCGTTCTTACGCTCCACACTCTTACCGTTCTTACGCTCCACACTCTTACCGTTCTTACGCTCCACACTCTTACCGTTCTTACGCTCCACACTCTTACCGTTCTTACGCTCCACACTCTTACCGTTCTTACGCTCCACACTCTTACCGTTCTTACGCTCCACACTCTTACCGTTCTTACGCTCCACACTCTTACCGTTCTTACGCTCCACACTCTTACCGTTCTTACCCTCCACACTCTTACCGTTCTTACGCTCCACACTCTTACCGTTCTTACGCTCCACACTCTTACCGTTCTTACCCTCCACACTCTTACCGTTCTTACGCTCCACACTCTTACCGTTCTTACGCTCCACACTCTTACCGTTCTTACGCTCCACACTCTTACCGTTCTTACCCTCCACACTCTTACCGTTCTTACCCTCCACACTCTTACCGTTCTTACGCTCCACACTCTTACCGTTCTTACGCTCCACACTCTTACCGTTCTTACGCTCCACACTCTTACCGTTCTTACCCTCACTCAGTCACATATTCACCGTACCGCCAACCGGCTATACGTTACATTACATTCACTCAGCAGACGCTTTTATCCAAAGCAACCTACAGTAAAGCGCGTACCGAAGGTTACTGAAACAACTACAAACAGGTCAGATAAAGTACAGTTCTATCATAAGGTAAGCGCTATCCATAGACATTGAGTCTAGTTCACACAGTAAGCTATGGCTAAGTCTTAAGGCTAGGTCAGTAAGACATGGAAAAACTACATCACAATTAAGACACGAGTGATACAGGAGTGTTAATTAATTAAGGTACAGGATACAGGAAACAAATTAATTTTATGAAGCAGGATTAACAGTTTCACTCACAAGGGTTTAATTTTCTGCCTGTTTAAGTGAATAAATACCGACCCAGTTTGTTTAAAACATTTATTTAACAAACAAAAAAAGACCCAAATTATGAACAGCAGTACAAGTTATGCAGAAAAGATACAAATATTCAGATCACCTAGTTGACAGTCTCAGGCTAAGATGTGGTAGATTTTACTTCAGCTAGCAAACTACTTAAAATATACTTGTTTGGCAAGACATAATTTAATCCATAACCAAAATAAATACTCTGAGATTGTAGATACGCTACAGAAAATCTGCAGTCATATCCAGATGTAAATGAGAATACCAGGTGAGCAGCTGCGGGCGCTAACGGCAGCGTGCGAGCGCTAACGGCAGCGTGCGGGCAGCATCACGCAGCATCACAGTCTCCAGGTCACAGGTGCACCTCAGACACCTGAGCGCGGGCGGGACAGGGGAGCCGCTTCTCCTTGCGCTTGTAAAAGGGTGACGTGATAATCACCCTCCCTCCAGCCCCCAAACCACAGCGAGCCGGACTCAGACGGAGGAACAACTGTGAACGCACCCAGTCACCCGTGCGCTTCCCACCCTCTCTGCTGCAAAACCGCGCGCGAGGCTCGCTTTCAACTGCAATATGTCTGCCTTTCTACATCTACTGTGAAAAACATCTTCCCACCTGAAAACGTCAACGTCATGAGCAACATAGACACAACAGTTTTCTCGGGTATTGTTTCAATAAAAAAAGCTGGCAAATATAAATTAATAAATCAAACAAGAATGGTTTCCCACCTGCCAGGAAAAAATAAAAAATCAATAAAAAGGCAAAACTCTCAGGCTGACAGAATGGAACAGGGATCCGCACACACGCACACGCACACACACACACGCACACGCACACTGAAAACACTTGAAGACTTCTAAAATTACCTTAAAATCAAGTGGTTTCAAAAACGTAATCTTTACTTCCAAATGTGTAACAATTTTAAATTAACTGTATCTGAAGACAGCAAATCCATTGCATTTAAAGCATTCCCCTCTTCATTCTATCTCCAAGCAGAACTTTTTACAGGAAATTGAGGTTTTAATTTTCCTTTTAGATGATATTGTAAGGGAGCAACAGACACACACAATTACAGTGCAGGAAAAGGTCAGTCAGATATCACAGACAGATGAAATTAATATCCCCGTCTTCCAATCTTACAAGCTTTTCTAATAATTCTCACAGATTTATGTTAGAATTTAGAAAAATAGCTGCTTTTAAATCAAACATTTCACACCGTCTATGTAAGATAATGTTATTGCACCTTAACCAAAATTCATTTTGGAAAATGAAAGAAGATTTATTTAATTTTTAGTTTTTTGTGGAGGGGTTCAGGAACCTGTCTATATATTGGACAGGTCAATACACTGCCTGGCCAAAAAAAAGTCGCCGTTGCACCCGTCATGCATAGTGCCCACTGTACAAGCCTCTGGAGGCAGTTTTATGATCTGGGGTTGCTTCAATTGGTCAGGTCTAGGCTCAGCAACGTTATGCAGCAAAAAGGAAATTAGTCATGAATGTACTAAATGACCAGGTTATCCCATCTATGGACATATTCCAGGACGACAATTCCAATATTCATCAGGCTCAAATTGTGAAAGAGTGGTTCAGGGAGCATGAGGAATAATTTTCACACATGAATTGGCCGCGAGAGTCCTGACCTTAACCGCATTGAAAGTCTTTTGGGATGTGCTGGAGAAGACTTTACGGAGTGGTTCGACATTCCCGTCGTCAATACAAGACGGAAATAAATGTCGTGACGTTGCATAAGGTTATCGAAACAATGCAAGGACGAATGCGCGCCATAATCAAAGCTAAAGGCGGTCCAACGAAATATTAGAGTGTGCGACTTTTTTTTTTTTGACCAGGCAGCGTATATGGATATGTTTAAATCCTGTTCAAATTTTTGTATAAATGTTTTTCATAGATATAGAGCAGTTTCAGAATACTAAGCAAACAATTAATGTGATTTATCTCATTTGTGCAAATAGCCACAGGGGAAAACAGAAGACAATATCATGCATTACAGGCCTGGAAATTAACAGAAATAATCCAGTTTTACAAAAGAACATAATTATAATCTTCATGCGTTACTTTTCGGGAGTTATATTTCCATTTATCACTTTGAATTAGTTATTTAATGAAACAAGGTTGCATTTTCCGTTCCTGCGATTTCCCCTATTTTTTTTTCCCATTAAGGCATGTGCGGAAAATTAAGGTATAGTTCGGGTTAATAACTGCAAAACAGGAACATCGCCTTTAGACTCGTGGAACAGCCCATAGACAGCAGAGACTGTCCGTTAACTTGGTGTATTCATTTACCGGGGTTCCGCGTAGAAGCACTCGGGTATCACCTAATGACTGGGTCAAGGAGCGTCAGTCAGTATTTAACCAAATTGTACTTAATTTCAGATAAATAGCACTAAGAGCGCAAATACTTTTGGCAAGCGATGTTGTATTCAAATTGGGGTTAAGTTGAATTCAAGTCCTCGCCGAATGACGCAAATGGGAGTGTGTGCGTTTAACAAAGCAATTAGCCTAATTTAGCAACTGCAATCGTTTTCGAATATCGTTAACACGGTTATATGTAATTTATTCTTTCTTGTTGGGTCACTTGTGTCCAAAACATCGTGTAAAATATATAACAAATAAGGCGAGGGCTTATAAAAGTAGATACGTGAATTTAAAAAAGAAAAAAAAGAAAGAAGGCTTAGAAATAGAAAGCCTACTTTTTACGCCGTTTTAGTTGCTGTGGCCATTAGATTTTAATGTCGCAATGATGCACAGAATGGATATTGCTAGCCATGCTAGCGAAGCTAAAAACACCTTAAATCACAAACAAATGACACTCCGAAAGATGCGTGAGCAGAAAGAAACGTACCGTCTTTGAGTCTAACTCGTGGTGTGGCTGGGCGAGGACTTTATCAACGCCGGCAGCATCCGCAAACGTAACGAATCCAAAGCCTCTGTCGAAATTAAATAGGAAAGAAAACATTCAGATAAAGAGCATCGGGATGAATAACGACAACATAAGCGGACTAAATGATAATGAAAGTCTCTGCAGAAAAACAAAGTCACGGGCATTTCTACAACGGCAATATTGCTCTCGTGCACTTACAATAATACAGTCATTAATGTTGACTTTTTTAAGAGCACATTTAATATAGCCGAACAAAGTCGAGGACGAAAACACTGACTCTTAATAAGCATACGTTACTATAACGTTTCGTTATCTTCGAAATTACTTTCTTGGCTTTAGCCGTGTGGATTGTACAGGAAAGTCCAACTCAATGTCACATTGCACTACCGAAGCAGAGCGCAAATTGTAGCCAAACTGCTTTTAAAAAGCAATACGCGGGGCAAAATATCGCCTATTGCATTAGCTATTGTACAATGAGCACAACACACATACTTCTTGCGTTGTTGTTCGAGAAAAGTGCAAGGAAAGCTCCAAAAACATCTATTTTACCTGGAGCGTTTTGTCGTGGGATCTCTCATCACCATACATTCTCTGATTTCCCCGAATTTGCTAAAATAGTCTCTAAGGCTGTCTGGAAACAAAACAAGAGGGGAAAAGATCGAGTCAACAGTCGTGCATTTTTAAAATAAAGTGTTCTTGATACGTTTTTACAAACGACCGCTGATGAACACAGGGGTCGAATAGAGGACTTCAAATGATTGTAAATGAAAATAACGGGAGGTGCAGACGGAACAGATCCCCGTGCAGCGGAGTAACCGCGCATCCTAACCAGCAGGACACACACACAACTCAACAACACCGAAAGCCACCAAATTCAGAATGAATCTTTTTCTCACCTGGTGAGGTTTGCCAACTGAGGCCACCGATAAACATTTTACTGTAAGGAGAAAACATAAGAGAAGTGAGTCCAGATGTCACATCGGCCATTTTGACGTGTAGCTAGCTAGCTAGCTAACTACTTAGCTAGCTACAAAAAGAGGGCAAAAACGAAGGCAAAGAGGCAGTGAAAGCGCTGTTAATGCTCTCGCTAGCTATGATGAAAAAGGGGGAGGCCCCGAAGCTCACTGTAGAACGAAACATAGATGCTTGTGCATGAATATGGCAACTGAGTGTTTTTTAATTTACAATTTCTTAATAATTTAAATAAAAGTATCATTGTAAATTCTCTTTCTTACCCCGGGTCGTGTTGTGAATCATTTGGGCTTCCAGATGTGGCTTGGTTCCCTTCTCCCTCCATAGCTAACCCAACTATAGCGAGTATAACTAACAAACACACACAGACACAGCGAAAGCTAAACGAGTCCCCGCTTAGAGAATATTACTGAGCCGGGAATGCTATCGTCACACGTGGGATCAGCTCAGCCTCGCGCCGTCCCCCCTCCCTTGGCCCACGGGAGGCGGAGCAGGGGGCTCGTCACCTTACCAATTCAATTGACGTCATAATACAACACCACGCCCACATATACTTTTAACGGCGCTCGATTTGTTTGTTTTTTTCGGAGGGGCGTGGTGATGAGGCAAGATAACAATTACGTCATCGATATTACAAAAGTATTGAGTGTAAATTAATCGATACGAGTTGGTGACCAAATACTGAGTTCCTTTTAAGTATTCCAAGTTTTTAAAACTTCTATATAGACATGAACTGAAATGCTATTCTCTATATAAGGCTACAAAAGTACCCATGGGATCCTATAATTGCATAAATTTCCAAAGCGGTATAATCACACTTAAAATATTCAAATATATTTAAAAATAAACTGATTTAAAAAACTCTTTCAGATTATTATTTATCAAAGGGTCTGATGAGATTTATGTTCAAAACAAATCTTGTAATAAAAAAAACTACTCAACTTAAAAAAATAACTTTTCAGCGGTGAGGCAGTCTACACAAAACAGCCAACTATGCCTTTTAAATCATGTTTATTTATTTTATAGGTACTAGATAGGTCATGTAAAAACATAATAAGCCAACTGTAGGAGAATAAACGTCTCTTGTGATTGCTCAGTTGGGTTGTCAGTCCATCTGTGACTGTGTGGGAAAAGCGCGGTCCTGTCCTATCCCGTTACTGGGTTTTATCTCCCGCTGGGGCGTGGGGTTACCCTCAAACCGACTGTTCCAGTTCGTCATCATTGGAAGAGACCATTCATTTACTACAGAAAATAAACAGACCTGAAATAGCCAATGCAGAGTTTACATTCAATTATTACATCAAAACACAATTCCATTCCAACAAACAACATTAATATAATTTCTATAGAACAATAAAACAATATATTTTTTAAATCCTACCTTATCTACAGGCCTTTCAGCAGCGCACAGTCCAGGTCAATAATGGTGTCGCTGAACCCTAACAGGTTCATTTTAGCGCAAACTTTTCATATCACTGAGTCCTCTTTAGCCCTCTCCAAGGCTATAAATACTCTGGTTGCGGTCTTTTGAGGAGGGAAAAGGCAGCATGTGCACTTCTGATCCTGCCTTTCATACACGAGCATCTGAGGGAGACAAAAACCAGCACAAATGACTCCCACGCACCGCAATACCGCCAATCTCAATACCGCTACCTCTCCGCTCTGAGCGCCGGGCTTTCAGCACTACAGCCGTCCTCACAGCCCGACAATGAGGAGAAATTTAAAACTGAATAACTCGAGCAAAGTCTTGAGTGCCGATTCCTGCAAGTAGGGCCGCTTGAAAATAATGCAGTTTTGAAATGTAAAGCATTATTAGTGAAAAATGATGACCCAGGGCAGTTTAGCAGTGACTCAACCATGACAGGGTATTTTTGTTCCCACACAACCCAGTTATGAGTGGGTGCTTCTTAAAGGGGGCGCTTAAAATAATGTTAAAATGTTTGTCTATGTATTGCAACAATGAAGCAACATTTGATGAAGACAAGTCTCCATCACCTACCTGTCCATAAAAGTCCGTCATCATTACACATACTTCTGGCAACAAAGATCCCAAACAGACAAAGTATCTATTCAGACCCAGAGAAGCGCATTACTGCACATCCGCTTTATCAAAGGCGAGAGGCTGAAATTGCATGGTCACATGCAGCTCCAAGGGTATACAAGCAGTGAAATCAATGCACAGAATATGCACCCGTTGCATAATTTCCACAGTTACCTTTTCCCATTCAAATAACAGAGCAACCTGGCCTAAATAACAGAGCAACCTGGCCTAAATAACAGAGCAACCTGGCCTCAAATGTTTTCATATTTTATTTCAGCAGTTTTCCACACAGGGGCAATCCGTATTTAAACTAGTGTCACATGGTAGCAACCATCACCTTTTTATCATAAAACAAAGAGACAGGCAGGCAGACAGACAGATGGATGGACGGACGGACGGACAGGCAGGCAGACAGACAGAGACGGACGGACGGATGGACAGACAGACGGACAGACAATCAGGCAGACGGACAGACAGGCAGACGGACAGACAGACGGACATACAGACAGACTGACATACGGACGGACAGACGGACAGACAGGCAGACAGACAGACAGGAAGACAGACAGGCAGACAGACAGGCAGACAGACAGACAGACATACAGGAAGACAGGCAGACAGACAGACAGGAAGACAGACAGACAGGCAGACAGACAGACAGACAGGCAGACAGACAGGAAGACAAACAGACAGACAGGCAGACAGACAGACATACAGGAAGACAGGCAGACAGACAGACAGACAGGCAGACAGACAGACAGACAGACAGGCAGACAGACAGACAGGAAGACAGACAGGCAGACAGACAGACAGACAGGCAGACAGACAGACAGGAAGACAGACAGACAGGCAGACAGACAGACAGACAGGCAGACAGACAGACAGGAAGACAGACAGGCAGACAGACAGGAAGACAGACAGACAGGCAGACAGACAGGAAGACAGGCAGACAGACAGGCAGACAGGAAGACAGACAGGCAGACAGACAGGCAGACAGGCAGACAGACAGGAAGACAGACAGGCAGACAGACAGGCAGACAGACAGACAGACAGACATACAGGAAGACAGGCAGACAGACAGACAGGAAGACAGACAGACAGGCAGACAGACAGACAGACAGGCAGACAGACAGGCAGACAGACAGGAAGACAAACAGACAGACAGGCAGACAGACAGACAGACATACAGGAAGACAGGCAGACAGACAGACAGGAAGACAGACAGACAGACAGACAGGCAGACAGACAGGCAGACAGACAGGAAGACAGGCAGACAGACAGACAGACAGGAAGACAGACAGGCAGACAGACAGGCAGACAGACAGGCAGACAGACAGACAGGCAGACAGACAGACAGACAGGCAGACAGACAGACAGGAAGACAGACAGACAGGCAGACAGACAGGAAGACAGACAGACAGGCAGACAGACAGGAAGACAGGCAGACAGGCAGACAGACAGGAAGACAGGCAGACAGACAGACAGACAGGCAGACAGACAGACAGACAGGAAGACAGACAGACAGACAGGCAGACAGGAAGACAGACAGACAGACAGGAAGACAGGCAGACAGACAGGCAGACATACAGACAGACAGGCAGACAGACAGGCAGATAGACAGACAGACAGACAGGAAGACAGACAGGCAGGCAGGCAGACAGACAGACAGACAGGAAGACAGGCAGACAGACAGACAGGAAGACAGACAGACAGACAGGCAGACAGACAGACAGACAGACGGAAAGGAGGCTCTCCCGACTGGTGACAGAAGAGAACAAACAAGCACTGAAAATGACTCAAACTTTTCTTGGCCAAATATTTGTATTATATATTATATTGTATAAAGTGCATGAAAACTAAACGGGGGAAAATTGTGTGTTGAGTGGGCGGCGATATGAGCCTTTGATATGAGCATATTCAGTTAAGCTTGTACTTCTATAATATACATGTATGAAAACCAGACCACGTTTTGTCAAATATTTCAGTAGAATAACAGTTGGATTTGTCTAGCGATTTTCTTCTAATCAAAGTGCTATACCGTATCACATGCCTCATTAAATAAGATAAACTATTTCACAGTCCGCTTGATCGGTTTTACCAAGTATTTTATGTTAAAAGGTCAGACAAGAATCTTACATCTGTCCTAATTTACACTGAATGTAATTTGTTTGATATTTCTGCAGCTGGAAAGTAGAAAAAAAGGAGAGAACTGCACTAATAGTCTCTGATGTGTTGCTTAGTTTGTGGTTGTGACAGCATTTCAACAGCTTGTAATTGGGATATCTATTGGATTTGATACACTTTGTAAGTTGCATTTAAAACTGGATTTAATACCTTGAACCTTCCATTCCTGCTCCATCTTGCTTTATATGACAGTGTAGGATATGTAGTATGTTAGTAGTTATGTAGCTATAAATGACAGAACTGAATGCACTTTAGATTTAATATCAGCCATGTGTATGGTTGTGTTTGTCTTTTAATACTCTGCGCTCACTTTGTATAATCGGTAGTCAATAAAAATATGATTAAATAAATGGTTTACAGTATGTGCAGGTCATTTTACGCCTTTCGATTTCCACGCACAACAGCACCCAAGATATGAATGTCTTTAAAAGGTGCTCATTAGAAATGAGGTGGATATAATCTGTTGAGTTTGTGGAACTGAGAAGTAAGCAGCAGTGGGAACATTTCCCCAGAGATGTCGTTCACCGCTTACTGTGCACAGAGCCAAAAAACCAACGACTGAATTGCATATAATAAGACAATTATCACAATCAGCACAAATTGGGTATCCAGGCAACTCAAACTGCATCTGACTGGGGGTGTTTCTTTTAACAAACATTATTTAAAATATGACTAAATATTGAAGGGGGTAGATATATCTTCAGCCATTACGGTGGATAGTACCCTCATGTGGACCCAGGCACATTCCTATCATGGAGCAAATATTCTGCACTATGAAACAACCACACAGCCAGAAGCTTATGAGGATTTTTTATTTTTTTTAAATCCCTCACTCATGTACTAAACTGTTTTCTCTAATGATAACTGAAATTCCATTAGCTACATTGCATTAAAACCTGAATTCAGCTTTTTGTCTTTATTAACATATTAACTTTGGTTCTAAGACCATTCTAGTGTGTGTTGCACCAAACACTTCTGTGCAGTTTATGAAAAAACAAAAACTCATTAACAAGTAAACCATACCCAGGCATTTTTATACATTCCTATCACACCGCAATAGGCACAATCAACTCAACATGGTTTCAACAACCTCACGGCTACCTTATGAGAGAGTTATGAGTTAGCAATGCTAGCACTGTGTGCAGTTTCTAGTGTTATGAGTTAGCAATGCTAGCACTGTGTGCAGTTTCTAGTGTTATGAGTTAGCAATGCTAGCACTGTGTGCAGTTTATAGTGTTATGAGTTAGCAATGCTAGCACTGTGTGCAGTTTCTAGTGTTATGAGTTAGCAATGCTAGCACTGTGTGCAGTTTCTAGTGTTATGAGTTAGCAATGCTAGCACTGTGTGCAGTTTCTAGTGCCATTTAAAGTGCTTTTCTAACTGTACCTTGCTCTTACACAAGGCTATTTTACATTTTTAGAATCAAAGACAATGATTACATTTTGCTAAGGAGCATAAAACTCCCATCACTGTAAGGGGGGGGGGGGGGCGAGAGCTACAGATGCGGTTATCTGCTCCTGTTTCACTTACAGGGGTAAGAGGGGCAAACTGTTCTATTAAATCTGAGAGAAAAAGCTCAATTAATGCAGCCGGCTCAGCGCGGTTTAAGTCATGCTACAGTGGCCGCTGTTTGTTTCCTCAGACGAGGGGTGGAGAAAGAAAGAGAGGAGAGAGGGGGAAAGAGGGAAGGAGAGGAGGAATGCATTCCCTCTGGGGGGGGGGGAGAGAGAGGAGAGAGGGGGAAAGAACGAAGGAGAGGAAGACGGCATTCCCTCGTTCTCTTTTCTCTTCTCTTGCTCTCCTTAGTTTTTTTCTTAATATTTTGAGAAGTTTTGTAAAGGGGGGCCAGCCACATCTCTTGAGGAAGAGAGGTCATGTCAAGCAGAAGAGCTAACCCCCCCCCCCACCCACCCACCCACGTTCACTGACTGACAGGTCAGTTCTGCTGGTCTCACATCACTGGCCAGGGCCTTCAGGACCTGCCTGTGCATCGGTAAACAAAGCCGCTTCAGCAGAGGCAGTTGCGGGACACAACTATGCACAAAACCATTCAGCACTGCCTTCTCACACTCAACCATTGCATACTGAGGACTACATATCCCAGCCACTGCATACCGAGGACTACATAGCCCATCTACCCAAATCTAAACTACAAATCCCACTCCAATCTCAAAGCTCCAGATATCTGAGGATTACATATCCCATCCACCCTAAACCAAGGTACAAATCCCACTCCAATCCCAATGCCCCAGATATCTCAGAACTACATATCCCATCCACCATAAACCAAGGTACAAATCCCACTCCAATCCCAATGCCCCAGATATCTCAGAACTACATATCCCATCCACCATAAACCAAGGTACAAATCCCACTCCAATCCCAATGCCCCAGATATCTCAGAACTACATATCCCATCCACCAAAATGCAAGTATCCCCCCTCCCCCCCTCCATAAACAAGTGAATTAGGATGAAGAGGAAAATTAAGCAGGTGGGAGATCTCCTTAACCTGAGATAGAGAAAACTGTTCTTACTTGCTCCTGTTTACCTGTTTACCTGTAATGTGAACCCGCATCAGAGTGAAAACTCACCTGTCTGTCTAGGACTCCAGACTCCAGTTTAAAATGAACTTGGATATGTACTGAATTCAACATGAGGCATACAACTCAGATAAAGAGAGAAACAAGGAAAATGCATGTTATTCAGGTAGAAATTTGAACTTTTTTATTTGTGATAAAAACCCAGAGAAATTTTGAGCTGAATACCATGGAGATTAACCACCTCTGTTCATTAAAAATGTGTCTGCCTTTGATAATGTATTAATCCACGTATGAAAAAATAATTAATTAATTGTAAGACATTTACACAATCAACATTATAACACAGGTACTCCAGAGGCAGCCAAAACAAGCGAGGTCAGCTAAGGCTGAAGAGTAAATAAAATGTGTGTTTCTTTCTGCTCAAACCTGCTCTAACTACCATGATATGTCTGGTGTTCAAAAGTAATCACTGCTGTACCCAAGTGACATACTCCAACTATTCCGTCATCTAGATAGAAAATCTCATATTAAATGTCTGCCACTTTCAACACAAGCTCAATGTTTTATGTCATTGTAAAAATAAATGAGAAAATAAATTGTTAAGCTCATCTTAGTTTTGTTTCAAGTCAGGCAGGAAATATTTGAAACTTAAAGGAGAATGGTGTTCACCTTTTAGTCTTTATTATACACTACCTCAGCTTCTGGACGGTATATCTTCAAAAGAAAAGTGTTAGTTTAGTATTAATCCTGATTCCTGAGAGTGGGCTTTTTTTTTGATGCCATAAAAATGTTTTAATTCCCCAAAACAAAAGATTTCCTGTTGCTTACACATTTCTTTATCATCTTGGAGACTGCTGGGACCTCAAAACTAAAACCAAGGCCTGTTTGTGTACGATGCTTTTGCGTCTCCATTCTGCATTTTTAACATACAATCCATTTATACAGCTGAATATTTACTGAAGCAATTTAGGTTAAGTACCTTTAGCTCAGGGGGTCTAACTGCAGCGCCCCACCGCAGCGTTGCAAACCCAGGTCACTAACCACTTTACTACACTGCCACACCAGCTTCTAGTAGAGAAGAAAGTCTCTGAGGCTAAAGAGGCTAAAGAGGCTAAAGCTCAGGACAGGTAACTCAGGTGTGGCTGGAAGGAAAGGTGAGGTACTCTTTTTTTTTTTAACGATCCCCGTCCCACAAATCCCAAAGCCCCAGATATCCGAGGACTACATTTCCCATCCATTCACGTTACACCCTCTCATTGCTCTTTGCTTTTATAAACCCTTGCAAAGGGCAATGAGAGGGCGAAAGTTTAAAAGAAGGCTTGCAGCTGAAGCATGTGCTGCAATACAACGAACCCCCCAGCGAGAGCACTACCGTTCTCCTCACTATTCACTGAACCCCCCAGCGAGAGCACTACCGTTCTCCTCACTATTCACTGAACCCCCCAGCGAGAGCACTACCGTTCTCCTCACTATTCACTGAACCCCCCAGCGAGAGCACTACCGTTCTCCTCACTATTCACTGAACCCCCCAGCGAGAGCACTCCCGTTCTCCTCACTATTCACTGAACCCCCCAGCGAGAGCACTACCGTTCTCCTCACTATTCACTGAACCCCCCAGCGAGAGCACTACCGTTCTCCTCACTATTCACTGAACGGCCCAGCGAGAGCACTACCGTTCTCCTCACTATTCACTGAACTACCGTTCTCCTCACTATTCACTGAACGGCCCAGCGAGAGCACTACCGTTCTCCACACTATTCACTGAACGGCCCAGCGAGAGCACTACCGTTCTCCACACTATTCACTGAACCCCCCAGCGAGAGCACTACCGTTCTCCACACTATTCACTGAACCCTCCAGCGAGAGCACTACCGTTCTCCTCACTATTCACTGAACCCCCCAGCGAGAGCACTACCGTTCTCCACACTATTCACTGAACCCTCCAGCGAGAGCACTACCGTTCTCCACACTATTCACTGAACGGCCCAGCGAGAGCACTACCGTTCTCCACACTATTCACTGAACCCCCCAGCGAGAGCACGACCGTTCTCCACACTATTCACTGAACGGCCCAGCGAGAGCACTACCGTTCTCCACACTATTCACTGAACCCCCCAGCGAGAGCACTACCGTTCTCCACACTATTCACTGAACGGCCCAGCGAGAGCACTACCGTTCTCCACACTATTCACTGAACCCCCCAGCGAGAGCACTACCGTTCTCCACACTATTCACTGAACGGCCCAGCGAGAGCACTACCGTTCTCCACACTATTCACTGAACCCCCCAGCGAGAGCACTACCGTTCTCCACACTATTCACTGAACCCTCCAGCGAGAGCACTACCGTTCTCCTCACTATTCACTGAACCCCCCAGCGAGAGCACTACCGTTCTCCACACTATTCACTGAACCCTCCAGCGAGAGCACTACCGTTCTCCACACTATTCACTGAACCCTCCAGCGAGAGCACTACCGTTCTCCACACTATTCACTGAACGGCCCAGCGAGAGCACTACCGTTCTCCACACTATTCACTGAACCCCCCAGCGAGAGCACGACCGTTCTCCTCACTATTCACTGAACGGCCCAGCGAGAGCACTACCGTTCTCCTCACTATTCACTGAACCCCCCAGCGAGAGCACTACCGTTCTCCTCACTATTCACTGAACCCCCCAGCGAGAGCACTACCGTTCTCCACACTATTCACTGAACGGCCCAGCGAGAGCACTACCGTTCTCCACACTATTCACTGAACCCCCCAGCGAGAGCACGACCGTTCTCCACACTACTCACTGAACGGCGACACAGGAACCGCTAGAACTGCAGAGAGGACAACTTGAGAGTCATTAGTAAGAGTTAAAGAGTCTTAGCCACAGGAAACCCATCCAAATTAAACCCACACCTTTATAGTCTGAGGCCAACTGTGCCTTGTTGTCATAGTCTTAGTCAGCTAATGATGTAAGTCTGGGCCAAAACCCGTTACACCAGGACTAAAATTACACACCGTTACTAACCTGGCTCTTCAGGAACCCAAAGGTGGGGCCACTTTTTATTTCAAATTGTGTGTAATCTAACGCAACGTCTTCACAATGCATTTGTACATTAGTACCATACAAACAGCTCATAATCCAGAATGATTGCACACACAAGCACACACAAACACACACACACACATATATATATATATATACACAGATACCAAAGCGCAGCAACCCTTTTAGCTTGAATATACTCCAATATTACATTTTTAAATTATGCCTGCCATGAATTTATCGCTTTGAGACATCTCTCCTAATTCAGATTTACTCCAATTTCTAATATGATTTTTTTCATTAGATAAGATGTGGCACCATAGAGGGTTAGAAGGCTCCTGACCAATAGCACCATAGAGGGTTAGAAGGCTCCTGACCAATAGGCTGCTCCCTGTTGGGCTGTGATCAGAATGGCTCCCTATATGCATTATAGTGCACTATTTAGGGAATTGGCAATTTTGATGGTTTCCAAATTCTCAGTTGAGAACGCTGAGAATTCTGACACCCTACAAAATGGCTGATTCCCTAAATAGTGCACTATAAAGCGTATAGGGAGCCATTCCGAACGCAGTCATGGACTTGCACAGCCGTGTCCTCAAGTCCAAACAAATATTTTATGAGAGATAATGAAATTGAGCAGTTTTATCCATGAAAAACTCAAGGTCAGCTGTCAGCTAACCACTGCATCACGCTAAACTGTAGCTGGTCTCTCGTGGGCACAGTGCATATACAGGAACTGGAGAGAGTGACAGGGGCCAGGCAGTGAAGCACCCGGAAGGATAAAGAGCTTTATTTTTCTTTTTATTCATTGTGTTCAATGGAGAAAACCAAGCTGATTTGACAACCGAAGAAAACCCCATGATCATAAATTTCATTGTGCGTAACGATTGATTTGGTTCATATGTTTTGGGAAAATATTACATTTTAATACCTTTTTTATAATAAAAATCCTATAGAGCCCTGTCTCCAATCTGTTGTCAATATCTACACCCCAGTCATGGCTCATGCCATTGGTCAGAACTGATCACATGACTCCACTGACACAGCAGCCTCAGTGATGTGGGTTCGGCCTTCTCATTCACTCACTCACTCACTCACTCACTCACTCACTCACCTGTCTACTCACCTGTTCTCCTCACTGCTGTCCGACAAGACACAAGAGACAAGACCAGCACAGGCCACATTTAAACATGTCATGCATCTTTGAATATATACTTCACCCAGATTGTCCTGGGACCTTCAGAAATATACGAAGACATGCTGACACGACTGCCACATTTGAGTGACGGCGCACATGGCCGCTGATCACTCACTCGCTCGCTCTCATCACAGCACATAAATCATTGTAATTGTGTCAGCTGTTCTGTTTATTTAAATGAAAATATTTAAAACCGAGGATTATGGAGTCTTTGCTCATTTAATTTAATATGTGCAGTTATTAGTGTTAAGTGACTGAGTCAGAAACAGCACAGCTATCAGTGTTAAGTGACTGTGTTAAAAACAGCACAGCTATCAGTGTTCAGTGACTGTGTTAAAAACAGCACAGCTATCAGTGTTCAGTGACTGTGTCAGAAACAGCACAGTTATCAGTGTTCAGTGACTGTGTCAGAAACAGCACAGCTATCAGTGTTAAGTGACTGTGTCAGAAACAGCACAGTTATCAGTGTTAAGTGACTGAATCAGAAACAGCACAGCTATCAGTGTTAAGTGACTGTGTCAGAAACAGCACAGCTATCAGTGTTAAGTGACTGTGTCAGAAACAGCACAGCTATCAGTGTTAAGTGACTGTGTTAAAAACAGTGCAGTCTTCAAAACAACACCAGATATACAGGCTGTGGTGTAGCTCTTATTCGGCACACATTACAAAACCTTTTTAACACATCCAGTGAGTTTCACTCCCTTCGAGCTGAACAGGCCATTTTGGATGGGTGCTGCATGGTTTTTTCAAATGCTCTGCCTTGATTGGTTGGTTACCAGACTGTGAATGACAGGAGTGCCCCTCCCATCTCCTGCCCACACAACTCCGGCTCTAAAAGTGAACATGATGTCCGTTAATTATCCAACAGGGATTAAACTATACATGTTCGAGCTAGAGTCGGATGGCCTCTTTTCAACGGCAGCCTTACTGCGAAGCCAGCACTGTACTGCGCTTTGTTAAGAAAGCACTTGGTGAAGAAATGAGTGGTGCACACCAGCAAGTGGGAACTCAATTTTGCTGGAATGTAAAACTGAATATGTATAATTTAATGTAAAATCAAATATAAACTGCGACCACTCCCTACACTCTCTTCATTTGGAAGGCCATGTAATAAGCTGCCCAGTAACCAGTGATAGCGCACCTGAGGTGACTACCAACGACACTCACCATTTCTGCTTGTACAGGTAGCTCCCTAATAACGCCATAATGTCACGCTCACGGTTACAACGTGTGTGGGAGTGTTTATGCAAATAGTCCATCAAAGATGATTGACTGCTTTGATTGAAATCCAGAATCTACATCAGATCTAGATCCAAATCTAACTTTCTTGTTATGTCCGGTGATTTAATATATTTCATATTTTACCAGCTTAATTGGGACATGTTAGACAATGCAAGTGACCAAGCATTTAATAAAACCCAAAACAAATAAGTGGGGCCTTTAAATATCCTCGCTGGCTGCATATTAATATCCAGCAATTAATGGCGTGTGACATTGTTTGTATAAAATAATATTTGTTGTTGGTGTGAGGTTTTCAAGTTAATATGCAAATGACTCTTCTGTCCAAAGCAGACGGAATAACAGAGGAAATGTATTTGGCAGCCAGAAGCACATATGTACACACGTTGGCGGTCACTGTGCAAGTTCTGTTTGATTAATAGGCGGATGAAGTTTTTTCAGTGAAGCTTTTAAACTGCTAAGAAACGTGTTATATATGCTGTGAAAAGATCCAGATACCTTTAGTCCAACGCAAGCTATCCTCTACACACAGGTAATTCTGCTGTGGCCCTGCCCTAGAGTGTGTGTGTGCTTGCTTGTGTGTGTGTGTGTGTGTGTGTGTGTGTGTGTGAACCTCACCATTATGCAAGACATACTGGGTGGATTGGCTATTGCGTCGCCCAGGATACGGGTGGGTTTAGTAAGCCTGCGTTCATCTGACAACCCCTCCGGGCGATTGGGTGCCCATGGCCTGCATACAGCTGTATATGGGTGGTCTTCCTTCGATTCCGCTCTGTGCGAGTTTGCCGATGGTGCATAGGGAGAAACGGGTGGAGTTTGCCGATGGTGCGTAGGGAGAAGCGGGTGGAGTTTGCCGATGGTGCGTAGGGAGAAACGGGTGGAGTTTGCTGATGGTGCGTAGAGAGAAACGGGTGGAGTTTGCCGATGGTGCGTAGGGAGAAGCGGGTGGAGTTTGGCGATGGTGCGTAGGGAGAAACGGGTGGAGTTTGGCGATGGTGCGTAGAGAGAAACGGGTGTAGTTTGCCGATGGTGCGTAGGGAGAAATGGGTGGAGTTTGCCGATGGTGCGTAGAGAGAAATGGGTGGAGTTTGCCGATGGTGCGTAGGGAGAAGCGGGTGGAGTTTGGCGATGGTGCGTAGGGAGAAACGGGTGGAGTTTGCCGATGGTGCTTAGGGAGAAACGGGTGGAGTTTGCTGATGGTGCGTAGAGAGAAACGGGTGGAGTTTGCCGATGGTGCTTAGGGAGAAACGGGTGGAGTTTGCTGATGGTGCGTAGAGAGAAACGGGTGGAGTTTGCCGATGGTGCGTAGAGAGAAATGGGTGGAGTTTGCCGATGGTGCGTAGAGAGAAATGGGTGGAGTTTGCCGATGGTGCGTAGGGAGAAGCGGGTGGAGTTTGCTGATGGTGCGTAGGGAGAAACGGGTGGAGTTTGCCGATGGTGCGTAGGGAGAAACGGGTGGAGTTTGCCGATGGTTCGTACTGCGTAGGGAGAAACAGGAGGCTGAGAACGGGTGGTTTGAAGGATGGGTTTGCAGTGAGGTAAGATGCCCATGTGTCCTGTGCAGGGGGGTTGTACATACTGATCAGGGAAATGATTTGCAATCTGAAACATGTTCAAGTCATTGTTTGTGAATCAACAGAATAATTAATAAAAGCTGTTATGATTAATATTTCAATCTCATAAATGGTAAATTGAATTGTTGGTAATTTCATCATTGTTTCAGTCGCTTAAATGACAATGTTGTGCTTAAAAAAATATGCAAGTAAATTGTGATGTAGTGCAATGCGTGTAGCCCACAGCCACAGTCATGTTTAAATAAATAATGGGATGTAATCTAAATTAAATATTTATTGTTTGAACATCAGGTCGTATTGTTTTTAAAATATCAATTTAATGAAAGAACAGTTTTTAATTTAACAAGGACAGATATTTTGAAGACACAGACAATAACAACGTATTAATAAGTTGTTTTCAATGCAACAAAATATATTTTTTAAGTGAATACTTTGTGTAAAAGTACTAGCCAGTTGTAGATGTATGGCAAAATGCGTGTCTGAAGGCTATGCAGAGTGAACATCGACTCTTCTTCTGGAAGAATAGCCCTTAGTTCAGAGGTGCACAACTCCAGTCCTGGATGGCCGGTCTGCATGCTGGTTTTTATCCAACCAATTACCTTCGGTTTTTTTGTTTTTTGACAGCTCTATAAACTATGCTGGTTCACTCCTGTACTTGAGCAAACTAAAATCTTTTGGATACATTTGCAGTTTGTGGCTGTAGCTGGTGCTGAAACAATAGTCAGATCAAGATATGATTGAGATAATGAAATAATTAAGAGCAGAAGTTGCCGCTAAATCTTGAATCATCTCAGCTGTGCCCACCGGCATAGTTTCTTGTAAAACCAGGTCAGCAGCAGGTTTCAGAAGTACACTTTAGGATCATCTCGGTGCTGTTAGCACGGGACTATACTAACTAGTTTGAGAGCACACTGAAATTGGGACTAAGGTAGTTTGGTCTACATCCGGGAAATACAGAAAGTCTGGAGAAAATCCCAAGCTAGTCTACAATTTGAAGTCACACATGAAGGCATCGACCCACCAATTTAATTTAAATAATTCTTGCATAAACACACATGTACATTATATGTACTTATACATTTACATTCTCACCTATATAATTCAGTGCAGGCTTGCATACAGACAAACATGCGCACATACGTGTATGTGCACACACACTCACACACACTCACACACCACAGAGCAAGAGTGTGGAGGACCCGTGCAGGCCTGCAGTAATCTGCCCTGATTACAGAGGAACAGGACATCCCAGAGGCCTCCCCTGTACCTTACGTAAGGGACTGACACACAGCATGGCACTAATATCATCCACCAGGGGGCGTCCCAGATCAGAAACGACAGGAACTACAGAGAGGGAGAGAGAGAGAGAGAGAGAGAGAGAGAGAGAGAGAGAGAGAGAGAGAGAGAGATGAGAGGAGAGAGATGAGAGAGAGAGAGAGAGAGAGAGAGAGAGAGAGAGAGATGAGAGGAGAAAGGACAGGGCGATGAGGGTGAAACGCAGGACATCTGAGGACATAAAGCCCAGAATGCAGCTTTCATAATGCCATGACAACACTGCAGAAGAGCATTCTGGAACACTCCGTGATGACATTCCGTCACAAGTAGATCCACTGCAAGCAATGCTGAGGGCTGCTGCTGCCTGGGGAGGCATCATGTATAATGGGTAGGGAACTGGGCTTGTAACCCAAAGGTTGCAGGTTCGATTCCCGAATAGGACATTGCTGTTGTACCCTTGAGTAAGATACTTAACCTGAATTGCTTCAGTATATATTCATCTGTATAAATGTATTGTATGTAAAAAAACTTAAAAGAAAGTACTCTTCCCTGAAATAATGAGATAGACATGCCCCCCAACACCTCAGTAACCCCCCGCCCCCCCCCCAAGCCCTAATCCTCGAGCAACCACACCCCCCCAGTTCAGAATTTTTGTTTCTGCAATCAGCTTGCTGAAAATATACACACTAAACGCACTAAACGGGACAGAACTGCTTATATTCAGAATAGAACCAGAGAGAAACTGCTGATCCAAAAAGAAAGGTATACAACATTTCAAAAAAATTTATTAATGCAGTGTTCCTCAAAATAAGAAGCCAAAATACAATAGTCAGTACAACAAAAGCTCATTTTTAAATGAATTGGTTGAATGGCTTTTATTGATGGAATCAGATGAAAATTGCATATCTCTGACTGAAAACACTCTATAGCGGTTTATTTGATCTCTTTTGGCAGGGATTTGTGATTGTTGTGGTCAGCTGGTTAACCAACGGACTGGCCTGTCAGCCTAGACAGGTCAGTGACACATTTCTCCTTTCAAAACAACAGCAGATAAAGCTCCTCCCCACTTCACCGTCCTTTGACAGGTATCATTGTTACAAAGCCATTAGCTGGATATTCCTGTGATGGGATCATTACAGTGTGCCAAGAAAAGGCATATTTGCTCCACAAACATAGAGCCAGAGAAGCTCAAGTCTGTTTCAAAATGGAAATAAATTCTGTCAGTTAATTAGGCGAATGTCAGCTCTGAAAAGCTAGTAACTCTGTGGACATCAACCGTTCAACAGCATGAACCTAAAAATCTGCCAACTTTTCCTACTATAATTAATTGTTGAAAAGCATTGCTGGGACCAAAGATAGCTCCGTGCCATCCCTCCTGTTAATTTAAAAACAGGTTAGTTTTCTCTTTGGAGAGAATGTAGAATGTAGTGGGTGTTACGGGCGCTCACTACAACACTAACACTCTTGTGATGTCATCATAAACACTGCTAGTTTGAGCGGAGATTCCTGGCAGGAACATCATGGTGTAGACCACACAGCGATGTTTCGGTTCTGAAATAAATTTTTAAAAAGCCCTCTTATAGTCGACAAAAAGCAAATATACAAAATACAACAAATTCCAAACAAGTGGAAAAAATTGTGATTTTCAAAAACAAAAAAAAATAACACATTTTTTTCAGACTTAGAAATGTAGTGATCATAGGAAAGTAATGAATTAATGCATCTAGCTGTACAGAGAAGAGTCAGGATATTTATGGAGCCCAAAGTGAAGAGAAAGATTATTCGTTCTTTGGCCAGAGACCAAGAGAAGTGGCTCCACCATCAGAAACAAAGATAATGGTTCATGACATACTGTGACTTAATTAATCAATGGGGGTCTTGGAAGAAGCTTTTAATTCGTGCCGTGCATGTTGTAGCTAGCGGGTCCTTTTAAAAAGAGTGTACAGCATGCATTTAATACCATTCATTAAAACCTCTGCGTGTAGCAACTGGAGCACGCCCCCGCACGCATACCAGCGAACCGACAGGGGGCCACAAATGTTTGTGTTGCTGTGATGATTGAAGAAATTGAACAAGGCTTCACAAAGAGTATAGCTACAGCGCACTGTCAATCACCGACCTGTATGAGCCAATCAAATTACTGCTCATTCTCAAAACCAATCAGTGAGCTGCTGTGATGTGGTCTCTATGGAGATAGGTGCTCCCAGCTATGATCTTACAGCCCATCCTTCAAATGCCTGCCTGACTTTCACATGCAATTAATGCCTTAATCAACAACACATCTTCAGCTCAGTTAATGCCTTAATCAACAACACATCTTCAGCTTCAGTTAATGCCTTAATCAACAACACATCTTCAGCTTCAATTAATGCCTTAATCAACAACACATCTTCAGCTGGGAGGGCTTTCGGTGAAATCCAGTAATTAGACAGGAGAGGCCTACGCAGCTAGCCAAACAATGTTTTCAAAAATTATTATTATTTTTGATTGTGAAGTTGTGCAAAACATGGAGTTCTTCTGATATTGTCATTTTGCAAAAAAAAACATCCTTATTATTAAATAAAAAAGTATATCATGAAAAAATGTCTTTGTCGTCTGGACATAATGACAAAATAGCTGAAAAGTTTTGGGGTTTAATAAAAAACATAATTTGGCGAAAGAGAGAACCCCGCACACAACGTTTTTAGGGGTTTATCAAGGGTTTATCGCTTCCCCTTGATGATCCTGCTCCCACCTCCTCAAGGGTTTATCGCTTCCCCCTGATGATCCTGCTCCCACCTTCTCAAGGGTTTATCACTTCCCCCTGATGATCCTGCTCCCACCTCCTCAAGGGTCTATCGCTTCCTCCTGATGATCCTGCTCCCACCTTCTCAAGGGTTTATCACTTCCCCCTGATGATCCTGCTCCCACCTCCTCAAGGGTCTATCGCTTCCTCCTGATGATCCTGCTCCCACCTCCTCAAGGGTCTATCGCTTCCTCCTGATGATCCTGCACCCACCTTCTCAAGGGTTTATCACTTCCTCCTGATGATCCTGCTCCCACCTTCTCAAGGGTTTATCGCTTCCCCCTGATGATCCTGCTCCCACCTCCTCAAGGGTTTATCGCTTCCCCCTGATGATCCTGCTCCCACCTCCTCAAGGGTTTATCGCTTCCTCCTGATGATCCTGCTCCCACCTCCTCAAGGGTTTATCGCTTCCCCCTGATGATCCTGCTCCCACCTCCTCAAGGGTTTATCGCTTCCCCCTGATGATCCTGCTCCCACCTTCTCAAGGGTTTATCGCTTCCCCCTGATGATCCTGCTCCCACCTTCTCAAGGGTTTATCGCTTCCTCCTGATGATCCTGCACCCACCTTCTCAAGGGTTTATCACTTCCTCCTGATGATCCTGCTCCCACCTCCTCAAGGGTTTATCACTTCCTCCTGATGATCCTGCTCCCACCTTCTCAAGGGTTTATCACTTCCTCCTGATGATCCTGCTCCCACCTTCTCAAGGGTTTATCGCTTCCCCCTGATGATCCTGCTCCCACCTCCTCAAGGGTTTATCACTTCCCCCTGATGATCCTGCACCCACCTTCTCAAGGGTTTATCACTTCCCCCTGATGATCCTGCTCCCACCTTCTCAAGGGTTTATCACTTCCTCCTGATGATCCTGCTCCCACCTTCAAGGGTTTATCGCTTCCTCCTGATGATCCTGCTCCCACCTTCTCAAGGGTTTATCGCTTCCTCCTGATGATCCTGCTCCCACCTTCTCAAGGGTTTATCACTTCCCCCTGATGATCCTGCACCCACCTTCTCAAGGGTTTATCACTTCCTCCTGATGATCCTGCTCCCACCTTCTCAAGGGTTTATCGCTTCCCCCTGATGATCCTGCTCCCACCTTCTCAAGGGTTTATCACTTCCCCCTGATGATCCTGCTCCCACCTTCTCAAGGGTTTATCGCTTCCTCCTGATGATCCTGCTCCCACCTTCTCAAGGGTTTATCGCTTCCTCCTGATGATCCTGCTCCCACCTCCTCAAGGGTTTATCGCTTCCCCCTGATGATCCTGCTCCCACCTCCTCAAGGGTTTATCACTTCCCCCTGATGATCCTGCTCCCACCTTCTCAAGGGTTTATCACTTCCTCCTGATGATCCTGCTCCCACCTTCTCAAGGGTTTATCGCTTCCTCCTGATGATCCTGCTCCAACCTTCTCAAGGGTTTGAATGGCACTTAATCCCTCTGTTATACTGTTTGAATGGCACTTAATCCCTCTGTTATACTGTATGTAGTTAGATATAAAAGTGAAACCTTTTTTGATAAGGATATATGCATACATCTGCGTGCCGTGATTCCATGAATGCGATAATTTGAGACAATGTTGATTCAGTACATACAATAACTGGATATAGTTCTACGAGATTGATGCACTTTATGCAATGTTTAATTTGTTTGTCAAATGATTCATATTCTGAATATTATGTTTGCAAATCATCTATTGAAATGGTTGAATTAATGCTTTCATTACATTATAGGCTCATGATTTTCAAAAGTGTTTAAAGGGAAAAGCTGTTTTGTTCAAGGGATATCATGTGCGTCACAACTACAGTCTATCTGCTTTAAGAGAAGTTATTCAGGTTAAATACCTTTAGCTTGAGGGTATAACAGTAGTTATTCAGGTTAAATACCTTTAGCTTGAGGGTACAACAGAAGTTATTCAGGTTAAATACCTTTAGCTTGAGGATATAACAGTTGTTATGCAGGTTAAATACCTTTATCTTCATTTATCCAGGTTAAATACCTTTAGCTTGAGGGTATAACAGTAGTTATTCAGGTTAAATACCTTTATCTTGAGGATATAACAGTTGTTATGCAGGTTAAATACCTTTAGCTTAATTTACGCAGGTTAAATACCTTTAGCTTGAGGGTATAACAGTAGTTATTCAGGTTAAATAGCTTTAGCTTCATGGTAAAACAGTAGTAGCCTACTCCACCAGAAAATCTAACTTCTGAGTTAGAACTGAACCCCAAGTCTCCTCCATTATTCTCGACTGATGAATACACATGACGAGGGAACTAACCACACACCTATGCAAAGGACAAGAGCCCAGAACAGTGGCAGCATTAATGAAATAAAGACCCAAAAGGATTATAAACTTGTGCACAGTCTCCTTTGGCCTTTCACTTTGCTAGGAGTAGTAAGTGAACATAACTTACACAAGAGTTATGTTCTCCCTCCAAGAGTCTACTGTAGGCCTAAATGTAAACTTTAAAAACATAACAAAATCGTTTTTATTCGCCAATATCTTAAACCACCTCACTGCATCATTGTAAAAGCGTTACAATGACTAAGCACTGTGTACTTACAGGCCTTACCCTAAAACTGTTACCCACATCCATCTCAAATAACACCAGCTTTGACCTCTGACCTCTGACCCCTGACCTCATCACGATCACCAAAGAAACCTGGGCTGCGTCCCAATATTCTTCACTCCTCTCCTCCTTTCCTCCACTCTCCCACTACCACTCCTCTCCTCCCTTCCTCCACTCCCCCACTACCACTCCTCTCCTCCCTTCCTCCACTCTCCCACTACCACTCCTCTCCTCCCTTCCTCCACTCTCCCACTACCACTCCTCTCCTCCCTTCCTCCACTCCCCTACTACCACTCCCCACCTCCCTAGCTCCACTCTCCCACTACCACTCCTCTCCCCACCTCCCCACCTTCTTTCCTCCACTCCCCCACTACCACTCCTCTCCTCCCTTCCTCCACTCCCCCACTACCACTCCACTCCTATCCGGAAGTATGCAAAACGGTCTGAACGTTTAGAGTACAAGTATGTGCATGTACAGTATACAATGTACCTGGCATTGCGGTTTGCGTCGAGACATTAATTAATATGTAGCCATTAATACATAATTAAGATGTAATCAGCAACATTAGATAAAACACAAAGATCTGTTTCCGGGGCACGGAGTAGAGGAGGTGGTAGTGGAGGAAGGGAGGGTGCATTTTTCAAGTATTGGGACGCACCCCTGGGCTGCAGAATGTAGTGTATGTTGTTGTGCGTGTTGTGCGTGTTGTGTATGCCGTGTATGTTATGTATGTTGTGTGTTGTATATGTTGTGTATGTTGTGTATGCCGTGTATGTTGTGTGTTGTGTATGTTGTGTATTTTGTGTATGCCGTGTATGTTATGTATGTTGTGTATGTTGTGTGTTGTATATGTTGTGTATGTTGTATATGTAGGGTGTGTTGTGTGTGTTGTGTATGTTGTGTATGCCGTGTATGTTGTGTATGTTGTGTGTTGTGTATGTTGTGTATGCCGTGTATGTTGTGTATGTTCGGCATGTTGTATTATATAGCATACCATACACTCATAGAGCTGGTTACTACAGACACAATCAGACATACCAGCATGTTTACTTACTCCTCACCTGTATCGGGCATCTATTCAGGGTTTAATTCTGGTAGGGGTGTGTTGGGGGAACGTTGGGCACGATCAGTGGCTTCCAGTACATGCTTTTTTTATTTATAATTTTTTTTACGAAGATGTGCATCAAAAAAGGCAAGAAATAAGGACATTATGAGCTCTTGCTCTAATGAACTAATATAAAATAGCACAGCAACATGAACTCCCCACCTGGGAAAACAGTCAGTAATTTCCCTCTTTAAAAAAATAAACCACAGCACGTTCCACAAAATGTCTTTGAAACACTTGCCATGATTGCAGGGGCATCGCCTCCAGGGATTGTGTTCTGTTTTTTGTTCTTCTTCCTTTCCCCATCACTTCCCCTACAAGGTGATGCTTGTGGTGACAATATGGCTGGATTGACATAACCCTGCTCTGTTTTTATTTGCCTTTCGAATGCTTCTCCAGCTTGACTAATTTCCCTCTCGCCACTCCATTAAGCGCTTTCCTTTCGTCGCCACGCTCTTGACACTCGATTCGTTTCAGACCCGCATGCTTTTGCTTACATCTGTGCTTTTGGCTTCCATCTGTCTAGCAGTTATTTATGAAATAAATACATGGACAGTTCCCTTTCTGTAACCTAAAAGACGACGGAATGCTGGCTTTAAGTTCAATGTTAAAGGTCCCATATCATACTATTTTTTGTCAATTTTATATTATTCTACAAGGTCTACCAAACATGTTGATAAGGTTTTTTAAGGGAAATTATTTTGCAATATCTTCTTTTTAAATATAAATCCAGTGAGTTTTTTACTTTTGCAGCTGAACAGCCCGTTTTGGGTGGGCGGTACAGGTTTTTTTCACATGCTCTGCGTTGATTGGCTAATTGTTTCAAATGGTGTCAGGTCTTACCTTGTGTTGGTGTAGAGTGTCCAGGACACAGTGAACTCACACAGCCTTGAGCTAACTCTTCTCACCTGTCTTCAGACTAAAGGCCCAGAGCTTGGTCGGTATCCTCCTGTTTGTTCCTGATAAAGTCTGATTAAGGGTTCAAACTAAATACAGACACAAAACTAAATACAAACACAAAAATTTAGTCTAGACAGATCTTAGCACTTTAGAGAAAAAAAAAAAAGGTTCTAGAAAAAAAATTATGTTGAAAAACCCTATCTTCTCAAACAGTGTACCCATAAAACCAACTTGGAGTTATCCAACTCCCCGACTTTTTTAATACTCAGTGGAGGTCCAACATGGAAACAGGTGCTCAACAACCAAAACCACAAAGCAAGAAAACATAAAATCCCAGAGTGTAATCGAAAACACCCCAAAACCAGACTCTAACCACGTACATTTCTGTACACCACAAGTATTAAAACATGCATAAATCCTACGAGAGCAAACAAACTAAATTAAATGTGAACTTTCTGCCATCACTCGTCCTCAATAGTGCCCATGCAGTGCAAAAATGCAGAAATACATTCCCCCAAAATAACAAAGTGTGCATGGGGGATATGTATTGGCCAAACTCCATTCAAACATGAATAAAACTACAAATGTTTCTCTTTATCTGTTTAATATATTTTTGGTGTATAATTGTGTATAGACTGTGTTCTGCATGTGTTGCGGTTTCCCTTTGGAATTCATTTTGGGGCAGTCACTCTGAATTTGAAAAAGGGACAGAAGGTAAGCTATCTTTATATTATTTGACCTCCCTTCCTGCTCGGAGAAATGTAGGAAACCAAAGTGTTGCTCTAATTACATCATATTATAGCCCAGTTTTATAATACTGAGACCAGAAGAGTGCGTTTTGCTATTAACCCCTTAATTCACAAAGGCCACACTTGTAGCCCTGAAGACAAAATTAGTAGAGTGGTTACACCTGGGCTAATGTGAGCATTACACCTGGGCCAATGTGAGCATTACACCTGGGCCAATGTGAGCATTACACCTGGGCCAATGTGAGAATTACACCTGGGCCAATGTGAGCATTACACCTGGGCCAATGTGAGAATTACACCTGGGCCAATGTGAGCATTACACCTGGGCCAATGTGAGCATTACACCTGAGCCAATGTGAGCATTACACCTGGGCCAATGTGAGCATTACACCTGGGCCAATGTGAGAATTACACCTGGGCCAATGTGAGCATTACACCTGGGCCAATGTGAGCATTACACCTGGGCCAATGTGAGAATTACACCTGAGCCAATGTGAGCATTACACCTGGGCTAATGTGAGCATTACACCTGGGCCAATGTGAGCATTACACCTGAGCTAATGTGAGCATTACACCTGGGCCAATGTGAGCATTACACCTGGGCTAATGTGAGCATTACACCTGGGCCAATGTGAGAATTACACCTGAGCCAATGTGAGCATTACACCTGGGCTAATGTGAGCATTACACCTGGGCTAATGTGAGCATTACACCTGGGCCAATGTGAGCATTACACCTGGGCTAATGTGAGCATTACACCTGGGCCAATGTGAGCATTACACCTGAGCTAATGTGAGCATTACACCTGGGCCAATGTGAGCATTACACCTGGGCCAATGTGAGCATTACACCTGGGCCAATGTGAGCATTACACCTGGGCCAATGTGAGCATTACACCTGAGCCAATGTGAGCATTACACCTGGGCCAATGTGAGCATTACACCTGGGCCAATGTGAGAATTACACCTGGGCCAATGTGAGCATTACACCTGGGCCAATGTGAGAATTACACCTGAGCCAATGTGAGCATTACACCTGGGCCAATGTGAGCATTACACCTGGGCTAATGTGAGCATTACACCTGAGCCAATGTGAGCATTACACCTGGGCCAATGTGAGCATTACACCTGGGCCAATGTGAGAATTACACCTGGGCCAATGTGAGCATTACACCTGGGCCAATGTGAGAATTACACCTGAGCCAATGTGAGCATTACACCTGGGCCAATGTGAGCATTACACCTGGGCCAATGTGAGCATTACACCTGAGATAATGTGAGCATTACACCTGGGCCAATGTGAGCATTACACCTGGGCTAATGTGAGCATTACACCTGGGCCAATGTGAGCATTACACCTGAGCTAATGTGAGCATTACACCTGGGCCAATGTGAGCATTACACCTGGGCCAATGTGAGCATTACACCTGAGCTAATGTGAGCATTACACCTGGGCCAATGTGAGCATTACATAGGTTTGGGAATTGCTGTGAGGCTATAACAGTTCAAACTTGTATTTATTTTGCAGACTAAGTTGTTCATTGATTGATTCATTTAGAAATTTACACTTCAAAATTTGTTTTACACATTTACATGCGTCCTAAAAAGGTCACTAGTACCTTTGCGAAGCCTAATAATGTTTATGTTGGTTGAATGGCTATAGCATACTATTTAATATAGGCCCTATTAGACTACTATAGGTGAATAAACATTAAATGTGATGTAGTCTATTTGTGAAATTGTGAACAGCTGAAATAATATAAGTCTGAATTATTGATTTCTAACATTTATAATGAAAATGGGGCGCAGAGCAGAACAACTTTAGGCAAAGGCCTATTAAAGAAAAGTTTGAGACGGATACCGCTGCTCGTCGCAAATATCGTAAAACAATCCAACTATTATCCTGAATCGCCATCTAGTGGTTCTACAAAGAATAATTTCGATTCAGCCTCTTCCGGCTCATAAAATGCGAGTAGAATTAAACAGGCTATTTCTCATGTTTTCTTTTAAAATCGGTTGTTTGTGTCATTTCTTGGTCAGTAATTCACCTTGGAAAGATCCCGCTGAAACAGTAAATGATGTGCTTAATAGGGCTCACCCCAAATGTAAGTTGATATCTTTCTTTGTTCCCCAATGATGTACTCCGTTGACCGTTTAGCTACCCTAACGCTCTTTTTGTATTCGTTTACAAAGTTTATCCGTAAAAACCGCTGGTTGTGCCGTTTGCTCATCAAAAAGTGTTCAAAGCTTCAATCTATGGTGTACTAGTTACAAAAAAGTCGTAGGCTACATACGTTTTTTAAGTATACTGTAGACCTACATAAAGTTTATTTTTAAAGTATATTTTTGCGTACTTTATGCCTACTTTATTAATGTATACTTTTTGTCTTAAATTGGCCCATTTAAAGTAGACTTTAAGCATTTTCTGGAACTATAAGTATGCCATTTATGAACTACTAAACTTTTCATCCTAATTCTAATTGTATGTATTTGGGGGTCAATACCTTAGATGTTAGTTGCCTATACACTTATGTTTGTATACTGATTTCTATACTGATATTGTTTGTCTCTTGGTACACTGTAGAGGCAGGTTGCAGAGGTACCTGTAAATTAAGAGCCATATTTGATGAAGCATTGCATGAAAATAATTTCTCATAATTTCACAATATTCTAAATATCCCCCAACAATGGTAAACTGACACACCACCGTCAGTAAGAACAGCCTTGTTAGGTTGTAAGAATGTGGATCCAAGCCTATCACACACTTAACGCTGTGTCCCAAACCACATACTTCCATGCTCCGAGCACGCATAGCGAGCATGCGCATCCATGTGAGTCCATAGTGAAGTACGGTAGTGCGGAGCACGGGAGTATGCGATTTGGGACACAGCTTCAGAGTCAGTATCGCACACTCAGAGTCAGTGCATACTATCACACACTCAGTCAGTGCATACTATCACACACTCAGTCAGTGCATACTATCACACACTCAGTCAGTGCATACTATCACACACTCAGTCAGTGCATACTATCACACACTCAGAGTCAGTGCATACAAATGACATGTTTAACACAGATTACTTTCTAAGATATTGAAAGTCTGAGGGCCAGATTCACAAGTGTCTTTAGCAACTGCAAATTATATTATCAGCAGTAAAACCAACAACACATCCTCTGCATTTGGTGATGGTCTATGTTTCGCGCCAATCAATGGTGTGAAATTAGCAAGTGCCGTGAATGTTTACCTTCTTTTAATCCCTCCATCATCTGCTTTTCAGCTTCTTTTTCAGCGGAATGTTCCATCTTTTCTTTGCACACAGCACCATAATCTCAAACCTAATTTGGCACACCTGATTCTACCTGATTCTATTAGCAGCTCTCTGGCTGTTGAATGAGGTGTGCTTTGTTAGGGTTAGAATGAAAACCAACAGGAAGTTAGATCTCCAGAAACAGGGTTGGGGATCACTGGCGTGGAATATATTATATAATATTGTGAACCAGTGACAGCTGATGAGCTAGGAACAGAAGCAGCACAAACCTTACCTTTAAACCATCTCAACACTCATTTACCATCTTTCATTAACAATAAAATTATGAATTCACTGAATTTATCAATACCAATAAAGGTATAGTGATTACACATTCAATTTTCTATAGAATTATGGTTCATTTTTTAACATTACAAATTTATTTCAACTTAGTTACGGACATAATGTTATGCTAAGCCCATTTTTGGTTGTTCGGTTAACTCACTCAATCTTGTGGGAGAAGTTGTCAATGTAATCAGTGACCATCACTTTTAAGTAAGCATACTCTTAGACCATTTTATGTAACTGTACTGGGATGATTTAATGGGATGACTGAAATGGAAAAAAGGGGACGAATCCAACAAAGTTCGATAGCGCCCTCTAGTGGCAGGCGTCCTTTTTGCAACGTTAACATGTTGTTCGAGGGTTGTTTACATACGTTTCGATTGGAGGATGCCTTCAGATTTTAGTGCACAGCTGCGGATTGGTTCCAAAGTGCCGTACAAGCGCGGGATTAGCTGCGTATTAAACACGGGTTTTCCAAAGTGCCGTACAAGCGCGGGATTTAGCTGCGTATTACGTAAAGAAAAATGTTGATTGTAGCGTGCAATTCGGGCTCTGTATCAAATGATCCACATTAAACTCCCGCTTGTCCCAAAATTCAGTTCGTTTTCCCTGCCATGCTCCTGACGAGTTCAGAGATTTAAAGGTTTTTCGGAAACGTTTTAATACTTTACCTGAGATATTTTTATATATTTTTAAAATCCATGACACATCTGCATTTGTAATGATTACAACACAAACTATATAAATAAGACCATTGAGGCTTTAAAACCATTTTTAAAAATATGCATATGCTCACTAAATATTGTAAGTACACTTTATAATTAAACTGCTATAAAGGTTAATGTATACTGTACATACCACACATGCTGTATTCACAACTTCATGATTTGACTCAACTCAATATCTAATGTAAATGTACCGATTACCAAAATTATAGCTTGTGAATTAAATTAGGTCAAGACACCTCCAGCTACACTGAATAGTGTTGACTTCTGACTGAATATCATTATTCAGTTATAAGTATAAATCGAGTACCTGCTTAATAGCACTTGGACCCAGCGCACACACTGCAATTATGACATGCAGGTTAGGGAAATGATTCGCACTTCAAAAACATGTGCAAGTTGATCAAGAGAATAATGAATAAAAGCTGTTGAGCTACGGTAAACTGAATTATCGGTAAGGAGAGCAAGTCTGGAGACACAGAAGATGACACCATACACAGTGTTTTTATTCCTTTTCAATGGAATCAAATGTAGCCTACAGTTATGTGAATACTTTGTGTAAAAGCAGACTACGAGCCTGTTGCAGGTGAATGGAAAAAGACATGGATTAAGAGTTGTGAACTTTGACTATCCTGTAGGAATGGCCCTTCGTATCTTATAAAACCAGGTACATAACTTGAGTATCGTACAGACGGTGTTTAAAGCACGCTGCAAGCGGAATTAGCACGGGACTATACTAACAAGTTTGAGAGCACACGGAAATAAGGAAGTTTGTACTTCATCTGAGAAATACGGAGTCTTATGCAGAAAATACCGTGCAGGTCTCCAACTTGAAGGCAAATAACCCATTCGGCACCAATACATTTATTTATTTATTTTTAAACCATGACAAATGTTAAATGTGCTGAGCATAAACAGAAGACACTGCAACATGCACTTATTTAATAGTTTTATTCTCTTTTTTGAATAGATCTGTACAACCAAGAATCAAACTTTTCACAAGCCTAGCAAAATCTGACCTGTACATGTGAATGCTTGGGGCAGGATTGCTTATACACACCATTTAAATAATCAAACTATTCATTATCTAGCTAAGCAAACACTTCAAACCAGTCCTACCAACAGAGAACAACAGGTTTGGAGGGGAGGGAGGGAGGGGGCAGACGAGAACAGAATGATCCCTTTAATTCATTATAGTCTTCTGTGTTTTACAAAAGTTCAGTGAAATATTGTATTTATACAGAGCTGCTCAGGTCCAGGACTCCGGCCTTATGAATCAGATCGATGGATCGGGGTCTGGGTGGGGTGGGGAGGGGGGCTGGGACCCACACCAGGTACCAATTTGACCAGTGACGAGGCCAAAAGAGCGAAGCCGCAGACGGAGTTGAAATCTTCATATAAAAATAAGTTAAGTATTCACAACTTTTAACAACAGGTGCTCTCCGGACCCCTTGTCTGGTTAATTATTTTTTTACCCTGACAGAGGAGTTAAAACTGTTTAATCCATAAACTGCAGAAATCTGGGAGAGTCCAGTAAAAATGAGCGATGCGAGCGTGAGGACAGACCCACCTTGTCACATCAGTGACTCACTGATTTGAACCAATCACAGTGTTTCGCTATGTAGAGCAGTCAGTCGACTGGTTCTCTGGAGTCAGCTGCTAATGTTACAAGATAGCTCCGCCCATTATGGGGCGGGTGAAGCGCCTCTCTGCCAGCACTTCCTTATCTTCTACTGTAGTCATGGAGACACCGTGACAGTCAGTCATTAAAATGCACCAAGTGTTTTTGTATTAAGAGGCTCTACAAAAAGAGCCGGGGTACATTAGAGTTAAAAGGTTCAAATAGTGTTTTTAAGACACCGATTCCCCACGACGGTCACCTCCAACAGAAATGAAACCTGTCGCAATTTCAGAGCCAAGATAGAAAAAAGTGCTTTTATCATCTATTCGCATTTGAGAACTTACTCACAAGTTCTCAATTTTCACTTGGTCAAGCTGTCAGTTTTTTCATACCACTGGTGTGTTTTGTGTGTGACTGAAAGAGTGTGTGGAAGTGTGTGTGTGTGTGTGCGCGCACGTGTATGTGTGCGTCTACTATGAGCAAGCACTCAGTCATTGATCCAAATATATTTTTGGTGTATGACAGCAAATGGGATGAAATTCAAAAACCTTCACACACCAAAAGAAATTAAATAAATGTATTTTCTGCGTGAAACTGATATGACTAATATGAATCTAAAATGCAAACGAGCGAGGATGACTGGTGAGGCGGAGATGACACCACCTCACAGACATTTTGGGTGGAATGGACATTAAATGGGTGTGAGGGAAAAGTTTGTGGTAATAACCTTAAAACACTGAGAGGCTTGGTCAAAACAAGCTGTGACCCAATCATCTGCAGACAGGGGGATGTGGCCAATCAGCCGAGGGTGTCAGGAGAAGAGGGTGTGTGCAGGGAGCGGGATGTGGCCAATCAGAATCAGGAGAAGAGGGTGTGTGCAGGGAGCGGGATGTGGCCAATCAGAGTCAGGAGAAGAGGGTGTGTGACCAATCAGAGTCAGAAGAAGAGGGTGTGTGCAGGGAGCGGGATGTGGCCAATCAGAGTCAGGAGAAGAGGGTGTGTGGCCAATCAGAGTCAGGAGAAGAGGGTGTGTGGCCAATCAGAGTCAGGAGAACAGGGTGTGTGCAGGGAGTGGGATGTGGCCAATCAGAGTCAGGAGAAGAGGGTGTGTGGCCAATCAGAGTCAGGAGAAGAGGGTGTGTGGCCAATCAGAGTCAGGAGAACAGGGTGTGTGCCGGGAGTGGGATGTGGCCAATCAGAGTCAGGAGAAGAGGGTGTGTGCAGGGAGTGGGATGTGGCCAATCAGAGTCAGGAGTGTTGTTTCCAAACACATGAACAGCCAGAGCATCAAAAACAAAAAATAAAGGCAGTCAAAGTATCAGGTAGAAGGGGTGGGAAATTTGACCAATCGTGTCGCTCAGCTCTTCTGACCAAACGGTCCCTCAGCTCTCCTGACCAATAGCGTCCCTCAGCTCTCCTGTCCAATAGCGTCCCTCAGCTCTCCTGTCCAATAGCGTCACTCAGCTCTCCTGTCCAATAGCGTCCCTCAGCTCTCCTGTCCAATAGCGTCCCTCAGCTCTCCTGTCCAATAGCGTCCCTCAGCTCTCCTGTCCAATAGCGTCCATCAGCTCTCCTGACCAATCGCGTCCCTCAGCTCTCCTGACCAATCGCGTCCCTCCGCTCTCCTGACCAATCGCGTCCCTCCGCTCTCCTGACCAATCGCGTCCCTCAGCTCTCCTGACCAATCGCGTCCCTCAGCTCTCCTGACCAATCGAGTCCCTCAGCTCTCCTGACCAATCGCGTCCCTCAGCTCTCCTGACCAATCGCGTCCCTCAGCTCTCCTGACCAATCGCGTCCCTCAGCTCTCCTGACCAATCGCGTCCCTCAGCTCCTGACCAATCGCGTCCCTCAGCCCTCCTGACCAATCGTGTCCCTCAACTCTCCTGACCAATCGTGTCCCTCAGCTCTCCTGACCAATCGTGTCCCTCAGCTCTCCTGACCAATCGTGTCCCTCAGCTCTCCTGACCAATCGTGTCCCTCAGCTCTCCTGACCAATCGTGTCCCTCAGCTCTCCTGACCAATAGAGTCCCTCAGCTCTCCTGACCAATAGCGTCCATCAGCTCTCCTGACCAATAACGGCCCTCAGCTTTCCTGACCAATCACGACCCTCAGTTCCTTGTGTACCACAATGCATTTTCCACCCGATAGAAATGGCTTTGGTGTCTTATTCGACAACCTGTTTAGTGTACGTTGTTACTTTATAAAAAATAAAATAAAAATAAAAAATAAATAAAAAAAACCTTGTAGTTTTACTTGTAGTAAAGGAAACTGCTCCAAATTTATCCGGGTAAAACTCCTCAAACGCAGTCCTTTTTGTGTTGCAGTTTAATGTATTTTAAAAATCGCATCATAAAAGAAGCAGATAGAGGGAGCTAGTTTAGGGAGCTGGTTCGGACGCTCAAGGACCTGGGGTGTTGCCCAAACAGAATCGCAACAGCTTAGCGTCAGCCAATGAAAAACCTGCACCCCCCCCTCAGCTGAGTGACCAGTTGGTGTTGCTGCCTGATAAACTAAAGTTAACAAGTTGACTTGCCTGTAAAACTAAAGTCAGGAAAATAAATAATAAAGTAAAATAAAATGCAGCAGCCGCACCTCCAGAGCTGGGATGGGAGCTGATAAATCACCAACACAGGTACTCTCTCAAAGGTGAACGGCACTCTGTGCACACGCATGCGTGTGTGTGTGTGTGTGTGTGTGTGTGTGTGTGTGTGTGTGTGTGTGTGTGCTAGCAGGGGAGGGGCGGCACTTCTAATCACACCCCCACCGCCGCCAATCCTGTAGTCGCAGACCTCACAGATTAATTACCCATAAGGCCACAGTGATCAGTGATGTACAGGTAAGGAGCACCATGCTTTGGGTCGGATCCCTGCTCTCCCACAATCCAAACCACTCGTCCAAAATGTCTGTCCTAGAAGCGCAGCGCAGCCTGATCTCAGGTGATTTTGTACAATCCAACAGGCCACACCGTGAAAACGTCCACTAATTACCCCAGCCTGCGAAAGAGACCCAACTACCCAAACAGGAAGAGAAAAACATCGTTAAAAAGCAGCCGAGGCTCCCCTCCGATAGACATCCTGAGAGATAAAACAAGCGGTGGGACAGTAAAGATGTACCTGTCCAGCACAGGTGAGCCACGCCTGCTACAGGTGAAGGAGACTCCAGGTGGGACGGAATTATCATCAACCTTTATTTACTTACTCTATAGATTTCTTTTCTCTTTTTTTTGTTGCAAATTTACAATAACAAGGAGCATTAGTAGTACTTATTTTTCTTTTTTTGAGGGACATCTGACGTGGGGGGGGAGGGGGGCGTGGAGTGGTTCTTCATTCACTGATAATCCTTAGTTGCAGATTTAATGAAGGAGAAGAAAAGACGGAGATAATTCTCCCCAGGAAAAAGAAAAGTTCGAACGCAAAAAAATAAATAAAAAAAATAATAAAAAAAATAAAAAAAACTCCAGAGGAGGAAGCCAGGGGTGCATGAGCTCCGATGGGGTGGGGGGTGGGGGGGCAAAACAGGTTCCAAACTCCAGTGTGCAACGACCAGGAGATAGGGTGCAGGATAGGAAGGCCAGGGCAGAGAAGAGTGTGTGGGGGCGGGCGGGGCATCAGGGCGGGGCCAGCAGGGATCAGAAGCTGTCCACCCAGGTGCCAAATCCTCGTTCTGCAAGAGTGCGGTTCAACGACACCAGCTGGGTAAAACAAACAAAGAAAATGGGTGTGTGAGAGAGAGAGAATGAGAGAGAGAGAATACAGAGATAGAGAATGAGAGAAGGAATACAGAGAGCGAGAGAATGAGAGAGAGAAGGAATACAGAGAGCGAGAGAATGAGAGAGAGAAGGAATACAGAGAGCGAGAGAATGAGAGAGAGAAGGAATACAGAGAGCGAGAGAATGAGAGAGAGAGAAAGAAGGGGTGGGGAAGATGCAGAGAGAAAAATCAAAACACAGTCCTATGCTAACCTTCATCAACAAACTATTTTTCCACACAAGGTGAAGATAAAGAAGAGCTAAAATATTAGAAAACAATCAGATGACAGATCCAAATGGGGTGAGAGACACTTCTCTGGGTCACACCCCTGGTTCTGGGGCTTTTTGGGGCTTAATATTGAGAATGCTTACCTCATCCCCCGCCATGTTCCACATCTGAACCAAGGGCAGGCCTGTGTTATTGTCATAGTTCGTCACCTGCACAGGAGAAGACACCTTTATAACCTTTCCACAGGGTTATAACCTTTTCACAACCACTTCCACAGGGTACTACATGACATGTGCAGAGAAATATTAATAATAATATAATTATAGCTATTATTACTATTATTTCTATTAATATTGAGTGTCCCATTATAAAAATAATTGCCAAATGATATAAATTTCTACAAACATGCTTTTTAATAAAAATGTATATATTTCTTACCTGCGCTAACAAGGCCACGCCCCTCGTCATCTCTTCCAGGGCGGAGTTCGCCTCGGCTGAAAACCTCTCCTCACCTGTACGGGGAATTTAGAGAAGTGTAAAGGGTTAACTTTAGAGTCCGCTGACCGACCGCACACTCCCAAAAATTGTGGGCCAAGTCTAAGATGGACAGGTCACTGTCGCCATAGTGATAAATAATAAATAAAAAGGTGTGTTGGGGACCCATACCAGGAAGGGGTGCGATGTTGTCCAACAAAACTTCAGCTCCTTGGAACGGCAAAGTTACAAAGTCCGATCTGCAGGACAAAAACGATAGTGACGCACAGCTCTGCAGCAGTTTCGAGTTGTGGTAAAGCAGCAGGGCTTGCAGGCTCAAATCCCTGGGGAGGCATTTAACCCTTGTGCAAAATATTCAATCCAATTGCTTCAGTAATAATTAAAAGCAGACATGTGGTAAGGACCCGAGTACGTCAATATGCAAATAACGCAAGTGTACTATTCCTGCCACGCGATCTCCAGTTCTACACCAAAACCAGTGCAATTACTTTTGGACCACAATAGGGGGCCCCTAAAACACACACAAGTGAAATAAAGGCCCCACAAAACAATCATCCAGAAAGTGATGGGTGTTCAGCGCAGCTCACCTGATCTGCCGAAGCGTGTCGATCTTCACTCTGTCGTAGCCGCCGTAGTCGACGTACCTGATCTCCACCTCGTCGGAGTCTTTGTAGAAGGAGATTACCTGCGCGCGCCACCAAGCACCTTCAACTGCAGGGGCTGCGCAGATCACGCCCACTGCGGAGAGACAGAGAACAGTGAGCACTGACACACACACACACACACACACAGCAGAGATAGACAGAGAACAGTGAGCACTGACACACACACACACACACACAGCAGAGATAGACAGAGAACAGTGAGCACTGACACACACACACACATACACACACACACACACACACACACAGCAGAGATAGACAGAGAACAGTGAGCACTGACACACACACACATACACACAGCAGAGAGAGAGAACAGTGAGCACTGACACACACACACACACACACACACACACATACACACATACACACAGACAGAGAACAGTGAGCACTGACACACACACACACACACACACACACACACACAGCAGCGATAGACAGAGAACAGTGAGCACTGACACACACACACACACACACACACACACAGCAGAGATAGACAGAGAACAGTGAGCACTGACACACACACACATACACACACACAGCAGAAATAGACAGAGAACAGTGAGCACTGACACACACACACACACACACACACACACACACACACACACACACACACAGCAGAGATAGAGAACAGTGAGCACTGACACACACAGATATGAACACACTCTCGTATAAGATAAGAGCGTCTGCTAAATGCCTGTAATGTCATGAAAAGAATGCTGCTTAAAGAAAAACTTGCTAAAACTTTGTGACTTTGTTACAATTCGCATATCGGTGATGTAAAACACAACACGTCCCGTGTTCCTGTTATGTGTAACGTTTCACTTTTCCGCAGCTGAACTGAAGCTCTGTAGATGCGTGATGTCACGTGCTGATATTGCCACAGCAGGCACAGTTTAATATGAGTGTGTGTTCAACTCGCTATAGCACCAGCTCAGCCCATTACGGGCAACACTGAAGGGGTTTCGCCTTGAATCCCCGCTGATTAACTTTCTGTAATACTCCGACAATCATTTACCAAGAGCACATGCTATCAGCCTCAATAGTCCAGAATGCAACAGTGTGGCTCCGCTGGGAATTGGGGGCGTGGCCACCATCACCAAAATTGCCTTTAGCCTTTTAACCAACACTCTCATGAAGGGGGGTGGTGAAAGTAGTTCTGGGTAACTAACGCTCTCAGAAAGAGGGGGTGGTGAAAGTAGTTCTGGGTAACTAACGCTCTCATGAAAGAGGGGGTGGTGAAAGTAGTTCTGGGTAATGTGTTAAAATGACACACTGGAGCAGATCCAGAAGAAGCCCGACAGGATACAAAGTAAAAAAGAAAAAAAAGAAATAGTGAATAGCGTAAAATATATTAGATCAGATAATCAGATAATAAATCATGGAATGAACTGTACATGGCGGCTACATGTTTACCCACGATGAAAGGGTTTTAGCCTGGAGATTCCCTTGAAATGATTCCGGGGACATGGTTTGAAAAAAACAGTGGTCCCAGCAGGGGGGGGCGTGGTCTGAAAGGACTATCACCTTCGGCGGGCGACGGTAAGGCGGGGGTGCCCGGCTGGGAGTAGCACAGGAACATCTGTTGGTCCAGACTGCGGAGGGCGTGGTAAGTGGGGTGTGTGTGCTGCTGAACGAAAACGTGACCCGCGGAGACGATGTTCACCACGATGACCTCCACTGTCACCCCATTGGGCAGGAGCAGCTGTGGGGGGGGGGGGGGGGTGGAGGAGAGAGTGAGAGTCCCGTACAATACATACAAAGCCCCTCAAACATTATTGACGGTGGTTGACGGGGGGATCCCTTACCCAGGAAGTCATGGGCAGTGATGGTAGGGTGAGCGGGAGAGGGGGCGGGGCATACAGGTTTGTCAGGTCCAAGTCTTTGAACTTCTTCCCAATAAGGGCCAAGGCTTTATCAACCTGCTGCTGCATACCTGCACAAGAGAAACATATCAACATCTTCATCAGCACTATCTCCCACCTAAAACACATCATCTTCATCATCTTCATCAGCACTATCCCCCTCCTAAAACACACCATCATCTTCATCAGCCTAAAACACATCTTCTATGTGCCAGATGTGAAATTATTGTGTATAAAGCAGGGTGGAGATACTCACCCTCTATGTGACAGATCTGAAACTCTTGTGTGTAAGGCAGGGTGGAGATACTCACCCTCTATGTGACAGATCTGAAACTCTTGTGTGTAAGGCAGGGTGGAGATGTAGATCTTTGCTCCAGAGCTCTGTTTCAGAAAGCTCACATATCTCCCTTGTTTTCCGATTAATCGGCCCACCAGATGCTGTCGGATGAACAGAGGTCACAGGGTCAAAGAGGCTAGACAGTGTGTGTGTGTGTGAGAGAGAGAGTGTTAGAGTTAAGAGTGTGTCCATGTATGGCGTATACAGTAGCTGACCTTTGGCACCTCTATCTCCCAGATGATGAGCTCCGAACTCTGCGTGCTTCCGCTGAGACCGTCTCCTCCCCCGAGCGTGCAGCCACTGTCCACACTGTCCATACTGTTCACATCAGAACCTGAAACAGAATCCATACCGTTCACCTCTGAACCGGAAACAGGAAACAGAACCCATACCGTTCACCTATGAACCGGAAACAGAATACATACAGTTCACATCTGAAACTAGAATGGCACCAGCGTGCATACAGGCAGACTGTTAAATAGCCTGAACAAAGTTAATTAAAAGTTCAGTAGACTCTTAAATTAAGGTACAGCAGCTCAATCCCGCAGCTCAATCCCACAGCTCAATCCCGCAGCTCAATCCCACAGCTCAATCCCACAGCTCAATCCCACAGCTCAATCCCGCAGCTCAATCCCGCAGCTCAATCCCGCAGCTCAATCCCACAGCTCAATCCCAGAGCTCAATCCTGCACTCTATCCCAGAGCTCAATCCCACAGCTCAATCCCACAGCTCAATCCCACAGCTCAATCCCGCAGCTCAATCCTGCACTCTATCCCACAGCTCAATCCTGCACTCTATCCCACAGCTCAATCCCGCAGCTCAATCCTGCACTCTATCCCAGAGCTCAGGTGACGGTAATCTATCATATCTCACTATGAGCTTATCAGCAGTGGAAACACCAACACATGCAGTGTGTACAGAACCTTTCCTCCATATGCCACAACATTCCCATTAAAGCTCACTTAGACACGCGCACGCGTGCGCGCGCACACACACACACACACACACACACACACACACACACACACACACACGCGCACACACACGCACTTCCTTTCCATTCTGAAAACCATTTAATACTTTGGGTATTTCAGCAGAATTACATTTCACATTGTGGCATCTCCCTTTCACACACTGCAACTCTAAATACGGGAGTGGCGTCACGCACACATTACAATTACAAGTACTGCGATTTTCCACGGCCTGGTATCAAACCAGGACTTTGGCAGTGCTGGCTGGCGGGCAGCCACGCAGGGCAACGCGTGATTGGTTCTCATCTTGCCCAGGTAGGGTTCCACCTGCTGGACGTAGTGTCCAGGGTGTCCACCTCTTTCATCCACTGACTTGAGTGGTTTGTGGATTCTAAAAATCACCAGCCATTTTCAGCATTTTACCAGCCACATGACCTTTTACAATATAACACCAGCCAAAGTGGCTGCTCGAGTAGAAATCTTAACAGCCACAATCAGAATTTTACCAGCAGGACAACTGCTAGGCTAAACATCAGGATTAGCAGTTGTTGTCATTAGTGTTTATTCTAGCACCGTTTGTCTCAACTTCACTCAAATAACCAATCCAAAATGCACCAAATATGACAATTTTTGATGAACATTTTAAATATTTAATATATTTACCATTTAAAATTAGTTTGCACACTTAATAGACAACACCACTGGTAATAATTACATGAATACATAGTGATACATTTAACTCAACATTAGACATTTATTTTTACAAGACGAAACAGAAATCAGAAAGAATTCACTGACTTCCCACATAACTTTCCCCAATGAGACCATGGTTCTGTAACCAAGTTCTAACATTCTCAAGGCAACAAGAAAAGCGACAATTATAGCTAGAAAGATTTTGCTAGAAATGGCAACTTTACCGTACTGGTTAGCAGAGCAACAGCAGGTTAAAAGCCCTCCGTAAGTGAGTTAGGATCTTTCTAAAGCCCACACGCGGGCCGCTTGGGAACGATAGCAGCTGTGGCCATACCCACCCAGAGGTAGATCAACACGTGTTTCCAACACGAAGGGCCTGACCCCACAGACACATCAACAGCACCCCCTCCAGGAGGGTACTCACACCACATGCCTTAAACTCACCCACTGTGGAGAGAAAGAATGGTTTTCTAGACAGATATTGCCGTTACTGCAATCATATGGTTTTCTTATCAAGCATTTACAGTGCCCTCCACTATGATTGGCACCCCTGGTAAAAATGAGTAAAAAGGGTTATAAAGAAATCACCGTTTGGTGAATTAGCTTAATCTCACACTGAAAAAATGAGAAAAATCCAACCTTTAATTGAAGTAAATTTTTTTATGTGGAAAAATAATCCCATCATCAAGAAATAATTATTTTTTAACAAACCCATGTGTGCCACAAGTATTGGTACCCCTGCATTTATATATAGAATAAAGTAATAATTCTTAGTATTTGCTCACATATCCTTTGCATGCCGTGACTTCCTGATGTCTGTGACCCAACATCAAAAGACTCTTGATATCTTATTTTCTGGTACTCTTACAAGCGATACTATAACGTCTCTGCATTTGAATAGATCTCTATGGGGGGTGGCTGCCAGATATGCAGTAGATATGGATGGATAACTAAGGGTTGTTTCTCGTGACTTATTTTTCCATAGAGTTCAAGAGGAAAATTTGTCAGGAGAAACCACCCTTAAAGTGATCCATCTATATCTACAGTATATCTGGCAGCAGAGTGATGATTTGAGGCTCGTTTGATACCTCAGACCCTTGATGACAGAGCCATTTAGCCAACCATGTATTTCATACAGTTCCAGCATAATTTACAGCTAAATCTAGTTCCACCCCTCAATTCCCATAGAGATCCATTCAAATGCAGAGAGGTTATAGTATCGCTTGTAAGGGTACCAGAAAATAAAATATCAGAGTCTTTGTTGGGTCACAGACATCAGGAAGTCATGGCATGCAAAGGATATGTGACCAAATATAAAAAATTAAAAATTCTATATATAAATGCAGGGGTGCCAATAATTGTGGCACAGGTGGTTTTGTTAAAAATAATTATTTCTTGAGGGATTTTCTTTCTCATAATAAATTTACTTCAAATAAAGGTTGGATGTTTCTCATTTTTTCAGTGTGACATTAAACTAATTCACCAAACAGTGAATTTTTTATCGGCCTTTTTACTCATCTTTACCAGGGGTGCCAATAATAGTGGAGGGCACTGTATGTGGTTTTGCAAATCAACTTTGGGAATGATAATTGAAATGAATAGGTGACTAAATCCACCCATTATCTAACCCGTTTATTCCTGGTCAGGGTGGCAGGGGGTCTGGAACCTATCCCAGCATGCATTGGGTGAGAGGCAGGAATACACCCTGGACGCCAATCCTTCACAGGGCACACACACCATTCACTCAGACACTCACACCTATGGGCAATTTAAGTTTCCAATGAGCCTAACCTCATGTCTTTGGACTGTGGGAGGAAACCGGAGAACCCGGAGGAAACCCACGAGGACACAAAGAGAACATGCAAACTCCACACAGAAAGGCCCTCGGCCGGGATTGGAACTCGGTACCTTTCTGCTGTGAGCGACAGTGCTAACCACTGCACCGCCGTGCAGCCATGAGACACTAAATAATTATACAATACATTTTTAATAAAATGACAGAATGCCCTTTGCGAGCCCTGCTGTGTGGGTTTGTTTGGGGTAAAGGTGAGGATGGGGACTCACCTCCAGACTGATCCGCCTCCATCTCGCCGGCCAGATGAGCGTCGTTTCCCACGCCCATGCCGTTCAGCCCCCTGCCGTTGCATGGAAGCTCCGCCCCCTCCAGGCCCCGCCCAGCCAGGCTCCGCCCCGGGCCGTCCCCCTGCCCTTCGGCGGCCGCGCCTCTGGAGATCCCCGAAATGTGGAGCAGGTCGTCGCGACCCCCAGGCGGAGGGCAGGACAGGCCCGTGCTGTGGAGCAGATCGTCGCTGCTCACCCCGTCTTCCGACTGGCAAGTGCTGCACCCCGAATCTTCCGCCGTCGCCCCGCCATCTTCCGCCCGCAGCTTGCTCAGGCTTGGGGGAGTGGCCTCCGGCATGGTCTTGCAAAGGGCGGGGCTTCTCTCTGCCGTCCGCTGGCTGGCTTCTCCCACAGGCTCCTCCCATACCGGGGGCGGCAGGCCATTAAGCTCCTCCCCCCCGGTATCAGAAGGCCGTAGCCCTGCGGCTGTCGGCGTGGGGTTCGTCGTCCTCGTAGGAGATAACGATCCCCCCTCCTCCGTTACGGAGTCGGACCGCCCCTTTACGGGCGGACTCTTTTCATTGGCCGGGTCTCTTGAGGCACACAGCCTCCCATTGGTTACAGGGGTGCTGCTGTTGGGCTTCCACACGCCCCCGCGGTCCTCCTCCTCATCTTTCTGGCTTTGAGACAAAGCACCGCGTCCAGCCCCGCCCTCACCCCGGCTGGCGCTCAGTACTTCCTGCGTCGCGGCCAGAATGACCTCTGTGATGAGCCCGGCAGCGAGCCGCTCCATCTCCTCCACGCTTCCGGATCTTTCCGCCGGCTCCCCGGCCCCCACGGCCAGCCCGTTCTCCTGGGCGGGGCCAAGCCGGGCCGTTTCCATGGCTGTGACACGAAAGGAGGGGGGGAGCGCGGCGACAGTCGTCACGGCGACAGAGGTCACGGCTGTCTCCGTGGCGACAAGGGCCTGCCGGGCAGGTTTGGGGGCTTCTTTGGAGGGGGGGGTGTCCGCGCAAGGCACTGGCGTTCTGTCATCCGCCACCTCCCCCTCGGGCTCGGGCCGCACGGCGTTGGCCTGCGCCGCGTCCGCCGTCTGTGGGGGGGGCGCCACCGCCGTCCATCTCTCCACCTCCGCCTCGGGGGTAGGGTCCTGTTCGCTCACGAGGACGGCAGTGTTGGACTCTACCGTTGCCGTGGCAGCAGTAGCTCGCTCTGTGCTCGCGTCCCCCACTTCCTCTGGTCCCTGGAGCGCGGCGCTTTCCTCCGCTGTCTCCATGGCAACCGGCCACAGGTCCGAGCTCCTCCATTTGGGGGCTCCTACGGCTCCGCCCGTTTCTATGGTGCCCACGCAGGGAAAGGAATCGCGGATGTATGCTCTCTCGGCCGACGCGCTCACAGGGGCGTGGAGCTCGGCGGTCACTTCCTGTGCCAGCGACGGCTCTTCCTTCAGCCTAGTCTGGGTCACATCCTGTCCCAGCGACGGCTCTTCCTGCAGCCTGGTCTGGGTCGCATCCTGTCCCAGCAACGGCTCTTCTTGCAGTCTGGTCCGGGTCACTTCCTGTCCCAGCGACGGCTCTTCCTGTAGCCTGGTCCGGGTCACTTCCTGTGCCAGCAAAGGCTCTTCATGTAGCCTGGTCCGGGTCACTTCCTGTCCCAGCAACGGCTCTTCCTGCAGCCTGGTCCGGGTCACTTCCTGTCCCTGCGACGGCTCTTCCTGCAGCCTGGTGCGACTCCGGCTGAGCTTGCGGTGGGAGCCCCTCTCCATAGTCCCATTACTGCCCTCACTGGGGGACGAGAGCAGCCCCATCGGTACATGCTCCGCCCCCTCTTCCGAATCGTGGCTGGTGATTCGTCCTTTCTTGCGGGAGATGTACCACCACCAGCCGATCAGCGCCAGCACCCCTGGCAGTGTGTATGGGACGAAGGACCGAAACCTCAACGGCATCTCCTCTGGACCCTAGCAACTACACCTGGGAGAGAGAGAGAGAGAGGGAGGGAGGGAGAGAGAGGGAGGGAGGGAGAGGGAGGGAGGGAGGGAGGGAGAGGGAGGGAGGGAGAGAGGGGGAGAGAGAGGGGGAGAGAGAGGGGGAGGGAGAACAGGAGGTCAGGGATGACAGAACACACTTTCCTCTCCTGCTCTGTCCTAGTGTGAGGTTTCTTACACCTCACTCAAATCTCCATAGTGTCATGTTCACAAGCGCCTAAAGAGTGTGTGTGCGCGTGTGTGTGCTGTGTGTGTGTGTAAATGAAGTCCCCTTAATCCGCACACATTTTTCCCCAGTGGAGGCAGCAGAGCAGACTAGCCGTGGGTAAACGCAGCTCAGACTCTAGCCGTGGGTAAACGCAGAGCAGACTCTAGCCATGGGTAAACGCAGCTCAGACACTAGCCGTGGGTAAACGCAGCTCAGACTCTAGCCGTGGGTAAACGCAGCTCAGACTCTAGCCGTGGGTAAACGCAGCTCAGACTCTAGCCGTGGGTAAACGCAGCTCAGACTCTAGCCGTGGGTAAACGCAGCTCAGACTCTAGCCGTGGGTAAACGCAGCTCAGACTCTAGCCGTGGGTAAACGCAGCTCAGACTCTAGCCGTGGGTAAACGCAGCTCAGACTCTAGCCGTGGGTAAACGCAGCTCAGACTCTAGCCGTGGGTAAACGCAGCTCAGACTCTAGCCGTGGGTAAACGCAGCTCAGACTCTAGCCGTGGGTAAACGCAGCTCAGACTCTAGCCGTGGGTAAACGCAGCTCAGACTCTAGCCGTGGGTAAACGCAGCTCAGACTCTAGCCGTGGGTAAACGCAGCTCAGACTCTAGCCGTGGGTAAACGCAGCTCAGACTCTAGCCGTGGGTAAACGCAGCTCAGACTCTAGCCGTGGGTAAACGCAGAGCAGACTCTAGCCGTGGGTAAACGCAGCTCAGACTCTAGCCGTGGGTAAACGCAGCTCAGACTCTAGCCGTGGGTAAACGCAGCTCAGACTCTAGCCGTGGGTAAACGCAGCTCAGACTCTAGCCGTGGGTAAACGCAGCTCAGACTCTAGCCGTGGGTAAACGCAGCTCAGACTCTAGCCGTGGGTAAACGCAGCTCAGACTCTAGCCGTGGGTAAACGCAGCTCAGACTCTAGCCGTGGGTAAACGCAGAGCAGACTCTAGCCGTGGGTAAACGCAGCTCAGACTCTAGCCGTGGGTAAACGCAGAGCAGACTCTAGCCGTGGGTAAACGCAGCTCAGACTCTAGCCGTGGGTAAACGCAGCTCAGACTCTAGCCGTGGGTAAACGCAGAGCAGACTCTAGCCGTGGGTAAACGCAGCTCAGACTCTAGCCGTGGGTAAACGCAGAGCAGACTCTAGCCGTGGGTAAACGCAGCTCAGACTCTAGCCGTGGGTAAACGCAGCTCAGACTCTAGCCGTGGGTAAACGCAGCTCAGACTCTAGCCGTGGGTAAACGCAGCTCAGACTCTAGCCGTGGGTAAACGCAGAGCAGACTCTAGCCGTGGGTAAACGCAGCTCAGACTCTAGCCGTGGGTAAACGCAGCTCAGACTCTAGCCGTGGGTAAACGCAGAGCAGACTCTAGCCGTGGGTAAACGCAGCTCAGACTCTAGCCGTGGGTAAACGCAGAGCAGACTCTAGCCGTGGGTAAACGCAGCTCAGACTCTAGCCGTGGGTAAACGCAGCTCAGACTCTAGCCGTGGGTAAACGCAGCTCAGACTCTAGCCGTGGGTAAACGCAGCTCAGACTCTAGCCGTGGGTAAACGCAGAGCAGACTCTAGCCGTGGGTAAACGCAGCTCAGACTCTAGCCGTGGGTAAACGCAGCTCAGACTCTAGCCGTGGGTAAACGCAGCTCAGACTCTAGCCGTGGGTAAACGCAGCTCAGACTCTAGCCGTGGGTAAACGCAGAGCAGACTCTAGCCGTGGGTAAACGCAGAGCAGACTCTAGCCGTGGGTAAACGCAGAGCAGACTCTAGCCGTGGGTAAACGCAGCTCAGACTCTAGCCGTGGGTAAACGCAGAGCAGACTCTAGCCGTGGGTAAACGCAGCTCAGACTCTAGCCGTGGGTAAACGCAGCTCAGACTCTAGCCGTGGGTAAACGCAGCTCAGACTCTAGCCGTGGGTAAACGCAGCTCAGACTCTAGCCGTGGGTAAACGCAGAGCAGACTCTAGCCGTGGGTAAACGCAGCTCAGACTCTAGCCGTGGGTAAACGCAGCTCAGACTCTAGCCGTGGGTAAACGCAGCTCAGACTCTAGCCGTGGGTAAACGCAGAGCAGACTCTAGCCGTGGGTAAACGCAGCTCAGACTCTAGCCGTGGGTAAACGCAGCTCAGACTCTAGCCGTGGGTAAACGCAGAGCAGACTCTAGCCGTGGGTAAACGCAGCTCAGACTCTAGCCGTGGGTAAACGCAGAGCAGACTAGCCGTGGGTAAACGCAGCTCAGACTCTAGCCGTGGGTAAACGCAGCTCAGACTCTAGCCGTGGGTAAACGCAGCTCAGACTCTAGCCGTGGGTAAACGCAGCTCAGACTCTAGCCGTGGGTAAACGCAGCTCAGACTCTAGCCGTGGGTAAACGCAGAGCAGACTCTAGCCGTGGGTAAACGCAGCTCAGACTCTAGCCGTGGGTAAACGCAGAGCAGACTCTAGCCGTGGGTAAACGCAGAGCAGACTCTAGCCGTGGGTAAACGCAGAGCAGACTCTAGCCGTGGGTAAACGCAGCTCAGACTCTAGCCGTGGGTAAACGCAGCTCAGACTCTAGCCGTGGGTAAACGCAGCTCAGACTCTAGCCGTGGGTAAACGCAGCTCAGACTCTAGCCGTGGGTAAACGCAGAGCAGACTCTAGCCGTGGGTAAACGCAGCTCAGACTCTAGCCGTGGGTAAACGCAGCTCAGACTCTAGCCGTGGGTAAACGCAGCTCAGACTCTAGCCGTGGGTAAACGCAGCTCAGACTCTAGCCGTGGGTAAACGCAGAGCAGACTCTAGCCGTGGGTAAACGCAGAGCAGACTCTAGCCGTGGGTAAACGCAGAGCAGACTCTAGCCGTGGGTAAACGCAGCTCAGACTCTAGCCGTGGGTAAACGCAGAGCAGACTCTAGCCGTGGGTAAACGCAGCTCAGACTCTAGCCGTGGGTAAACGCAGCTCAGACTCTAGCCGTGGGTAAACGCAGCTCAGACTCTAGCCGTGGGTAAACGCAGCTCAGACTCTAGCCGTGGGTAAACGCAGAGCAGACTCTAGCCGTGGGTAAACGCAGCTCAGACTCTAGCCGTGGGTAAACGCAGCTCAGACTCTAGCCGTGGGTAAACGCAGCTCAGACTCTAGCCGTGGGTAAACGCAGAGCAGACTCTAGCCGTGGGTAAACGCAGAGCAGACTCTAGCCGTGGGTAAACGCAGCTCAGACTCTAGCCGTGGGTAAACGCAGCTCAGACTCTAGCCGTGGGTAAACGCAGCTCAGACTCTAGCCGTGGGTAAACGCAGCTCAGACTCTAGCCGTGGGTAAACGCAGCTCAGACTCTAGCCGTGGGTAAACGCAGCTCAGACTCTAGCCGTGGGTAAACGCAGCTCAGACTCTAGCCGTGGGTAAACGCAGCTCAGACTCTAGCCGTGGGTAAACGCAGCTCAGACTCTAGCCGTGGGTAAACGCAGCTCAGACTCTAGCCGTGGGTAAACGCAGAGCAGACTCTAGCCGTGGGTAAACGCAGCTCAGACTCTAGCCGTGGGTAAACGCAGAGCAGACTCTAGCCGTGGGTAAACGCAGCTCAGACTCTAGCCGTGGGTAAACGCAGAGCAGACTCTAGCCGTGGGTAAACGCAGAGCAGACTCTAGCCGTGGGTAAACGCAGAGCAGACTAGCCGTGGGTAAACGCAGAGCAGACTCTAGCCGTGGGTAAACGCAGCTCAGACTCTAGCCGTGGGTAAACGCAGCTCAGACTCTAGCCGTGGGTAAACGCAGCTCAGACTCTAGCCGTGGGTAAACGCAGCTCAGACTCTAGCCGTGGGTAAACGCAGCTCAGACTCTAGCCGTGGGTAAACGCAGCTCAGACTCTAGCCGTGGGTAAACGCAGCTCAGACTCTAGCCGTGGGTAAACGCAGAGCAGACTCTAGCCGTGGGTAAACGCAGCTCAGACTCTAGCCGTGGGTAAACGCAGCTCAGACTCTAGCCGTGGGTAAACGCAGCTCAGACTCTAGCCGTGGGTAAACGCAGCTCAGACTCTAGCCGTGGGTAAACGCAGCTCAGACTCTAGCCGTGGGTAAACGCAGAGCAGACTCTAGCCGTGGGTAAACGCAGCTCAGACTCTAGCCGTGGGTAAACGCAGCTCAGACTCTAGCCGTGGGTAAACGCAGCTCAGACTCTAGCCGTGGGTAAACGCAGAGCAGACTCTAGCCGTGGGTAAACGCGGCTCAGACTCTAGCCGTGGGTAAACGCAGCTCAGACTCTAGCCGTGGGTAAACGCAGCTCACATCACACTGCACCCGACAGCAGGTTCACACAAGGACACTCCCTGCGCCGGAAAATCACGAGCCGCCCCTCTCTGCCCCACACTGGAAATTCTGAAGGTGCTTCAGTTCTCCACGAACTCGTTCAACCCCCACTGCAGACAACTCCGGGATTGCAAGGGCAAATCCCAACACTGTCATGAACAATAAGCGTTTTCCCAATGAGCTTAAAGGTGAACTTCACACAAAATTCAATTTTTAAGCACAACATGGTTTGTCCATTGATGATAATACTGTCAAATAAAAATATGTAGATACATATATCTAGACAACCAACTGCATTTCTGGAGAAATGTGCCAGTGACGTTTCACGTTACTGGACACAACACCATGTCAAGAGCCAGCAATTCCGGGAAAGGAACAGAAAAGCTTACCGTAGAACCCTGCCTCTAGTTTTGAATGCTATCCTTTTTATCTCATGGAATAATCTCCTTAATGACACAACCTTTAACAGCACGTTGGCATCTTGCATCACGTTAAATAAATATGATTTGCTTATGTTTATTCAAGGTTATTATATTTTAGGTGTAGTGCTGCACAGCGCTTTGAGCGTGGGAAACGGGCTCTATAAATAAAATGCAAATTTTAGCATGTTGTATTGGGTGATACTGTAAGTGCCCCCCCAAAAACAAATATCTAAAGGGTGGAACTGTTGTTGAAACGAGATCTACGTCCTCGCCCCCTCATCCCACGGACACCAACTCAGGTCCAATCTATGCCTAAGAAAACCAAAATAGCACAAGGAATTGTGGGAAATGCAGACAAAGCCATGTTTCAAATACAGGACACAGCAAGTAAGGCACCTAAATAACCACAACAAAACAAATCTCCCAAAAACATGGGAAACAAGAGTCAAAAACACACCAGACCTGTTTAACCTGATAGATGCTTGTAAGGTTAAATACTCTCCTGCTATTCCATTTTTAAATTCACAACAACTCACAACAACCCCAACAGAACAATTCATAACCCTATCACCCTTGCAATCTTTTATGAGAAAGACTGTTTGATAACTTATTTAATAGTGTCGTTTATTAATTAGTATTTTTTGCTACCGTTTCTTGAGTTTTTTTATCTATCATGACAGTGCTATAGTTACAAGAATACGAGCTCTGACAGTACACGCTCATGTACTGTATAACATGAAGGAAAGAAAGAGGTTTATCAAGAAAAGGGCAGCGTGTTTGAGAAAGCCAGATAATGCACACAGCGGTGAACATATGCGCTCTATCGCCAAGTTACTATTTAACAGAGCACAGCTGCTCGACACAGGCCCGTCTCAGGCTCCTGGTCGTGCAATTGGCCTGCTATCTCAGGCTCCCGGTCGTGCGATTGGCCAGCTCGTGCGCTCAACCCAAAGTTAAAAAAGGAAGGAGACATGCCTTGCCATAACTGACGTGGAGGAGAAGAGTCTAACGGGGCCGAATGCTCAGGGGATCATCCGTGCAGTTTACCAAAATACACCCGAGGGCTTCCCCGTTCTTCAGGCCGCTCTACATACAGAGCCCTGTACAGCACGTAGAGCGTTTGTAGAGCGTTTGTAGAGCGTGAGGGCATGCACACATGCCTGCCCTGGCACCGGGCCGCACACACGGGATCATGGTCCATTTCAGCTGGACTTTGACCCTGACAGGTTACAGCAGAGAAAGGACTAGCGGTAAGCACTAGCGGAGAAAGGGGAAGTTTAGATCAGGGTTTCCGTTATCCGGTAATTACCGTTTCTTTTACCGGCAAAAATGGTCAAAGTCGGACAAATTTAAATCTTGCCAGACATAATGTCCGGTAAATCATTTATAATTTTATTGAAGTAAATTTAATTTTCACACACCTTTCTATTAAAAAATGACATTTATATAATGCATTACATTTCCACACATCCTATTATAAAAAAAAGAGACAATGTGTAGTGTATGTGCGATGAACGAAACAAACGTCATGTTACGTTTGTTCCACTCTGATCAAGCGTGTGCTTGGATTGGATGCTATAGGCCTAGCCACCGTTAGGGGTGTGCGGGACGAGTCGGCTAGCCACCGTTAGGGGTGTGCGGGACGAGTCGGCTAGCCACCGTTAGGGGTGTGCGGGACGAGTCGGCTAGCCACCGTTAGGGGTGTGCGGGACGAGTCGGCTAGCCACCGTTAGGGGTGTGCGGGACGAGTCGGCTAGCCACCGTTAGGGGTGTGCGGGACGAGTCGGCTAGCCACCGTTAGGGGTGTGCGGGACGAGTCGGCTAGCCACCGTTAGGGGTGTGCGGGACGAGTCGGCTAGCCACCGTTAGGGGTGTGCGGGACGAGTCGGCTAGCCACCTTTAGGGGTGTGCGGGACGAGTCGGCTAGCCACCATTAGGGATGTGCGGGACGAGACGGCTAGCCACCATTAGGGGTGTGCGGGACGAGTCGGCTAGCCACCATTAGGGATGTGCGGGACGAGTCGGCTAGCCACCTTTAGGGGTGTGCGGGACGAGTCGGCTAGCCACCTTTAGGGGTGTGCGGGACGAGTCGGCTAGCCACCATTAGGGGTGTGCGGGACGAGTCGGCTAGCCACCATTAGGGGTGTGCGGGACGAGTCGGCTAGCCACCTTTAGGGATGTGCGGGACGAGTCGGCTAGCCACCTTTAGGGGTGTGCGGGACGAGTCGGCTAGCCACCTTTAGGGGTGTGTGGGACGAGTCGGCTAGCCACCGTTAGGGGTGTGCGGGACGAGTCGGCTAGAGTCCCTAGATAGAGAGAGTACCGACATAGAGGGTTCGGAAAAATCTGGTCACGTGATTGCGTGGAGCCATTTTGAGTCCATCGCGGACAGGATCGGGATCGGACGGATATCGATTTTAAAGAAAAATGACAGGTTGTAGCGCTTGTGGCTGCACAAACATAAGGGATATAAACTATATAGATTTCCATCGGAGGAAAAAAGACGTCAAATATGGGAGAACAGAGTCAGTCGTGTTGGATGGAAAGCCACTTCATCCTCAGTTCTCTGCCAGGTCAGTGGTAATGGTCCCATATGCGTATTGAATTAACTTGCACATATTTGATACTTTTGTGATGTCATTATTATGGAGTATGGTTTAAGACAGGGGTGGCCAATTCCAGGCCTCGCGGGCCGGTGTGTATGCAGGTTTTTGCTGCCGCCAGTTAACACGGTTCAATCAGCTAATTAGTCATACACACAATCACCGATTCACTTGTAAATTACAGAACAATAAAATGCTACAATACACGCATTGACGCATACCGGCACAAGAACATTCATCAGCTGCTTTTCATATCGCGGATATGTAGATTAAAATATCAGATCGTGTAAACGATTGCACAGACTTAACACTGCACAGACCTGAATACCTCTGAACTTTTAAATACATGTATGTGCAATATACGGCTGTTCGTGCAATATCCCTGTGAATGTTTTTCTGTTGTGCAATATGTCTTGGGTTTTATTGTGGTTGTTTGTTTGTTTTTATCTTAGCATAGAGTATCTATTTATTAGTGTAGAACTGTATAGTTTTATTTATATTTATTTGTATAGTTTTATTTATAAATTGCACTGAGTCTGAGAGCTGCTACCTCAATTTCATTGTACTTGTGCAATGACAATAAAGTGATTCTATTCTATAATTAAATAATTGTTAACTGGCGGCAGCAAAAACCTGCATACACACCGGCCCGCGAGGCCTGGAATTGGCCACCCCTGCACTGTATGGGAATAATGTGCTTTCTTATCTGTTCTGTAGTTACTTCAATGACCTTTCTATATGCACGTACTGTACGTCGCTTTGGATAAAAGCGTCTGCTAAATGATTGTAATGTAAAATGATTGTAATGTAAAGAAATGCAATAAATAAATAAATAAACCCTAGCTTTTAAGAGTAGATTTATTTTCCCCCTTTGGCATGCACGGCATCTAGTTTAGCATGAAAAAAATATCACATTGCACCACTATCCAACGTGTTCCTATTTGTAATTCGCAGGTTCATTTCGAGTACCTGTCTAGTTAATTCCTTCTTTGTCATGGTTCTAAATGTCTGTGACTGTTAAATCACAACCAGCTCTGTGATTTTCTTCTTTATCATATGGCTCTTAGTTGTCATAAATCTTCTATTTTGTCATCTTCATATAATTTGTTCATTATCAACATGGAAAAGACCATTCCCATCTCTCATACATAGAGAACATAATGGAATACACGGTTAAATGCACTAGCGCCATACGGCGGCTCCGCAATGAATGGAATCAAAATGGCGTCAAATCCTGAGTTGTCGGTACTCTCTCTATCTAGGGACTCTAGAGTCGGCTAGCCACCGTTAGGGGTGTGCGGGACGAGTCGGCTAGCCGAATAAACGCTGCTGCTCCTGCTAGTCGGAAAATACTAGTCCGTTAAACTTTTTTTATTAAGACATTTACGTTTTGTTTTAAACAGTTAGCTAATTTGAAATGACTGTCATGTCTTCCTAATAAAATGTTGCTTTAAAAAAAAAAAAAAAAGATAAAACTCGCCTAAATTGTTACCATCCTCACGTGGTCACTCAGGCAAGCACGGGAAAATGTCGGCCGTGTTCCATTATGCATAGGCTATAAAACATGACAACCATTCACTAAATTAAAGTTAGCCAATAACAGTGGGGATATTTATTGAAAACCATTTCATTAGTGGTCGACCGATATGGGTTTTTCAGTGGCCGATGCCGATATTTAGAGAGCAGGGTGATATGTAATGCCCATATGATGTGGGTGGCCGATACTGCCGATATCATGGTTATTTTTTCTTTTTTTTTTGCATCTGATAAAATACAATTTAAATATAATAACAAATGACACAAAATTGCTGAACTTAAATTAACATTTATTTAACACTTATGTATTCACTTGAACACAAAACATATTTGAAAATAAAAAATGTGCATTGTGCCCGTTTCCTCTGTTGATCCGCACTCCGCACTTGCCAAAAAAAAAAAAAGTTTGTGTAGTGCTGTGTTAAAAAATAATAATAACAATAATAATTAGGCCGATGCCGATTATCTTAAAATGCCATTAATCGGCCGACCTCTACATGTAATTACTGCCAGCTGGTGGGCAACAGGGTTAGGGTTAGAAAGCAATAGCCTATGTTAAAAAGCAGTAGCTGCTCAGACCGTACACGTTTTGAGAAAAATTTATAACATGCATTATGTGAATGTGGCCGGGTCATAGACGGGACCAAAACCAAACCACCCGCGACCGCGACCCCCCCCCCCCGCGCACCACTGCACTAAAATAAACCCAGTCTGTGACGGGATCACAAGACCCTTGGTCTGGCTCCCTCTTTATCGGGACGTCCCAAAGGCAGATCACAGAAACTCCTCCCTGGGACAATGCCAGAGTCAGTAAAAAATAATGTAATGACGTAACATGGAGACGAAGACCAATTTGGTTTCACCGAAGCGAAAAGCAGGGGTCTCATAAAAACAAACCCAAAAAATAAATAAAAAAGCCAGTAAAAAAATAGTGCCTTTTACATGGTGGTGAAAAAAAACAAATGTAAGAAAGTGCGCAAAAAAGTATACAGGGAGGATAAAATGAGCAGATAAGTCTACATCGGGATGAGAGTGAAACTTTTAAAGTTAGCCAATGCTATGAAACTGTCCAAATACAGAGAGCTTGGGTAGTTTTGTTCCTGGTAAGGAGCACATGCACACCTGATTAGAAAGGACAGGGGTTCGACTCCCACAGCACTCCATACTGCACCAACAGCGTTTCTTTTTTTTTTCTTCCTGACTTGAGCTGTGCATGAAGCCAGCAGCTCTCTGCACATCTACTTCCCCTCCCTGAGAAAAGAACGCCAACTGCATCGCATTACATTACATTACAGGCAACTGGATGACCCCCTATCCTGAGAGACACACAGTAATGGAGAACATCAGTGTTACTCGCCGGATGAACAAAAATGCAGCACCTTCAAGAGAGAAAGATAGACAAAAAAAGGCTACCATTATTAAAGCACTGCAGATTAGTGCAGATTCCCTCCTATCCTTCTGGAAAACCACAATTATTCCCAACAATTCCACTGCCCTGTGGCAGCATTCCCAAGCATTCCCATGGGTGGGGACTGTCATTGGAGGGCAGTGAGGCAGAAACAGCCAATCACACGGTGACAGAGTGGGAGGGGGTGTTGGCTCAGCCAATCATGCACCATTAGTGTTTCAGAAAGGGGACTCTAGTCGTGGGCCAATCAGAACAGACCATAATGCCCTGGGGTGGAACACTACACAGCCGGGTGTCTGACAGACCACCTCCCCACTCCTGGGACAGAGAAACACAGACCTCCACTCCACTCCTGGGACAGAGAAACACAGACCACCTCTCCACTCCTGGGACAAAGAAACACAGACCACCTCTCCACTCCTGGGACAGAGAAACACAGACCACCTCTCCACTCCTGGGACAGAGAAACACAGACCACCTCTCCACTCCTGGGACAGAGAAACACAGACCACCTCTCCACTCCTGGGACAAAGAAACACAGACCACCTCTTCACTCCTGGGACAGAGAAACACAGACCACCTCTCCACTCCTGGGACAGAGAAACACAGACCACCTCTCCACTCCTAGGACAGAGAAACACAAACCACCTCTCCACTCCTGGGACAGAGAAACACAGACAACCTGGAGAAGATGACTGGTCAACAGGGTCAAGCCTGTTTCAGTTCAGAAAATTAACCAGAAATCCAAATTCATCAGTTGAATAATTTTCTATAACAGACAAACACACAAATTAACTGAATTTCAGTTCATTTCCTGTGGTGAACTGACACATCCTTCAGCCCAAGAAGGCAAGAGGTCAGATCAGCTCCACACCTGTTGTACAGGGGTCAGGGGTCAGCACGGCCGGAGAACTGAAGGATTGTCAGGCTGACGCAGGACAAGGGTCTCTGTTCCAATGCTGCAGACTCGCCAGAGCGTAGTTCTGAGCCTACATCCAGACTATGTGACCAAACTTCCTCCACTCTGCTCAGCCAATCAGAGAGCCAAGCGTGGAGAGGAACCCCACGCAGGATCTGGTTTAAATCCAGAGGGATGTCATTTTCCCATGATGGCTGCCACAAGATGCATTTTATTATAGGTGGTTTAATTTGAACTCACAGCTACATAAATTTCTTAACACATTGAAGAGTATGTTTTTTGGAATGTTGTTTCAAAATTCTATGTCAGTGTTCTAGAACGCCAGTGCTTCCAGTTACCAGTTGCGATTGTTACATCAGCATTAGAATGTTCAGTTAAGAACATTCTAATCACATACTTGATCTTACACATTGAAGGCTTAAAGCCTCCTCGTTTGGAATTAACTCAAATCACAATAGGGCGACACAGACCTCTAGTGAAGGGTGAGCAAAAATATGGACCGTGCTTCCGGTGTCACAAAGAACTCTGACCCCAAGGAAAACTGAACAGAGGCCCACGTTCCTTCCTGACACTCCCCATATTAGATCAACTAAACGTTTTTATAAATATCTCAATTGTATGATTAGTCACTTCACTGTGCTGTTGCAGTGCCTATGGGGACCCCTGAAGGATAACCATTGAACTGCAAGTTTAGATCCCTGTTGGATATAAAATGTTGGTCCTATGGATCAGGGGCCACATGTATACAGTGCTGAGCAGAAAAATGCCCTCAGAAAGTTGCGTAAGCGAGTTTCCATGCAGAAATTCAGATGTATAAAATGAGAGAATGTGCGTACCTCCACACACGCTGCACACCATACTTACGCAATGTTTGGAGAAAGTGCGATACGGCAACACCGTGATAGACAGTGCGATACGGCAACACCGTGATAGACAGTGCGATACGGCAACACCGTGATAGACAGTGCGATACGGCAACACCGTGATAGACAGTGCGATACGGCAACACCGTGATAGACAGTGCGATACGGCAACACCGTGATAGACAGTGCGATACGGCAACACCGTGATACAGTGCGATACGGCAACACCGTGATAGACAGTGCGATACGGCAACACCGTGAGAAAGTGCGATACGGCAACACCGTGATAGAAAGTGCGATACGGCAACACCGTGATAGAAAGTGCGATACGGCAACACCGTGATACAGTGCGATACGGCAACACCGTGATAGACAGTGCGATACGGCAACACCGTGATAGAAAGTGCGATACGGCAACACCGTGATAGAAAGTGCGATACGGCAACACCGTGATAGAAAGTGCGATACGGCAACACCGTGATAGAAAGTGCGATACGGCAACACCGTGATAGAAAGTGCGATACGGCAACACCGTGATAGAAAGTGCGATACGGCAACACCGTGATAGACAGTGCGATACGGCAACACCGTGATAGACAGTGCGATACGGCAACACCGTGATAGACAGTGCGATACGGCAACACCGTGATAGAAAGTGCGATACGGCAACACCGTGATAGAAAGTGCGATACGGCAACACCGTGATAGAAAGTGCGATACGGCAACACCGTGATAGAAAGTGCGATACGGCAACACCGTGATAGAAAGTGCGATACGGCAACACCGTGATAGAAAGTGCGATGAGCGCTCTTTCACGCATTCTTTTACGCAGAGTTTTCTACAGGTGGCCCCTGGTCATGAAGTTAGTGAACATCCACATTAAAGGCTTCTGGGTAGAAAAAACAATGTCACACTTATCTATTGATATGACATCCACAAAGCAGCAAGGCCTTGGAGCTTGCATGTGATTGACAAAAACACATCACATGATCACAAAAAAAGATCATCTATAAGATCTCTCACCAAGCCGTACGTCCAGCTATTCTTTAATTTCAAAGTGCAGCCAGATGCAGCAGTGATGTCACTTGGCTCAGACTCCATCACGTGTTCCCACAAACTTCTTCACGTGTGTTGTTTGCAACGTCACATTTTTTAAATTTATTTTTATTAAATGGTGCGAGTTTCATTCAAAACAGACGCTTCACCTTAAGTTTCCGCTGCAATTCCTGATCACACTGTCGCAAAGTGCCATTGTTAGTATTCATTGGATGAAAAACAATAAAATACTGTCGACGGTGGTATTTCAAAACCGCATGCTGGTGTGTGAATTAATAACTAAAACTAAGGTACACTGACCAGTCTGAACACCACACAACTAGTTTAATATAGACATTGCATAGTTTAATGGTATGCATTTTAATGTAACTATGGAGTTTCTTCTCTATAGCATAACAACATCACCCTTGTATTGTGATATTAAAATGGTCAGCAGTCATATTTTGATACAAGTTAAATTTTCTGTACCATAAAAAAACGACTCCCGTATTGTAATCTAGACTTTTTGGGACGGGGGTCAACTTTCCATTGCACAGAAATGCGTTTATATTATATCATTGTAGGTTATGATATTTACTAAATACTCCTATTTGAACACTTTTCTATCGGACACAGGCCCTTCCATAAACACTGCACTTGACAGAGCGAGGCCAAGCCAGCGTTCAAAAGCCCTTTCACAGTCACGCGTCTGGAACATGAAACCAGAGCCCTTTGCACACGTCTAAACACGCGGAGAGAAAACAGTACTCGAGACTGTGGCCACAATTCATCCTTTGCATACCCTCCATGGGTTTTACACAAACTACAATTACCAGCACCCATCACCACATGTTTTCCATCCCCACAGAAGATATGGGAAACACTGCTCACAGCCGAAATTCACAACAGGGAAATGCTAATCAAAGTAACACCTAAAAATTAACAGTTGATTCCAAACACAGTATATTTGGCTGTTTTCATGCTGGTGTGTGGAACAAAAAACCTATAATCATTACACTTTAAATTGCCATTAACATCTAAGAATAACAGACTATGGTCAAACAGTGCGACTTTGCATCTGGTGGTGTAAAATGGATAGCCTGGATATCTGAAGTAGCCAATGCAAATATTTGACTCATGTCAAACCAACATCAAAACCTAGCAACTATACTTCAATATAACATCTCGCATAACCAAAATGCTTTGGGAACTAACAAACATTGCAGTTTTTTTTTTTTTTTTTTAATAGTTGGAACAAAGTGCACTGAAGTTTATGACCGCAAAATCATAATGTGGCTTTCTCATTCAAAAATACTCAACTTTACAGACTTTCGTAATTCAGTGCCAAATTAGAAAAGTAGCAGTTTTCGGAAGAAGCCCCGAAAAGTGCTGCAGTGTAAGCTACCTGTGCAACAACAACGTTGACCTTGAAAAACGCATACTGACAGGTCCATCCATCGGTCTGTAACTGCACTGTGTCATGACTGAATTTGGACACCTCATTTGACTACTAGCAAATTGTGTCAGGTTAGGAAAGCCCGAGTTCCGTGGAGACAAACTTTTGAACGACACGTCTAACGTCACACCCACCGGAATAAAGTTTGACAGGCGCGTGGCAGCCAGCGGGTACACGTGCCACCCGAGTGACCTTGTTTCACACACCAACAGTGCTTAACACGTTATAAAGGCAGGCAGGAAGTGCCGCTCACCTTGTCATACCTGTGGCAAAAGTGCAAATGTAGCGCCTGCAGCGGGGTGTCGCCGGCTCCACCGACAACATTCACCTTAGTCACTAAGGTGAACCAACACCCAAACTACAAAAAAAATGGTCTCGCTTGCAGCTCTCGGCACACGCTGCTCCCCCGGCCTGTGTGTGTGTGTGTGTGTGTGTGAGACCCGTCTATGTGCCAGAAGCCCGAAAAGTGGTGAATCAAGCTGCGTCGCTGGACGACCTTGGGCGGCCGATAACTGAAGGGTCGCACTATATTTGCGGAACATGTTAGAAAGCATGCGAGCGCGGCGCGGAGACGCACCATAAGAGGCTTATTAGAGCCGTGTCGCTGCATTTAGAACACAAAGCGACCTCTAAGTGCGCCTCCAACGCACATATTCCTGCAACACAAACAGCGGCTAGCTCCGATGCTAGCGAGCTTCCAAACACCATTGAATAAAATCCACAGCGAGAGAATGTCAAAGTGTTTAATCCGCGCCGGGTTAAGCATGTAAACGATATAGAATGGGTTTGAATGCAGCACAAAACGAACTGGGTGGCTTTATATAATACACTGGCATTACAATTGAGATGCGTAGCTAGCTAAGGTTAGCTATATTACAAGTTTGGATCACAGCAAGCAACGAGCTAATGTTAGCGGTCGAACGGCTCCTGTGCGCGGCCATTCACCTTTTCTCGGCGGTATCCCATCCCCTGATCCCAACGATAAAAACGCATGTAAAATAACCCCTTATATTCCATAAACAGGCCCGTACCATGACTGCACTGCCTAAAATCAGAAACAGCCGATGAACTAAGTGCATAACCTGCGCTATAAAGCGTGCTAGGCCGCGGCGCTGGTCCAATTAACGCTCATCTTGAGCCAAGGAAGCTACAGAAAAGACCGAAAACGTTCAACGGTTACGACGAGTCCGTCATCGATTCAGATCGACGTTCAAACCCATGTTCATGCATGTTTCCGATTTACACTACATGAAACGACAATCCAGTTAGCAAAAGGTTAGCCATCACGTCGCAACGTGCATCTACATCGCAATAGCTCCCAATCTTCCACACTAGCATCCGGCTATCTCTTTAGTGCTGCTTCATTCTGTCATTTTAAGCAGAGACCTGACCTGTTATCGGACTGGAGACCTAGCCAACCCACCAAAAATGCTGCGCTATACTAAGCTAGGCTACACAAGCTAACGAATTTAGCCAAATTCCACCGATGTCGTATTTCCCCAGAATTAACCCACAAGCAAGCTGGCTAGTATGTTGGTTTATTTCGCTTGAAAGACTAAGTAGAAGTGATGGCGACACACACACGTTTGTGCTCATGCATTAACGACCAATAGGGGATTTGTAGCAAGCACTCAATAGGTTTAATGACAGTGCAACACGGGCTAATATTACACCCAATGGCGCTAATTGCCTTGCTAGCAAAGCTACATCAGTTTGCAGGTTGGCTATGTTAGCCAGTTTAGTTAGCTACACTAGAGTAACATCAGCTACGGCAAGTTCGCTAGCTCAATGTCGTCCTTTCTGCAACTGTCTTAACGTTAGTTTAGCCAAACTGTAGATGCATATCCAGATATGCGAAACGTCTCGAACTCACCGTGCTTATTTTTATCCCGCACCGCCACTGTGAATTGTAGTTTAACGATAATATCTATAACCTGGGCCCGACTCAATCCCAACGTGTCCCCCTCTGTAAGTCTCTCTCTCCCCACGTGCTGACAGTCCGAGCACTAGACTCTAAAAACAGATCCAACAGCTGATCAAACCTCGCGATGGGTCCAGCTAACGAAACGGGATTCTCGCGGACTGCAACTTGTCGTGGAAACTGGAGCATGTGTTCCTGCCATTTTGGTTCAACTTCTCCGCACCTTTCTTTCCAGAACTGGCGTTCCCTCCTTCTACGGTCTATGGTTCCCCTCCCGAGCCACGATGGAAACTTTACTGAAGCTGTACTCCATCCAGAGCCAATATGGAACCTTGTTTCATTGTTCAGTTTTCATAAATTCTCCGCTCTCGCGCTGGTGGATGGCAACGTCAGGCACGCCTTAGGGCTAACGTTAGCAGATAACGCGCTGATTTGTAAAAGAACATTTAAAAAAATGAAACTGGTCTGACAGTACTGATTTCTATTTAAAGATATGCATTATGACGAGCGTGTGTCTAGCACTACGGGGGACATGCTATAATAATAATAATTTAGAAGTAGCAGTTTTAATGATCTCATAGAATGTAATCTTTAACGTCTTCAAAAGTTTACATGACAAAAAAGAAAGAAAACTTCTGTGTATGTGTATATATATATATATATATATATATATATATATAGAAGTCTTCTTTCCTTTTTTGTCATATATATATGCAAGTCTTTGTGTAACACATTATTGAGCTCTAACCAAGACTTAATGTTGGTGTACCTGTCTTACTCTCGTAAGAAAAACATTTGTCAAGTAAATTTTGATGACGTTACAACTTACAGGTATATATACAGTGAGCACCATAATCCATTGGACAGTGACACATTTTTTGTTATTTTTGTTCTGTACTCTAGTACTTTGAGTTTGAAAGGATACAATGACAATGAGGTTGTCATCTTTAATTTGAGGGTATTTTCATCCATATCGGATGAACCGTTTAGAAATGATAGAACCTTTTGTACATAGACCCCCCCCCCCCCATTTTCGGGCATCAAAAGATATTGGACAGTGTAACATAACGTAGAATAAAGTAATCATTTTTAATATTTGGTCGCATATCCTTTGCATGCCATGACTTCCTGATTTCTGTGACCCAACAACATCAAAAGACTCTTGATATCTTATTTTCTAGTACTCCTACAAGCGATACTATAACCTCTCTGCATTTGAATTGATCTCTATGGGAATTTGGGGGTGGGACTAGATTTAGCTGTAAATTACACAGGAATAGTATGGAACACATGGTTGGCTAAATGGCTCTAAGTCATCAAGGGTCTGACGTATCAAACAAGCCATAAACCATCACTCTGCTGCCAGATATGCAGTAGATATGGATGGATAACTTGAAGGGTTTCTTCTCCTGACTTATTTTTCCATAGAGTTCAATAGAAACATTTGTCAGGAGAAACCACCCTTAAAGTGATCCATCCATATCTACTGCATATCAAGGCATTAAAAACAACTCAAAAACATACACCATCATCCTTATAAAAGAGGCATCCTGCCATAGTGATATACATTGTATTAATCCATCTTACAAACTCAATTTAAGTTCACTTATGATTGGCTACCCACTAAATAGTTTCACTGTTGATTGGTTAAACTGAAAAATAACTATTTAATTATTCAATAAACACAGTATCCAATGACTGTAGCAGCAGTGTAGTATAATGGTTAAGGAACTGGGTTTGTAACTGAAAGGTTGCAGGTTCGATTCCCAGGTAGGACACTGCTGTTGTACCCTTGAGCAAGGTACTTAACCTGCATTGCTTCAGTATATATCCAGCTGTATCAATGGATACTATGTATAAAATGCAAAAAATGCTGTGTAAGTCACTCTGGATAAGAGAGTCTGCTAAATGCCTGTAATGTAATGTAATAAAAAACAAATTCTCCTGTAGAGGGTAGGATAAAAATGTTCTGTCTTTTCGGATAACACAATTTAAATTAGGTGATCACTTCCCCAGATGTTTGTTTAAAGAGTGGTAAGTGGGCAAAGTTCAATGACCACAGATGCAGGCTTCTTTTAATTGAGCAATAAAGAAATGGATGCTTATTGGCAAACATCTCCAGTGCGAGCAGAAGTTTAACTGATCCCAGACAATGAAAGGCATCAAATGTTTGGCTCCTCCAATCAACAAACTGCACTCATCATATTTTCATGATGTTGCACTAGTACGTAGTTTTTTGTTTACAATGTAAACAGTGAATCACTAGAAGGGCTACTTCATGTGGTAATAATCCTCAGTATGGCTCATCCAATTGTTCCTCTACCTCGTACTTGATTTATCAAGCAACCTTCAAAAATGTATTTTCTTTTTATTGTAAATTATTTGTTTAAAAAAAAGGCAATCAACCAATACAAAAAAAAATGCCACACAAATTAAAAACCTTGACTATAACTCTGGTTGAAGATAAATTATCAAAATGTCCCAATACTGGCTTCAACAGAAAAATAAATCTGTCATGCAATGTTAACAATGGTCAGTAGGTGGCATAGCAGACCAATTGAGCAGACTGAGTGTGTCATAAGGGCCAAATGGAAAGCACTGGCTGATAAGGAGATCCTGATGGAGGGTGGTTGGGCCAAAACCTTTACATAAGCGTATTACAATGCGATTGGTTTTGCTACTTGCACTGTTCGATGCTTCTGGTTTTATTACGAATAGCCAAGCCAGTAGCTAAGCCAGTAGCAGAACCATTAGCAAAACAAATAGCCAAACCAGTAGCTAAGCGAATTGCAAAACCAGTATTTGCCCATTCGCTAAGTCATTGGCTACATCATTTGCAATGTCATTCACTACCAATTCCACAGTTAGCCAATAACCTCGCAGCTAGCCCAGCGAGTTGCTCAGCAAGTCACCAAACCAGTAGCATTGCACAACGCAAGTAGCAAAGCCAATCGTATTGCTCAACACAAGTAGCTGAGCAAGTAGCAAAGCCAATCACATCGCACAACGCAAGTGGCTGAGTAAGGTAGCAAAATCAAACATCGCACAACGCAAGTGGCTGAGTAAGGTAGCAAAATCAAGCATCGCACAATGGAAGTAGCAAAACCAAACACATTGTATAACACATATGTAATGTTTTTAGCCCCTAACCACCCCCCATAGGAACAGGAGGACACCCCCTTGCCCCCCACACTACAGCCTCTACTCCCCCCTACAGGTCAAAGGGGGAAAAACACGTTATTCATCTTCTCGTAAGTGTAATGAGACCTAGGCCTTACACAGATCTGCAAAGTGACACTTTCCTGTGGACAACACTGTCCCCACAGATACCTTTAAGGGTTCATTGCAACGGCACATTGACTTTTAATTTCACAGAATTACCGTTGCAGTTACAGGCAGAGAGACCGAGAATATTCAGAATGTGTACTCGTATTCACAATGCTCCCTAATTAGTATCTGAGTATCTGGCCACTGAGACACGCAGCAGGCATATATGTGTCAGATATATAAAGAAAGGTATGTGTGAGATACTGTGAGATCACATGCCGGGGCCTATTTTAGCTGCTGCTCTCCCTTTGTTAGAAAAGAAAAAGAAAAAAAAAGCCAAGCTAGGTAAGACCAGTCAGTCTCCAGAGCGGCGCTGTGCACAGAAGCAAAATGCTTCACATTACCCATGATTCTCAGCGAGGCTAGAGGCAAGCTACGTTAAATACTGTGCGCCTAGTGTTATACACATCTTTGCCAAATCTGGTACTTATGTGTTTATGTGCATGTGTGTGCATGACTATGTATGTACACATATGTGCGTGTTTGTATAAATAGTGTGCATATTTGTGTACATACATGTGTATGTGTGTGTTTGTATACATAGTGCACATATCTGTGCTGTTTATTATTATGAAGCAGTTATGGTTTATGTTATGTTTTTCATAACTCATCTTGTGCAACACTACTACAAGACTAGAGAACTACCATACGGCAAGTACTATTGTGTGTGTATGTGTGTGTGTGAGTGTGTGTGTGCGTGCGAGTGTGTGTGTGTGTGTATATGTGTGTGTGTGTATGTGTGTGTGTGGGTATATGTGTGCGTGCGTGTGTGTGTGTGTGTGCGTGTGTGTATATGTGAGCGTGCGTGTGTGTGTGTGCGTGTGTGCGTGCGAGTGTGTGTGTGTATGTGTGTACGTGCGTGTGCGTGTGTGCGTGCGAGTGTGTGTGTGCATGCGTGTGCATGTGCGCGCGTGTGCGTGTGTGTATGTGTGTGTGTGCGTGTGTGCTGGTCAGTCTGCTGGATCAGGGGCTCCTTGGTTTGGATATAATTGCTTACAGGGCAGAATTTCTTTGCTGCATTCAAAAAATGAGTAGCAAACATGAGGGGTAATTAATCACACCTTAGAGAATGGCCCAGCAAACTGCCACCGTCTATTAAAAACAAGCCAGAAGAGAGAGGGAGAGTGGGAGAAAGAGAGAGAAAGAGGGGGAGAAAGAGAAGGAGGGAGACAGGGGGGAGGAGAGAGATGAGAGAGAGAGAGGGAGAGAGAGAGAGAGAGTGCAGAAAAAAGTGGAAAAGTTGCAAATCCTCCTGGGAGAAGGGTCAACAGCCCCCACTCGCAGCACAATATGTTTCAGCCTGTCACAACCTGAGGGACAGTTTTTATTTTTATTTTGAGAGAGAGAGGGAGGGACAGAGAGAGAGGGAGGGAGAGAGAGAGAAAGAGAGAGGGAGGGAGAGAGAGGGAGTGAGAGAGGGAGGGACAGAGAGAGGGAGGGACAGAGAGAGAAAGAGAGAGAGGGGCTTCACCAGGGGCTTCACCTGTGATAAACCTCACAACAGGAAGCAGAGTCGTCTCTACAAAAGCAGAGCTCAAAGTTCAGGGTCCGAAAGTGAAGGTCCTCTCCAGGCGATGGGTGTCCCAGCTCTCCTGAATTGGCAGGGTGGTCAGGCGATGGGTGTCCCAGCTCTCCTGAATTGGCAGGGTGAAAGTGAAGGTCCTCTCCAGGCGATGGGTGTCCCAGCTCTCCTGAATTGGCAGGGTGAAAGTGAAGGTCCTCTCCAGGCGATGGGTGTCCCAGCTCAGGGTGGTTCGCGCATCGAAATCGGCTACAGTTGCAGACAGTTGGACATTCCAGGTCAGGGTGGGAATTGGATACAGCCCCGGGTTGGGAGGCAAATGTAAAATAAATATACTAAATAAAGATACTTTCAAGTAAAGCACACACCAACAAGCCCTTGATGTTTATTTTTTATTTTTAAGGATTTTCAAGGAGATTTTGAGCAAACCTATCACACAGCGTGCTTTTGAATATGCTGCCAGGTTAAAGGTCGAGTGTGTGTATTTCAGTGGCGGGCCGTGCATTTCACACCTAGGCCTTCAGTGATGTCCTACACAGTCCTACCTGAATTATTCCACCTCTTAATACCATCATTATGACGCCATGACTCTAGAAACTATACATTTAGACAGAAACGCAGTATAACCGGGCGTTGCATCACCTTAACATAGTCAAGTACAACAGTTATATTCATATTTCCGAAGCATTTATAATCAATAAATCCGCATTTACAATTAAGAGTGTTAAACTACCAGCTTTAAGATCGCTTGGATACTGTCAACACTTTAAAATAAAAGGCGCTTTTAAGGGATTAGTCTACAAAGTTTTATTAAGTCCACCAAAAGTATGTTAGCTTTAACAAGTTTGTTCGCTAAACAGCGCATTGTCGCACCCAAAGCAGTTTCATGTAAGAAACGTGACGATAAAGACACATAAACTATTCACTGAAAATAAAAGAAAACAAACAAATAATTTGCATTTGTTCATAAGGATATATTTGCGACAGTGGTGAAAGTGTATTCCTAGACTTGAATGTCCACTTTGACTCGCTAGCGAGGGTTGGCCGTTCCATTATGGCCGTCTAGCTTTTCTTGAAAAGTTCGTCTTGAAAATGACGTTGTAATTATATCTGCGACCAAATCGATCTCTTCTCCTTCAGCCATTGTGGGTTGAAAAAAAACAGCTTGTAGAAATCTACACAAATGAGCTCATTCAAGTTCAGTTTGCTTGCTCTGCGATAGCTCTGCCTCTCAATAGTGCGTATCCAATCAAAAGACGTGCACGTGCTGACGTTATCGTACGCCTGCTAGCTGGCCCCGGTGTCGCCAAGTCGAAATCTGATTGGTTAACACCACAGGCTTGTTTCGGTTCACTTTAAGCTACAGGCGCCCGCAATGTCGATTCTGAAGGCCTAAGGGCAGATTTCTTGGACCCTGGCAACACATTATGGCTGAAATATGATTGGATAAAAGCTCTAACATAAAGGCCAGCCCTCCAAATCTCGATCTGAGGCTGGAAGCAGCGCAACCAAGAGGAAAGCTATGAAATGAAGAGAATAGACTATGGGGAATCATTTAATACATATTTGTGGAAAAAATATATCAAAATTAAATTTATATTCTGATGATGTTTAGGCCAGCAGAGAAGGCCTTGCTGGCCCTGACGGCCCGCCACTGGTGTATTTGTGTATCTGTGGGGCAGGTACCTCACGCTGAGCTTGTAGTTCCTCACTGTTCAACCAATATAAAGAGCAAGGCGCTTTTCCCACTTGTACATCACTGTTACGGCCACTCCCTGAATGACTGCAACATAAAAGGCACAGAGACGTTGAGTTGCGATACAGAAATATATTTATTAACAAGGGGGAAAGGAATTGGGAGCGTATGGATGCGTGAATGCAGGTTTCTATGCGTGCATGTGCGTCTGTGAATGCCGATATGTGTAGTAAAGGAAACCGGTCAGTAGATGAAGAAAATAGTGAAAAACCACTGTCCAAAAGAAACTCGGGGTCGTAGGCCGTGAGGGAGAAGAAAAACGTCTCACTCGGAAGCAGGAACAAAAGTAAATTAGCAACTGTCGATTGCTGGGCCCCCCTATTGCGAAATGGCTTTTAAAAAAAACTTTTAAATTACACTGGCAAATATAAAAAAATCTAACATACAGCTTCTTAATACACAACACAATACTTTTGACCCTATTTTGATTCCATAATCGGGTCGTTAGCAGCTCAACGTAACGCTTTGACTGACAGGCAGACGGTTAATCATTGGCTGCAATTGAAAGAAGGGCATGGCAAAAACCTAATTTCGATATGAAAGGATTTATAACAATTTATATTTTATTTTAAACCGGCACAATAATCTTATGAATTGAATTGAAATGTATTTTTTAAATAAATTTTATTTTATTATTATTATAATAATATATATTTTTTTTGCATTTTCCATTTTCCTCTCCCTTCCAATTGGCCCCCCTGGCGCCCCCTGGCGGCCCCCACTTTGAAAACCCCTGGTCTAGAGGGTTAAACTCCAACTAAGCACACAGCGATTGGCCCATGTTGGCTCCAGTACCGAGCTTCGGTTTCGGGTTACATTTTGTTTTGTTGTTGCTCACGGACTATTTTGTGTTTATAATTATAACAGTTGATACCACACAATGTCACTGAATACATCTACTGTCCTATACATTTATGAAAAAAATTAAATAATAATAATAATGTGGTCTATGTGCATGTAGAAACAGTTCATATTAGCATATACTCATTACCATTGCCACATTAGAGTATTCTCCAGAAGTGATTTTCTGCACCTGTGCGCACCTGAGCAGAGCTTCACACAGGTAAGAGTTACTGCAGCCTCATTCACCTGCCAGGTACGCCACACTCAGCATTCACCTCACACTCAGGTCTCTCTCTTTCTCTCTCCCACCCCACCTCTCTCCCTCTCAAATTCAAATTCAAATTCAAATTCAAATATGCTTTATTTGCATGACAAGTAAACTTGTGTTGCACAAGCATTGATACATAAATGACAAACAATAAACATCCTCCATATCCAAGAAGGATGAGAGAAAAAACTAAACAAAACATGAACAACAAGGCTGTGGTCACTGAATCTGTACATTGTTTTTGTTTTTTTTATTTTTTTATTTTTAAAATTTGTTTCTGATTTTTTCCCTTTTTCTCCCAATTTGGTAGCCAATTGAACCCCTATTCTAATTCAATTCCCCCCCGTGTAGCAACCGCTAGAGAACCACTGCTACACAACCCCGTCAATCGGTATATTAGTAGTTGGAAGGCGGGCGCCACGTCCTCTACAGGGCGCAGCTCCTCGAGCTCCTGACCGTGACACGCCCTGGGTCCCCGTGCGCAGCGATTCTCTCCGAGCCCCTCCCCCCACCCGGAAGCGGCTGCCAATTGCCGCTTCCACAGGGCACCGGCCACGCTCGGATATGGCAGGACTGGGGCGCGAACCCCGATCCTCGGAGTACAACTGCGCTGACTGAAAGTCAGCGCTCTTACCGTTGTACTACCGCGGCGGCCTGAATCTGTACATTGTTAATGTGTGTCTTTGTTTTGGGTTTTTTACTCGTGTCAGGTATTCAGACAGGGAGTCATTTCGACCTAGAGTGCGGTAAATTTCTAATTTATTGTTTAATTTAGTTTCTTCATGTCAATTGTCAATGTACAGATTTTTGTTGATCTTGTCAAATTTTTTAAATGCTGTGGTTGTAGCATTTTTTTCAAACTGTTTATTGATGGCCAGTTGTAGCAGTGTGGATCAGCCTGGTTCAAATGAACCCAGAATTTCAGTACTCTTTTTTCAATTGGCAGCAGGAGGGGGAAGCGGCCTAATTCCGCCCTGCATGCATTATTTGGGGCATTTCTGTGGACATGCAATACAGTTTTGCAGAACTCCAGGTGAAATTTTTCTATTTGATTTTCATCCCATTTTTAGTTTTTGTTGCGCAATAGAGGGCCCCACACTTCACTCCCATAAAGGAGAATGGGCTGGATAATGCAGTCAAATATTTTTAGCCAGATTTTTATAGGGGGATTGAATTTGGAAATCATTTTTTAAATTGCATAGTAGGCCCTGCGTGCTTTGTCCCGTAATGCATTTATTGCCATTTTGAAATTCCCTGAAGCACTAATCACCAGACCCAGGTAAGTGTAGCTGGTGGTGTGCTCCAGGGTGTGGGCTCCTAGGGTAAATTGGTACCTGTTTCTCTGTGATCTGGATTTTTTTTAGAAGACCACACTCAGGTCTCTCTCTCTCCTACCCCCCTCCCCCCCTCTCTCTCTCTTTCTCTATTTATCTTTCTCTATTTCTCTCCCCCCTCTCTTTCTTTCCTTCTCCCCCTCTCTCTGTCACTGTGGAGATAGAGGGGGGAAAAGAGGAGCGTTACGATAGTGAGAAAGAGGGAAAAGAAGAGGAAAGAAAGAAAGGGGCAAAGATGAAGAAAGAAGGAGAGAAAGAAAAAGAAAGAGAAGGGAGGTGTCAATCAAAGACCAGAGTGCTTACTCAGAAGCAGGGAAATGATCACACTTCCTATGTGTGACAAAAGCTCATTCAACTGATTGTCTGTGATAAGACTTCAGCTATAAACAAGACTTCAGCACTTATAGAACGTTTTTTCACCAGAGACCAGAAAACTGGAACAGCAGCACATAATCTGCATTCTAGCAACAGTGATCTGTATGTATGTATCCCACACGTGTGTGTATGTATGAGTGTGTATGTATCCCATATGTGTGTACTGTATGTGTATGAATCCCACGTGTGTACTATATGACCTTACTGCATGCACAGATACTATATGACCTTACTGCATGCACAGATACTATATGACCGTACTGCATGCACAGATACTATATGACCGTACTGCATGCACAGATACTATATGACCTTACTACATGCACAGGGCTATATGACCTTACTGCATGCACAGGGCTATATGACCGTACTGCATGCACAGGGCTATATGACCTTACTGCATGCACAGGGCTATATGACCGTACTGCATGCACAGGGCTATATGACCTTACTGCATGCACAGATAGTATATGACCTTACTGCATGCACAGATACTATATGACCGTACTGCATGCACAGATACTATATGACCGTACTGCATGCACAGATACTATATGACCGTACTGCATGCACAGGGCTATATGACCGTACTGCATGCACAGGGCTATATGACCTTACTGCATGCACAGGGCTATATGACCGTACTGCATGCACAGGGCTATATGACCTTACTGCATGCACAGATAGTATATGACCTTACTGCATGCACAGATACTATATGACCGTACTGCATGCACAGATACTATATGACCGTACTGCATGCACAGATACTATATGACCGTACTGCATGCACAGGGCTATATGACCGTACTGCATGCACAGGGCTATATGACCGTACTGCATGCACAGTGCTATATGACCTTACTGCATGCACAGGGCTATATGACCGTACTGCATGCACAGGGCTATATGACCTTACTGCATGCACAGATAGTATATGACCTTACTGCATGCACAGATACTATATGACCGTACTGCATGCACAGATACTATATGACCGTACTGCATGCACAGGGCTATATGACCGTACTGCATGCACAGGGCTATATGACCGTACTGCATGCACAGGGCTATATGACCTTACTGCATGCACAGATAGTATATGACCTTACTGCATGCACAGATACTATATGACCGTACTGCATGCACAGATACTATATGACCGTACTGCATGCACAGATACTATATGACCGTACTGCATGCACAGATACTATATGACCTTACTGCATGCACAGGGCTATATGACCATACTGCATGCACAGGGCTATATGACCGTACTGCATGCACAGGGCTATATGACCTTACTGCATGCACAGGGATATATGACCGTACTGCATGCACAGATACTATATGACCTTACTGCATGCACAGATACTATATGACCTTACTGCATGCACAGATACTATATGACCTTACTGCATGCACAGGGCTATATGACCGTACTGCATGCACAGGGCTATATGACCGTACTGCATGCACAGATACTATATGACCTTACTGCATACACAGATACTATATGACCGTACTGCATGCACAGATACTATATGACCTTACTGCATGCACAGATACTATATGACCTTACTGCATGCACAGATATTATATGACCGTACTGCATGCACAGGGCTATATGACCGTACTGCATGCACAGATACTATATGACCTTACTGCATGCACAGGGCTATATGACCTTACTGCATGCACAGGGCTATATGACCGTACTGCATGCACAGGGCTATATGGCCGTACTGCATGCACAGATACTATATGACCTTACTGCATGCACAGGGCTATATGACCGTACTGCATGCACAGATACTATTTGACCTTACTGCATGCACAGGGCTATATGACCTTACTGCATGCACAGGGCTATATGACCGTACTGCATGCACAGATACTATTTGACCTTACTGCATGCACAGATAATATATGACCTTACTGCATGCACAGGGCTATATGACCTTACTGCATGCACAGGGCTATATGACCTTACTGCATGCACAGGGCTATATGACCTTACTGCATGCACAGGGCTATATGACCTTACTGCATGCACAGGGCTATATGACCGTACTGCATGCACAGATACTATTTGACCTTACTGCATGCACAGATACTATTTGACCTTACTGCATGCACAGGGCTATATGACCTTACTGCATGCACAGGGCTATATGACCGTACTGCATGCACAGATACTATTTGACCTTACTGCATGCACAGGGCTATATGACCTTACTGCATGCACAGGGCTATATGACCTTACTGCATGCACAGGGCTATATGACCTTACTGCATGCACAGATACTATATGACCGTACTGCATGCACAGATACTATTTGACCTTACTGCATGCACAGATACTATATGACCTTACTGCATGCACAGGGCTATATGACCTTACTGCATGCACAGGGCTATATGACCTTACTGGATGCACAGGGCTATATGACCGTACTGCATGCACAGATACTATATGACCTTACTGCATGCACAGGGCTATATGACCTTACTGCATGAACAGGGCTATATGACCTTACTGCATGCACAGGGCAATATGACCGTACTGCATGCACAGATACTATATGACCTTACTGCATGCACAGATACTATATGACCTTACTGCATGCACAGATATTATATGACCTTACTGCATGCACAGGGCTATATGACCGTACTGCATGCACAGGGCTATATGACCGTACTGCATGCACAGGGCTATATGACCTTACTGCATGCACAGGGCTATATGACCGTACTGCATGCACAGATACTATATGATCTTACTGCATGCACAGGGCTATATGACCTTACTGCATGCACAGGGCTATATGACCTTACTGCATGCACAGATACTATTACTATATGACCGTACTGCATGCACAGATACTATATGACCTTACTGCATGCACAGATACTATATGAACTTACTGCATGCACAGATACTATTTGACCTTACTGCATGTACAGGGCTATATGACCTTACTGCATGCACGGGGCTATATGACCATACTGCATGCACAGATACTATATGACCTTACTGCATGCACAGATACTATATGACCGTACTGCATGCACAGGGCTATATGACCGTACTGCATGCACAGGGCTATATGACCGTACTGCATGCACAGGGCTATATGACCTTACTGCATGCACAGGGCTATATGACCGTACTGCATGCACAGGGCTATATGACCTTACTGCATGCACAGATAGTATAAGACCTTACTGCATGCACAGATACTATATGACCGTACTGCATGCACAGATACTATATGACCGTACTGCATGCACAGATACTATATGACCGTACTGCATGCACAGGGCTATATGACCGTACTGCATGCACAGGGCTATATGACCGTACTGCATGCACAGGGCTATATGACCGTACTGCATGCACAGGGCTATATGACCTTACTGCATGCACAGGGCTATATGACCGTACTGCATGCACAGGGCTATATGACCTTACTGCATGCACAGGGCTATATGACCTTACTGCATGCACAGGGCTATATGACCGTACTGCATGCACAGATACTATATGACCTTACTGCATGCACAGATAATATATGACCTTACTGCATGCACAGATATTATATGACCTTACTGCATGCACAGGGCTATATGACCGTACTGCATGCACAGGGCTATATGACCGTACTGCATGCACAGGGCTATATGACCTTACTGCATGCACAGGGCTATATGACCGTACTGCATGCACAGATACTATATGACCTTACTGCATGCACAGGGCTATATGACCTTACTGCATGCACAGGGCTATATGACCTTACTGCATGCACAGATACTATTACTATATGACCGTACTGCATGCACAGATACTATATGACCTTACTGCATGCACAGATACTATATGAACTTACTGCATGCACAGATACTATTTGACCTTACTGCATGTACAGGGCTATATGACCTTACTGCATGCACGGGGCTATATGACCGTACTGCATGCACAGATACTATATGACCTTACTGCATGCACAGATACTATATGACCGTACTGCATGCACAGGGCTATATGACCGTACTGCATGCACAGGGCTATATGACCGTACTGCATGCACAGGGCTATATGACCTTACTGCATGCACAGGGCTATATGACCGTACTGCATGCACAGGGCTATATGACCTTACTGCATGCACAGATAGTATATGACCTTACTGCATGCACAGATACTATATGACCGTACTGCATGCACAGATACTATATGACCGTACTGCATGCACAGATACTATATGACCGTACTGCATGCACAGGGCTATATGACCGTACTGCATGCACAGGGCTATATGACCGTACTGCATGCACAGGGCTATATGACCTTACTGCATGCACAGATAGTATATGACCTTACTGCATGCACAGATACTATATGACCGTACTGCATGCACAGATACTATATGACCGTACTGCATGCACAGATACTATATGACCGTACTGCATGCACAGATACTATATGACCTTACTGCATGCACAGGGCTATATGACCATACTGCATGCACAGGGCTATATGACCGTACTGCATGCACAGATACTATATGACCTTACTGCATGCACAGGGCTATATGACCGTACTGCATGCACAGATACTATTTGACCTTACTGCATGCACAGGGCTATATGACCTTACTGCATGCACAGGGCTATATGACCGTACTGCATGCACAGATACTATTTGACCTTACTGCATGCACAGGGCTATATGACCTTACTGCATGCACAGGGCTATATGACCGTACTGCATGCACAGATACTATTTGACCTTACTGCATGCACAGATAATATATGAACTTACTGCATGCACAGGGCTATATGACCTTACTGCATGCACAGGGCTATATGACCTTACTGCATGCACAGGGCTATATGACCTTACTGCATGCACAGGGCTATATGACCTTACTGCATGCACAGGGCTATATGACCTTACTGCATGCACAGGGCTATATGACCTTACTGCATGCACAGGGCTATATGACCGTACTGCATGCACAGATACTATTTGACCTTACTGCATGCACAGGGCTATATGACCTTACTGCATGCACAGGGCTATATGACCTTACTGCATGCACAGGGCTATATGACCTTACTGCATGCACAGATACTATATGACCGTACTGCATGCACAGATACTATTTGACCTTACTGCATGCACAGATACTATATGACCTTACTGCATGCACAGGGCTATATGACCTTACTGCATGCACAGGGCTATATGACCTTACTGGATGCACAGGGCTATATGACCGTACTGCATGCACAGATACTATATGACCTTACTGCATGCACAGGGCTATATGACCTTACTGCATGCACAGGGCTATATGACCTTACTGCATGCACAGGGCTATATGACCTTACTGCATGCACAGGGCTATATGACCGTACTGCATGCACAGATACTATTTGACCTTACTGCATGCACAGGGCTATATGACCTTACTGCATGCACAGGGCTATATGACCTTACTGCATGCACAGGGCTATATGACCTTACTGCATGCACAGATACTATATGACCGTACTGCATGCACAGATACTATTTGACCTTACTGCATGCACAGATACTATATGACCTTACTGCATGCACAGGGCTATATGACCTTACTGCATGCACAGGGCTATATGACCTTACTGCATGCACAGGGCTATATGACCGTACTGCATGCACAGATACTATTTGACCTTACTGCATGCACAGATAATATATGAACTTACTGCATGCACAGGGCTATATGACCTTACTGCATGCACAGGGCTATATGACCTTAATGCATGCACAGGGCTATATGACCTTACTGCATGCACAGGGCTATATGACCTTACTGCATGCACAGGGCTATATGACCGTACTGCATGCACAGATACTATTTGACCTTACTGCATGCACAGGGCTATATGACCTTACTGCATGCACAGGGCTATATGACCTTACTGCATGCACAGGGCTATATGACCTTACTGCATGCACAGATACTATATGACCGTACTGCATGCACAGATACTATTTGACCTTACTGCATGCACAGATACTATATGACCTTACTGCATGCACAGGGCTATATGACCTTACTGCATGCACAGGGCTATATGACCTTACTGGATGCACAGGGCTATATGACCGTACTGCATGCACAGATACTATATGACCTTACTGCATGCACAGGGCTATATGACCTTACTGCATGCACAGGGCTATATGACCTTACTGCATGCACAGGGCTATATGACCATACTGCATGCACAGATACTATATGACCTTACTGCATGCACAGATACTATATGACCTTACTGCATGCACAGATATTATATGACCTTACTGCATGCACAGGGCTATATGACCGTACTGCATGCACAGGGCTATATGACCGTACTGCATGCACAGGGCTATATGACCTTACTGCATGCACAGGGCTATATGACCATACTGCATGCACAGATACTATATGACCTTACTGCATGCACAGGGCTATATGACCTTACTGCATGCACAGGGCTATATGACCTTACTGCATGCACAGATACTATTACTATATGACCGTACTGCATGCACAGATACTATTTGACCTTACTGCATGCACAGGGCTATATGACCTTACTGCATGCACAGGGCTATATGACCGTACTGCATGCACAGATACTATTTGACCTTACTGCATGCACAGATAATATATGACCTTACTGCATGCACAGGGCTATATGACCTTACTGCATGCACAGGGCTATATGACCTTACTGCATGCACAGGGCTATATGACCTTACTGCATGCACAGGGCTATATGACCGTACTGCATGCACAGATACTATTTGACCTTACTGCATGCACAGATACTATTTGACCTTACTGCATGCACAGGGCTATATGACCTTACTGCATGCACAGGGCTATATGACCTTACTGGATGCACAGGGCTATATGACCGTACTGCATGCACAGGGCTATATGACCGTACTGCATGCACAGATACTATATGACCTTACTGCATGCACAGATACTATATGACCTTACTGCATGCACAGATATTATATGACCTTACTGCATGCACAGGGCTATATGACCGTACTGCATGCACAGGGCTATATGACCGTACTGCATGCACAGGGCTATATGACCTTACTGCATGCACAGGGCTATATGACCGTACTGCATGCACAGATACTATATGACCTTACTGCATGCACAGGGCTATATGACCTTACTGCATGCACAGGGCTATATGACCTTACTGCATGCACAGATACTATTACTATATGACCGTACTGCATGCACAGATACTATATGACCTTACTGCATGCACAGATACTATATGACCTTACTGCATGCACAGATACTATTTGACCTTACTGCATGTACAGGGCTATATGACCTTACTGCATGCACGGGGCTATATGACCGTACTGCATGCACAGATACTATATGACCTTACTGCATGCACAGATACTATATGACCGTACTGCATGCACAGGGCTATATGACCGTACTGCATGCACAGGGCTATATGACCGTACTGCATGCACAGGGCTATATGACCTTACTGCATGCACAGGGCTATATGACCGTACTGCATGCACAGGGCTATATGACCTTACTGCATGCACAGATAGTATATGACCTTACTGCATGCACAGATACTATATGACCGTACTGCATGCACAGATACTATATGACCGTACTGCATGCACAGATACTATATGACCGTACTGCATGCACAGATACTATATGACCGTACTGCATGCACATGGCTATATGACCGTACTGCATGCACAGGGCTATATGACCGTACTGCATGCACAGGGCTATATGACCTTACTGCATGCACAGATAGTATATGACCTTACTGCATGCACAGATACTATATGACCGTACTGCATGCACAGATACTATAAGACCATACTGCATGCACAGATACTATATGACCGTACTGCATGCACAGATACTATATGACCTTACTGCATGCACAGGGCTATATGACCATACTGCATGCACAGGGCTATATGACCGTACAGCATGCACAGATAGTATATGACCGTACTGCATGCACAGATACTATATGACCGTACTGCATGCACAGATACTATAAGACCATACTGCATGCACAGATACTATATGACCGTACTGCATGCACAGATACTATATGACCTTACTGCATGCACAGGGCTATATGACCATACTGCATGCACAGGGCTATATGACCGTACTGCATGCACAGATAGTATATGACCGTACTGCATGCACAGGGCTATATGACCTTACTGCATGCACAGGGCTATATGACCGTACTGCATGCACAGATACTATATGACCTTACTGCATGCACAGATACTATATGACCTTACTGCATGCACAGATACTATATGACCTTACTGCATGCACAAATACTATATGACCTTACTGCATGCACAGATACTATATGACCGTACTGCATGCACAGGGCTATATGACCGTACTGCATGCACAGATACTATATGACCTTACTGCATGCACAGGGCTATATGACCTTACTGCATGCACAGGGCTATATGACCGTACTGCATGCACAGGGCTATATGACCGTACTGCATGCACAGATACTATATGACCTTACTGCATGCACAGGGCTATATGACCGTACTGCATGCACAGATACTATTTGACCTTACTGCATGCACAGGGCTATATGACCGTACTGCATGCACAGATACTATTTGACCTTACTGCATGCACAGATAATATATGACCTTACTGCATGCACAGGGCTATATGACCTTACTGCATGCACAGGGCTATATGACCTTACTGCATGCACAGGGCTATATGACCTTACTGCATGCACAGGGCTATATGACCTTACTGCATGCACAGGGCTATATGACCGTACTGCATGCACAGATACTATTTGACCTTACTGCATGCACAGATACTATTTGACCTTACTGCATGCACAGGGCTATATGACCTTACTGCATGCACAGGGCTATATGACCGTACTGCATGCACAGATACTATTTGACCTTACTGCATGCACAGGGCTATATGACCTTACTGCATGCACAGGGCTATATGACCTTACTGCATGCACAGGGCTATATGACCGTACTGCATGCACAGGGCTATATGACCGTACTGCATGCACAGATACTATTTGACCTTACTGCATGCACAGATACTATATGACCTTACTGCATGCACAGGGCTATATGACCTTACTGCATGCACAGGGCTATATGACCTTACTGGATGCACAGGGCTATATGACCTTACTGCATGCACAGATACTATATGACCTTACTGCATGCACAGGGCTATATGACCTTACTGCATGCACAGGGCTATATGACCTTACTGCATGCACAGGGCTATATGACCGTACTGCATGCACAGATACTATATGACCTTACTGCATGCACAGATACTATATGACCTTACTGCATGCACAGATATTATATGACCTTACTGCATGCACAGGGCTATATGACCGTACTGCATGCACAGGGCTATATGACCGTACTGCATGCACAGGGCTATATGACCGTACTGCATGCACAGATACTATATGACCTTACTGCATGCACAGATACTATATGACCTTACTGCATGCACAGATACTATTTGACCTTACTGCATGTACAGGGCTATATGACCTTACCGCATGCACGGGGCTATATGACCGTACTGCATGCACAGATACTATATGACCTTACTGCATGCACAGATACTATTTGACCATACTGCATGCACAGGGCTATATGCACAGGGCTATATGACCGTACTGCATGCACAGATACTATATGACCTTGCTGCATGCACAGGGCTATATGACCGTACTGCATGCACAGATACTATATGACCTTACTGCATGCACAGGGCTATATGACCTTACTGCATGCACAGGGCTATATGACCTTACTGCCTGCACAGATACTATATGACCGTACTGCATGCACAGATACTATATGACCTTACTGCATGCACAGATACTATATGACCTTACTGCATGCACAGATACTATTTGACCTTACTGCATGCACAGGGCTATATGACCGTACTGCATGCACAGGGCTATATGACCGTACTGCATGCACAGATACTATATGACCTTACTGCATGCACAGATACTATTTGACCGTACTGCATGCACAGATACTATTTGACCTTACTGCATGCACAGATACTATATGACCTTACTGCATGCACAGGGCTATATGACCTTACTGCATGCACAGGGCTATATGACCTTACTGGATGCACAGGGCTATATGACCGTACTGCATGCACAGATACTATATGACCTTACTGCATGCACAGGGCTATATGACCTTACTGCATGCACAGGGCTATATGACCTTACTGAATGCACAGGGCTATATGACCGTACTGCATGCACAGATACTATATGACCTTACTGCATGCACAGATACTATATGACCTTACTGCATGCACAGATATTATATGACCTTACTGCATGCACAGGGCTATATGACCGTACTGCATGCACAGGGCTATATGACCGTACTGCATGCACAGGGCTATATGACCTTACTGCATGCACAGGGCTATATGACCGTACTGCATGCACAGGGCTATATGACCTTACTGCATGCACAGATACTATATGACCGTACTGCATGCACAGATACTATTTGACCTTACTGCATGCACAGATACTATATGACCTTACTGCATGCACAGGGCTATATGACCTTACTGCATGCACAGGGCTATATGACCTTACTGGATGCACAGGGCTATATGACCGTACTGCATGCACAGATACTATATGACCTTACTGCATGCACAGGGCTATATGACCTTACTGCATGCACAGGGCTATATGACCTTACTGCATGCACAGGGCTATATGACCGTACTGCATGCACAGATACTATATGACCTTACTGCATGCACAGATACTATATGACCTTACTGCATGCACAGATATTATATGACCTTACTGCATGCACAGGGCTATATGACCGTACTGCATGCACAGGGCTATATGACCGTACTGCATGCACAGGGCTATATGACCTTACTGCATGCACAGGGCTATATGACCGTACTGCATGCACAGATACTATATGACCTTACTGCATGCACAGGGCTATATGACCTTACTGCATGCACAGGGCTATATGACCTTACTGCATGCACAGATACTATTACTATATGACCGTACTGCATGCACAGATACTATATGACCTTACTGCATGCACAGATACTATATGACCTTACTGCATGCACAGATACTATTTGACCTTACTGCATGTACAGGGCTATATGACCTTACCGCATGCACGGGGCTATATGACCGTACTGCATGCACAGATACTATATGACCTTACTGCATGCACAGATACTATTTGACCATACTGCATGCACAGGGCTATATGACCTTACTGCATGCACATGGCTATATGACCGTACTGCATGCACAGATACTATATGACCTTGCTGCATGCACAGGGCTATATGACCGTACTGCATGCACAGATACTATATGACCTTACTGCATGCACAGGGCTATATGACCTTACTGCATGCACAGGGCTATATGACCTTACTGCATGCACAGATACTATATGACCGTACTGCATGCACAGATACTATATGACCTTACTGCATGCACAGATACTATATGACCTTACTGCATGCACAGATACTATTTGACCTTACTGCATGCACAGGGCTATATGACCGTACTGCATGCACAGGGCTATATGACCGTACTGCATGCACAGATACTATATGACCTTACTGCATGCACAGATACTATTTGACCTTACTGCATGCACAGGGCTATATGACCGTACTGCATGCACAGATACTATATGACCTTACTGCATGCACAGATACTATTTGACCTTACTGCATGCACAGGGCTATATGACCTTACTGCATGCACAGGGCTATATGACCGTACTGCATGCACAGATACTATATGACCTTACTGCATGCACAGATACTATATGACCTTACTGCATGCACAGGGCTATATGACCTTACTGCATGCACAGGGCTATATGACCTTACTGCATGCACAGGGCTCTATGACCGTACTGCATGCACAGGGCTATATGACCGTACTGCATGCACAGGGCTATATGACCGTACTGCATGCACAGATACTATATGACCTTACTGCATGCACAGGGCTATATGACCTTACTGCATGCACAGGGCTATATGACCTTACTGCATGCACAGGGCTCTATGACCTTACTGCATGCACAGGGCTATATGACCTTACTGCATGCACAGGGCTATATGACCTTACTGCATGCACAGATACTATATGACCTTACTGCATGCACAGATACTATATGACCTTACTGCATGCACAGATACTATATGACCGTACTGCATGCACAGATACTATATGACCTTACTGCATGCACAGATACTATATGACCTTACTGCATGTACAGATACTATATGACCTTACTGCATGCACAGGGCTATATGACCTTACTGCATGCACAGGGCTATATGACCTTACTGCATGCACAGGGCTATATGACCGTACTGCATGCACAGGGCTATATGACCGTACTGCATGCACAGATACTATATGACCTTACTGCATGCACAGATACTATATGACCTTACTGCATGCACAGATACTATATGACCTTACTGCATGCACAGATACTATATGACCTTACTGCATGCACAGATACTATATGACCGTACTGCATGCACAGGGCTATATGACCGTACTGCATGCACAGGGCTATATGACCTTACTGCATGGACAGATACTATATGACCTTACTGCATGCACAGATACTATATGACCGTACTGCATGCACAGGGCTATATGACCTTACTGCATGCACAGAGCTATATGACCTTACTGCATGCACAGGGCTATATGACCTTACTGCATGCACAGGGCTATATGACCGTACTGCATGCACAGGGCTATATGACCGTACTGCATGCACAGGGCTATATGACCTTACTGCATGCACAGGGCTATATGACCTTACTGCATGCACAGGGCTATATGACCGTACTGCATGCACAGATACTATATGACCTTACTGCATGCACAGATACTATATGACCGTACTGCATGCACAGATACTATATGACCTTACTGCATGCACAGATACTATATGACCTTACTGCATGCACAGGGCTATATGACCTTACTGCATGCACAGGGCTATATGACCTTACTGCATGCACAGGGCTATATGACCTTACTGCATGCACAGGGCTATATGACCGTACTGCATGCACAGGGCTATATGGCCGTACTGCATGCACAGATACTATTTGACCGTACTGAATGCACAGGGCTATATGACCTTACTGCATGCACAGGGCTATATGACCGTACTGCATGCACAGATACTATATGACCGTACTGCATGCACAGATACTATATGACCGTACTGCATGCACAGGGCTATATGACCTTACTGCATGCACAGATACTATTTGACCTTACTGCATGCACAGGGCTATATGACCTTACTGCATGCACAGGGCTATATGACCGTACTGCATGCACAGGGCTATATGACCGTACTGCATGCACAGATACTATATGACCTTACTGCATGCACAGGGCTATATGACCGTACTGCATGCACAGATACTATTTGACCTTACTGCATGCACAGGGCTATATGACCTTACTGCATGCACAGGGCTATATGACCGTACTGCATGCACAGATACTATTTGACCTTACTGCATGCACAGATAATATATGACCTTACTGCATGCACAGGGCTATATGACCTTACTGCATGCACAGGGCTATATGACCTTACTGCATGCACAGGGCTATATGACCTTACTGCATGCACAGGGCTATATGACCGTACTGCATGCACAGGGCTATATGACCGTACTGCATGCACAGATACTATTTGACCTTACTGCATGCACAGATACTATTTGACCTTACTGCATGCACAGGGCTATATGACCTTACTGCATGCACAGGGCTATATGACCGTACTGCATGCACAGATACTATTTGACCTTACTGCATGCACAGGGCTATATGACCTTACTCCATGCACAGGGCTATATGACCTTACTGCATGCACAGGGCTATATGACCGTACTGCATGCACAGATACTATATGACCGTACTGCATGCACAGATACTATTTGACCTTACTGCATGCACAGATACAATATGACCTTACTGCATGCACAGGGCTATATGCCCTTACTGCATGCACAGGGCTATATGACCTTACTGGATGCACAGGGCTATATGACCGTACTGCATGCACAGATACTATATGACCTTACTGCATGCACAGGGCTATATGACCTTACTGCATGCACAGGGCTATATGACCTTACTGCATGCACAGGGCTATATGACCGTACTGCATGCACAGATACTATATGACCTTACTGCATGCACAGATACTATATGACCTTACTGCATGCACAGATACTATATGACCTTACTGCATGCACAGATACTATATGACCTTACTGCATGCACAGGGCTATATGACCGTACTGCATGCACAGATACTATTTGACCTTACTGCATGCACAGATACTATATGACCTTACTGCATGCACAGATACTATATGACCTTACTGCATGCACAGGGCTATATGACCGTACTGCATGCACAGGGCTATATGACCGTACTGCATGCACAGATACTATATGACCGTACTGCATGCACAGATACTATATGACCGTACTGCATGCACAGGGCTATATGACCTTACTGCATGCACAGATACTATTTGACCTTACTGCATGCACAGGGCTATATGACCTTACTGCATGCACAGGGCTATATGACCGTACTGCATGCACAGGGCTATATGACCGTACTGCATGCACAGATACTATATGACCTTACTGCATGCACAGGGCTATATGACCGTACTGCATGCACAGATACTATTTGACCTTACTGCATGCACAGGGCTATATGACCTTACTGCATGCACAGGGCTATATGACCGTACTGCATGCACAGATACTATTTGACCTTACTGCATGCACAGATAATATGACCTTACTGCATGCACAGGGCTATATGACCTTACTGCATGCACAGGGCTATATGACCTTACTGCATGCACAGGGCTATATGACCTTACTGCATGCACAGGGCTATATGACCGTACTGCATGCACAGGGCTATATGACCGTACTGCATGCACAGATACTATTTGACCTTACTGCATGCACAGATACTATTTGACCTTACTGCATGCACAGGGCTATATGACCTTACTGCATGCACAGGGCTATATGACCGTACTGCATGCACAGATACTATTTGACCTTACTGCATGCACAGGGCTATATGACCTTACTCCATGCACAGGGCTATATGACCTTACTGCATGCACAGGGCTATATGACCGTACTGCATGCACAGATACTATATGACCGTACTGCATGCACAGATACTATTTGACCTTACTGCATGCACAGATACAATATGACCTTACTGCATGCACAGGGCTATATGCCCTTACTGCATGCACAGGGCTATATGACCTTACTGGATGCACAGGGCTATATGACCGTACTGCATGCACAGATACTATATGACCTTACTGCATGCACAGGGCTATATGACCTTACTGCATGCACAGGGCTATATGACCTTACTGCATGCACAGGGCTATATGACCGTACTGCATGCACAGATACTATATGACCTTACTGCATGCACAGATACTATATGACCTTACTGCATGCACAGATACTATATGACCTTACTGCATGCACAGATACTATATGACCTTACTGCATGCACAGGGCTATATGACCGTACTGCATGCACAGATACTATTTGACCTTACTGCATGCACAGATACTATATGACCTTACTGCATGCACAGATACTATATGACCTTACTGCATGCACAGGGCTATATGACCGTACTGCATGCACAGGGCTATATGACCGTACTGCATGCACAGATACTATATGACCGTACTGCATGCACAGATACTATATGACCGTACTGCATGCACAGATACTATATGACCTTATTGCATGCACAGGGCTATATGACCGTACTGCATGCACAGGGCTATATGACCGTACTGCATGCACAGGGCTATATGACCGTACTGCATGCACAGATACTATATGACCGTACTGCATGCACAGATACTATATGACCTTACTGCATGCACAGATACTATATGACCTTACTGCATGCACAGATACTATATGACCTTACTGCATGCACAGATACTATTTGACCTTACTGCATGCACAGATACTATATGACCTTACTGCATGCACAGATACTATATGACCTTACTGCATGCACAGGGCTATATGACCTTACTGTTTGATGACCCCTCCCACCCTTGGGAGAGAGACCCCTGGTTACAGAAACGCCTTCACTAGCCCACAGGCTGGGTGCTAAATCAGGTTTTAATGCACAATCATTTGCAAGTTAAATTACAGACTGGATTTTCCATTTCAATACTTTCTCACTTCTTCCTATCAGAACACAGACAGAGGCGGTGAAATTTGACACCTTTACCTGTCTCTCTGTCCTGCAGTTGTTTGTGAAATAACTTTTACTCCATACACTTCCAACCAAGGCTGTGTCATATTTTTGGAATTAACAAATACCCTCCCTCATTTAGACGCTGGCTGGTTCTGCCTGGTCTCTCCCCTGTGTCCATCGCTACATACAGTATATTATTTAAACTTCTCTTTGCCATATATTTGTATATATGTGCATATCTAATATAAGCTGAGCAAAGAGGAGACCAGTCAGCGAATAAAAAGGACATCTATCTTCTCCCTGAAGATGAGGGGGCCTAAGGAGGATCCCACAAAGATGTCCATTGTGCTGCCGGTCGGACTCTCGTTGGCACGCTGCGATTTCAGCTGCGGCCGTTCAGTGTGCCTCGGCAAAACAAAGCCCTGAGGCTGGTGTGCTGGGCGCGAATAACATATAAACACAATAGCAGGGGATTCTGGGACAGAGAAACAGGCCGAAGATATCAGCTGTAAAAAAGGAAAGAAAGAGAGAGAGAGGGAGAGCAAAGCCTGACACAAGCGATCTGTGACACTCTGAGGAGAATTCCCCGATCGCTCTGCTCTGCTCCCCTCTGGCGCGGAACGACTCGACACGATTGATGACGGCCAACAATCAGGCCTCAATGAGCCGTTAGTTAAACTGGAGGGTATTCCTTAATGCTACTGTGGCTGTGTAAGAGAAAGTGTTTAAGCGTGAGAGTGTGTGAGTGTGAGAGTGTGTGTGTGTGAGTGTGTGTGTGTGAGTGTGTGTGCGTTTCTGAGTGAGTGACTCAGAGAGAGAGAGAGGTGACAAGGGTGTTTGTACTGGAGTTGATTCATTTTAGAGAGGGCCTTTTGAACTCTACGAAGAACACGAGGGAATTACAGAGAAACGCTTTGAGGGAACGCTGAGATACATTTTCACTAAAACAGGTAAGTTTTGCTTTGTTTTAGTACGGCTGGAACACGGTTTGAGTGTGGTTCAGCTCGCAGAATAAGTTCGTTTTTTTAATTTTTATATTGAAGGCACAAAAAAGTAAGTGGCAGCATAACAGTGTGTAATGCCGTAAGGACAGAACAGCGTGAATGCTAAAACGCGGTATTAACCGCTCATTTAGCTAACTCAGCAATATGACACTGAACGCTAATGTACCGTTGTACACACAGCTGTTGTGCCAGGCGGCAGCAGTTGTGCCGGGACGGGCTTGCGTCCTTATGGCCGTGAGGGGATTGTAAGGTTGTGTGGCGTTCTAAGAGGATTAGGGATATTTGGAGTAGATCAGGCACTGATGGACGATATAGCAGTTGACACTCTCCCATAGTATGGGGTCCGTGTGGGGTCTGTGAGTCTACCTGGAGTGAGTGTGTGTGAGTGCATGTGTCTGAGTTTGTGTGTGTTAAAGTGTGTAAACTTACAAAAGTCTGTATGTTTTAGCATTTAAGGGCATGCGATGTGTATAAGTGTGGAGGTTTGTGAACATATGTGTAACTGGGCACATGTGCATACATGAGAAGGACAAGAGCCGGGGAGTGTGTGTGAATGTGTGTGTGAAGGTTGTGTCTGACTCAGAGCCCTCTCTACTGCATCCTGTGTACTGTGTAGTAGCATACTGTTTCAGGATATGCAGTATGCAAAAAATATCCTCTAAACTATTATCAGTGAAAACCTAGAAATAAGTACATCATCCGGGGATTTTAAGTACACTACATTTAGAGAAATTTTTTTCCGACTTAACTACTTTCTCCTCCAGTGTACTCAACAAGTATACTCAATGGTATATAAGTATGTTGATTCAGACACAGCCCATGTGTTTGTAACTATGCATAACTGTGTGTAACTCTGTAAATGTATGTATATGTGACTGTATGTAAGTATGTATATGGATCTGAGTGCGTGTTTGTCATGTTTCACAATAGACAGTGTATAAGTGCGTGTGACTTTCTGTAGAGTATCTGTATCTGTCGACATGTGTATATGGTGGTCATGTATGCTTGTCCTATTTTCTAAAAGATAAGGAGGGGGAGAAAGATTTGCGAAAGAGGGATTGAAAGAGGACTGCTCGGTCTTGAAGGGAGAGTTCTGCGGCAGGTCTTTATACTGAATCTTTCTGCACTGTGACGTGTCGTGGTCCTGTCACAGTTCTGCGGCAGGTCTTTATACTGAATCTTTCTGCACTGTGACGTGTCGTGGTCCTGTCACAGTTCTGCGGCAGGTCTTTATACTGAATCTTTCTGCACTGTGACGTGTCGTGGTCCTGTCACAGTTCTGCGGCAGGTCTTTATACTGAATCTTTCTGCACTGTGACGTGTCGTGGTCCTGTCACAGTTAAGCTGCTTGCACACTGCCCCAACTTTGAACAACATCCCAACGTTCCAATGTTGGCAGTTGTATTTCGTCACCTTCTTAAAATAATCGCCTAAGTCATTTTTTGAGGAACATGAGATTTTTGCTTAAATCAGCTCTTCATGATGCTGGCCACCTCTGGTAAAGTTGCCTAGATCCTTATTAAGGATCAATTAAGGATCTAGGCAACTTTACCAGAGGTGGCCAGCATCATGAAGAGCTGATTTAAGCAAAAATCTCATGTTCCTCAAAAAATGACTTAGGCGATTATTTTAAGAAGGTGACGATTTGAATGTTGTGGAAAATATCTGTTTGCCCCTGTGGGACATGCAGACGGCCGGGGACTTCTGTTATTCAATCTCAAAACCACCTCATCTGGAGCTCAAATTTTACTTCCTCCCATTTCTGTCTGGTGACTAAAATTGAGTCACCGAATTAGAGCTCTGTTTAATAATAATAATAATACATTTTATTTATAAAGCACTTTACATTTGAAACAAATCTCAAAGTGCTACAGATTTAAAAATAGATAAGTAAAAACAAATAAAAAAGAAAAAAACAAGGGCATAAGCAATACAGTTAAAAATCAATGCAGCCGAGATTAAAACATACAATAAGATACATCATCAAGCCACAAATCACAAGTCAAATAAAATAAAATGAAATAAAATAACATAAATACAATACTGTTTCAACTACAATACAACAATCAAATTTCAATGCTACAATACAGCATATTTCAAAACAGTGCAATACTGCAATATAATTTCAATTTCAAAACAATACTATTTCAAACAATTTCTAAAAATGCAAGATGAAGTGTAAGAGAGTGTGTTTGAGAGAGTGTGAGTATGTGTTTGTGGGCATGTGTCAGAGAACAATACAATTTCAATTTCACACAAATGCACCGAATCACTACTAAAAAGAAAAGGCTCTGTTAAAAAGGAAGGTTTTTAGTCCTTTTTTAAAAGCATCAACAGTTTGTGGTACCCTTAGGTGGTCAGGGAGAGTATTCCAGATATGAGGAGCGGCCGAGCAGAATGCCCGATCCCCCATAGTGCGCAGCTTGGTCCTGGGGGGGAGGAGAAAGTTGCCATTTCCTGATCGGAGGTTTCGTGTGGAGGTTTGTGGGGTGAGCAGTTCCTTGAGGTAGGGGGGGGCACTGCCATGGATGCACTGATGGGTTAGAAGTAATATTTTGTATTCAATCCTGGAGGAAACCGGAAGCCAGTGTAATGAGTGAAGGACAGGTGTAATGTGTTCATATTTTCGCACTCTCATCAGGATCCTAGCAGCGCAGTTCTGGATATATTGAAGCTTCTGGATGTCCTTGCTAGGGATCCCGATGAGAAGTGCATTGCAATAGTCCAGTCTTGAGGAGACAAAGGCGTGGACAAGTTTTTCAGCATCTGGCAGAGTGAGTGTGGGACGGAGTTTAGCAATGTTCCTGAGATGGTGGAAGGAAATCTTGCACAGATGTTTAATGTGGGCCTCAAATGACAGGTGAGGGTCAATTTTTACACCCAAGTTGGTGACAGATGATGAGAGGGGGATGTCCTGGCCAGAACAGGTGATGCTAGTTATGGATGATGATTTAACCTGGTGTGGGGTGCCAACTAAGATGGCTTCAGTTTTTGAACTGTTCAGTTGCAGGAAGTTGTGTTTCATCCACGCCTTTATCTCCTCCAAGCAGGTGGTTAGTGTAGATGATGATGATGATGATGATGATGATGATAATGATGATGGCAATGCTGTAGCAGGGATTTGGTCTGTTTTTAGATACAGTTGTGTGTCATCAGCGTAACAATGGAATGATATTCCATGTCGGTTGATGACACGACCAAGGGGGAGCATGTAAAGTGTGAACAGGGTTGGACCAAGGACTGACCCTTGAGGGACACCACAGGTGACAGGGTGAGTCCGGGACTTTGCACCTCCCAGGGAGACGTACTCAGATCTTCCGGAGAGGTAGGATTTAACCCAATTTAGGGCAGAGTCAGTGAGTCCGATTGTGCTGTGTAGACGGTCGAGGAGGATGTAATGATCGACAGTGTCAAATGCTGCAGTCAGATCAAGAAGAATGAGAAGGGATGGGGAGCCGTCATCAGCCGCCATCAGCAGGTCGTTTGTAACCCTGACCAGAGCTGTTTCTGTGCTGTGAGCGGAGCGGAAGTCAGATTGAAACTTCTCAAAAAGGTTGTTTGTTTGCATCTGTGCTGGTGACACAATGCAATATCTCATCCAACTGTAAGCCACTTTATCTGTGTGCACTCTCCACAGGCACAGTAAGAAAAGCAATGGATCAGCTGTTACTCTAACCACCATCTTCGATTGGTATTTTGTGGTTGGAATAAGAGTGAGCCCGAGAATATTTTGTGTGAAGATAAGAAAGCTCCGTTACTTTCAGGATGCAATACACCCCCACCCCCACCCCCCCATACCAAAAAAACAAAAACAAAACTAATAATTAGAATTCAACCCAGTTTTTATGAAGAAATATTACAGATTTGGAATGAATTTATAGCATAACCTACATAGAGCAGAGTCAGTCAAAGAGGAGAATACTGGGATTTTTAATAAATAATTGAATTTTCATTTAACTTTTTCCTAAAAGTGCATTGAATAGCTTGCACTGCAAAGGCGCTGGAGCAGGTTATAGTTGACTCAGTGGAAATAAAACAATCAAAAATATTGAGCAAATAAAAAAACTGAAACTAATCTGGGCTGCTGGGTTGCTCATCTGGGTAAGACACTCACTGTTCGTTTCTGAAGATGGGCCACATGGTCCGGTCTCAAATCCAGACCGTGCCCGGGGTAACTATCGATCCAGACCGTGCCCGGGGTAACTATCGATCCAGACCGTGCCCGGGGTAACTATCGATCCAGAGCGTGCCTGGGGTAACTATCGATCCAGACCGTGCCCGGGGTAACTATCGATCCAGACCGTGCCCGGGGTAACTATCGATCCAGACTGTGCCCGGGGTAACTATCGCTGGAAGCCCTCTGGGGTGATGCTTGTGTGTTGCCCAGGAATGGGAGGGTTTCAATCAGCTGGTCAATCGAGTGCCCCCCAGTATCGCCAACGCCCGGGTGTTTCTGAGGAAGAGAGATGTCATGTTCACCACCGTGTTGGGAGAGACACATTTGCCATGGGTGCTCTCAAGCAGGAGTGAAAGCTTGACAAAACTACTTCATTTTTTTAAATGTCAGCATTAGAATGTTGTAATTTAGAATATAATTTACCTGTTTTATCTAACTGCACCACCCACCTCCGACACCACCCACCCCCACCCTACCACCTCCTCCTGTCACTGTTTCATATCTTCAGCTCTCTCACAATACCTGCACCCCCACCCCCACCACCTCCATCATGACAATCATCAAACTAACATCTGTGCCACACAGGAACCCACAAGCCCCCCAAAATAACCATGCAGGAGGAGGGGGAGGGGTCAGGACAGGAAGCACGTCCCACAGACTTTGTCTCTCACAAAAGCCTCCTCTTCTCTCTTTTCTCACGTCACACCAGAAAAAGTGTCTGGCCCTCGTACCCGAGCCAAGACCAAGCATCGCCTCACCTGACACTGCCCTCGAACCCAAGCCCAGACCTCCAGCTTTACTGCCTGACCTGATCCTGCCCTCGAACCCAAGCCCAGACCACGGGTCACCTGACCTCACTGCCTGACCTGATTGCTCGAGACCGGCACTGCTCCACTACACCCTCCTGTACGCTGCTTCCCTCAGGTATGTGCAACCCTGTCTACCTCTGTGGAGCAAAGCTGACGTTCAGCATAAAGAGGCCAATTTAAACATTTTTATATATTTTTATATCTCCCCAAACAATGTCATGCTTCAGTGTGGATATAAAGGGAATATAACTTGTGAAAAGAGTACATTGAAATTTTTAATAACGTCCATAATTATGTCCGTAATACCATCCCATTTCAATATAAATTGAATGAAAGATATTTTGGGATAGAGTAATACGGTCCTGCCTTAAGTCATGGCACAAAACGTAGTGAACCTGTGTGTGGGCTTCAGTATCACACCTAATCAAACTTTATGTGGTGAACACAAATGTGGTCCCTTCTGGGTTTGTTAGAGTTTCCTATATCAGCTAATTAACGTCAGAAACAAAGTACTGAATCAGGAGCAAAATGCCAGTATGAATGATTGGCCAGAGTATCACACAGGGAGGGCGGGGTTCTTGTCCGCAGGTAACACCTGTCTGTTCACACCTGTGACCTGTCTGAGCTGTGTCCCTCAGCAGGAGCACTGCATTGGAAAAGGGGACGGTTTATTGTTACAAATAAATTAAATATTATATGATAATAAATGATCATAGTGACCCACGTCCACTCAACCTCTCTTGCAGAGCCAATGGAGGGTTGCCAGATTTACCAACTCCTCTGGTGTACACTGCTGCTTCAAGGTGTGGCCGTTAACGTGTGGGCATCAGGTGGGACACAGACACCTGAGACTTCGTCCAGATTCGTAGAAGAACGCCAGGACACGGAAAATGTTTCTGTTAACAGCATCACCACGGTGTTCAGCCGACTCAATGACTCCGACCCAACAAACACCCCCGACCCAACAAACACCCCCCGCCTCCCAGGCCCTGATCCCACATCTGCTATCTCCGCCCCCTCTGACATCACAGAGTCAGGAAGCTGCTTCAGATGGGCGGAGTGGCAGACCATAGTGCTGGTGGGAGGAGCTGTGTTGGTTTTTGCCCTTCTGGTCTCCACGGTAACTCTGGCCCATCGGGTACGGCACCTGCAACGGCAGGTCCATGGGGGGCGCCCCACCCGGACCAACGTGGACCTGGTTAGCGGGATGGGGTACCCCAGCTCCTCCAGGGGGGGGTCCAAGATGGGATCCCGAGAGATGGTCAGCAGCGGACACGCAGAAGCTAGCCTCAAGATGGAGGAGGTGGCGCAGATGCAGGAGGGCAAGGAGGTGGGTGGGAAAGAGGAGACCGCAGAGGTAGGGAGCCAACAGCACACGGCTGGCAAGGAAGGCGATTCTGGAAATGGGGAGGCGTCCAGAGAGAGCTCCACCCACACTGGCCCTGCCATGCAGGAAGTTGAGGTACTTGTGGTAGTATAGCTGCATCCATGGTAACCCTTGTGTGAGGGGGAGGGGCCTAATGACCATGTTCAACTCCAGGAGCTGGAGAATGAAATTTCCATCACCACTGCTTTCAACAATGGCGTCTGTTTTATTGTGTTCCGCCCCCTAAAATCTTTCAATTGCCTTTACACAGTTCAGGGATTTTCGATACTTACGCTCTATTCACACCGGACGAGAATTACTTGGGGACCCCCACCACCACATTTGCACAGGATAAACTAAATCTGTATTATATGGTGATAATCCTCTGGATTTGATCAGTGAATTTGAGTAAAATACTTAATTTATCCTGTGTTAACATTAACCTTGAATTATGATATGAATCCCCTAGCTTCTTTCATGCAGTATTTTGGAGAAACACAAATTGTAAAGCGTCCGGTTGCTAGCTATAGGCCTAATGGTACTATAGGCCACACAGTAGTAGCCCCAAGCTAGGAGTTTGTTTTGATCCTTTTTAAAAAATAAAATTAATGTTCCTTACCAAATGCTGCCATGCATGTCATCCATCTAATTTTCTTTCAATATTTTGTGTTATGGATTTGACCTTGTTCTTCGGTCTCCATGCTACTGATTAGCTAGATGAGGTTCTTGAATTTGCTTTAAATGTTTAAAAAAATTAGCATTAATAATTTCCACCACAGCCTCCATAATTCTCAACCCAGAAAGATACAGAAAAAACAAAGAATCTTTGTGGAAAAAAATATGAATGACCGCAAATTACTGAGATGCCGATTCACACAAGACTAATATCATCAGATCACCTCTGTGTTTTGCGAAATATGGTAGAAAATGTGTCCATGGTCCCCAGGTAATACTAGTCCAGTGTGAATCAGGTTCAAAAGAGGTTTTTAAAAATGAGATTGGTTGTTTGATTTCTGTCCCATTTTTTTTGCAATATTCTTTGCGAAATTCAGGGAGATTTTCATCTGCATAAAAAACTGTTGTAATTGGGGCTCCTGTATAGACACATTTCCAATAATAAAATTGAGTATTTATACAGTACTTACTGTAATAAATAGTATTTATTATACAGTAACTTACTGCTGTATAAAGCTAAGATGGTGGTATACCAGCCAGGTTTAAACAGACCTGATTATTTTCTTGTTTTGTTTTTTTCTGTCACTTTAGGTTTGTGATCTTTTCCATCCTGTTTCTTTTACAGTTAATGCCTGTAATTACACATGTAACATCTGGATGCCTTGTTTTACTGCACCGCATGTAACATCTGGATGCCATGTTTTACTGCACCGCATGTAACATCTGGATGCCCTGTTTTATTGCACCGCATGTAACATCTGGATGCCATGTTTTACTGCACCGCATGTAACATCTGGATGCCTTGTTTTACTGCACCGCATGTAACATCTGGATGCCCTGTTTTACTGCACCGCATGTAACATCTGGATGCCATGTTTTACTGCACCGCATGTAACATCTGGATGCCCTGTTTTACTGCACCGCATGTAACATCTGGATGCCCTGTTTTATTGCACCGCATGTAACATCTGGATGCCCTGTTTTATTGCACCGCATGTAACATCTGGATGCCCTGTTTTACTGCACCGCATGTAACACCTGGATGCCCTGTTTTACTGCACCGCATGTAACATCTGGATGCCCTGTTTTACTGCACCGCATGTAACATCTGGATGCCCTGTTTTACTGCACCACATGTAACATCTGGATGCCCTGTTTTACTGCACCGCATGTAACATCTGGATGCCCTGTTTTACTGCACCGCATGTGACATCTGGATGCCCTGTTTTATTGCACCGCATGTAACATCTGGATGCCCTGTTTTATTGCACCGCATGCTTGCTCTTCCTGTTTTAATGTCACTGACACAATTTGAAATAATTTCTGCCTTATACCACCAATATTATTCATAATTATTGTGAGTTGTAATGCAGGTTCATGGCGAGGCTAAATCACCTGTGTAAAAGCTCTGCGGCACAATACTGCCAGTAAAATGTATTGCTGTTGCCTACATTTCTACAACATTATTTTGTGAATGACTAGGTATAATTATAAATGGAAATTCAAAGCTATTATCTAATAGCTGTAACAATATAATACTGTCTTACACAAAACAATGACTGAGAAATGTGTGTGAGTGATTTCTTTATGGTTTTAAAAAGTCTGAACCTTGAATGGGGAAATTTAGTTTCAATCTATCATCTTAGTATTTGTTCATAATGTATATACAGTATTTAACAGTACTGGTATAATGTATATACAGTATTTAACAGTACTGATATAATGTATATACAGTATTTAACAGTACTGATATAATGTATATACAGTATTTAACAGTACTGGTATAATGTATATACAGTATTTAACAGTACTGGTATAATGTATATACAGCATTTAACAGTACTGATATAATGTATATACAGCATTTAACAGTACTGATATAATGTATATACAGTATTTAACAGTACTGGTATAATGTATATACAGTATTTAACAGTACTGGTATAATGTATATACAGTATTTAACAGTACTGGTATAATGTATATACAGTATTTAACAGTACTGGTATAATGTATACAGTATTTAACAGTACTGGTATAATGTATATACAGTATTTAACAGTACTGGTATAATACAGTATTTAACAGTACTGGTATAATACAGTATTTAACAGTACTGGTATAATACAGTATTTAACAGTACTGGTATAATGTATATACAGTATTTAACAGTACTGGTATAATGTATATACAGTATTTAACAGTACTGGTATAATACAGTATTTAACAGTACTGGTATAATACAGTATTTAACAGTACTGGTATAATACAGTATTTAACAGTACTGGTATAATACAGTATTTAACAGTACTGGTATAATACAGTATTTAACAGTACTGGTATAATACAGTATTTAACAGTACTGGTATAATACAGTATTTAACAGGACTGGTATAATACAGTATTTAACAGTACTGGTATAATACAGTATTTAACAGTACTGGTATACTTATGGATGTTTTTACCATAATTTAACTGTTCTACTGAAATGTCATGTTCATATAAAAAAATGAGCTGTAAATGTGACCTCAAATTTGGTTGTTTAAAAACAAATAAAAACCTTTAGTTCTAATGACTTTTTTGTCTTCTTGTTGGTGAAAAGGCTAGTGGATGAGGTCCTCCTTCTCTTCCATACATGATTTCCCCAAAAAAATTATGGAATTGTGCACAACTCATAATAAGTTATCTTTGGGCATCTTTGAAAAAATAATTTTGGAAACACACAGATATGTGTCCCGTAAGACGCTTGG
>CM040402.1:127295279-127297779 GCA_022702515.1 Ilyophis sp. 1 JC-2022
GTGCATGTTTTTCTGTTCTTCTTTCAACTTTTTCTTCCAACCTCCCCCCTCACCGCAAATAAATTCAGCTTTAAATTAATTTTAAAAACATACCCCAAGAGCAAGTGGGTGCATTATGCATCTTTGTTTTTGTTTTGGAACCCGGACGTTTTCGTTATTGCACAATGAACTCCAGGATGTGAAAAAGGCATTTTTTTCTCTTTTTTTGCAGAAAAAAAGGCTTCTCTACAAATGCTTCTCTACCAGACTATCATTGCGCCTCCTCCCTCCTCATTGCTCCTCCTCCCTCCTCTCCTCTTCATTGCTCCTCCTCCCACCTCATTGCTCCTCCTCCCTCCTCTCCTCTTCATTGCTCCTCCTCCCTCCTCTCCTCTTCATTGCTCCTCCTTCCTCCTATCCTCTTCAGAAGGACAAGATGAGGCGGAAAATCACATCAAGTGGGTTCCTGTTTAGCAAGCCCTCCTTACAGGCAGTAAACCCAGCACAGCTCAAAAACCATTCCAGCCAATCGGCTTGTACCAGCTCTCCCACAGTTTATTGGTGTTTCCATTCCGAATCCCAAGCAGCTGATTGGTTTTTCCATTCCGAATTCCAAGCAGCTGATTGGTGTTTCTATGCGGATTCGCAATCACCTGACTGGTGTTTCTATGCAGATGGGGGGGGGGGGGGGGGGTGCTTTGTGATGATACCCTTTGTGAAAAGCGCTGTACAAATAAATAAATCTAATTTACTTGAATTGATAGGTGTTTCTACAGAGCTGAGATTGTATTGTATTACTGCAGTGCACAGCAGATAAAATCCCACACCTGACTGGTGCTACCTGTGTTGTGAAATACCTGTACTACAGGTGACAGGTGATTGATGTTCCATAGTGCAGATACCGGCCTGAGGAGATGACTGATCTTGCTGTTGGGTAGCAGTAGCACACAATTGATGTTGAAAAAGGCGACGGTGTCGGGCATTTTGTGCCGTACAGCCGGGTCTTTGCGTTTTCAGCGAGAACACGACACTGCAACACCGAACAGTAACAGGGATAATGGGTTTACTTCCAGGAGCAACAACGGGAAACAGATTTAATAGCCAGACACATAGACCCCATTATTTTTCCATTTTAATTCTCACTCTCTCCCTTTTGGCCAATTCAGTGTGCAGAATGCAGTTAATTCATTACGTTGATACAGAAAATCAATCCCATGTCACACAAACATATTCAACTGCAGTGACCCACATAAACTCTTTAATTGCAGTTGTGCAATAGTGGCAGAGGTTCAGCACATTTGTTTTATTTTGTATTATTTTTTTCTGTTATAGCATTTGAACTTCGAATAAAGTGGGCAGTAGTGAAGGTCAGAAAAGAGCCATGTACTCTACAAATATAATTCAATAGATAACAAGAGAGAATGCACTCGGTAGAGAGCAAACCCCCGCCAAGGCACAACAAGCTCCCCTCGCATAAATGGACACAGCAAATCGTGTGTCTGTCAACTGACAGGTCAGGAGAAGAGATCATTTAGAAATTTAGAAAATGGAAAATTTGACCTGATGGCTGCGCTAGAGGAAAGGTCATGGGGTCACCAAAATCAAAAAAGTTCTTCCTCTTTTGAGCATTATTGGGCACAGCTTGATAATGTGCAAGAATTATATCTTTTAAGCAAATTTCATGGCAATCCAGTCATTATTTTTCAAGATATATTTGGCTGGATGGTGGCACTAGAGAAAAGGTCATGGGGTCATAAAAATCAATAGGTTTCTTCCTCTTGATAACATAGATTTTCTGGTAATCCGGCCATTACTTTTCCAGATATGTCTGTAACAGACGGGCAGACAAAAGGATGGACGGACATGATTACCTAACCTGCTTGGCGGAGGAAACAATCTATGTTGAGTCTCATGATTTTAAAAATCATATACATATAAAACCATATCCTTTTTTACTCACACACTTGATAAAAATGTACAAAAAAATGTAAACGATAAAGTATACATTACATTGTACTGAGGTATATCTTATGCTTTAAAAAATGTTAAAATTATATTTTTTTAAAATAATGGTTGTCATTGATCTTCTTTGATGCTATAATATGAGAGAGCATTATTCTTAACAACATATCTTCCTTCTACAAATACTCTGGTATTTCCATCTGTAAATGCCTGTTTGCCAGCCGCAACAGCAACTTAATGCATGCCTGTTAGCTCAAGGTCCAGCTCCACTTTTACAGCCACACCCTGTGGCTCTCCAGTATAAACCAGTACACCATGTGGTTCTCCAGTATAAACCAGTACACCATGTGGTTCTCCAGTATAAACCAGTACACCATGTGGTTCTCCAGTATAAACCAGTACACCATGTGGTTCTCCAGTATAAACCAGTACACCCTGTGATTCTCCAGTATAAACCAGTACACCATGTGGTTCTCCAGTATAAACCAGTACACCACGTGGTTCTCCAGTATAAACCAGTACACCATGTGGCTCTCCAGTATAAACCAGTACACCATGT
>CM040402.1:127302779-127382779 GCA_022702515.1 Ilyophis sp. 1 JC-2022
ACTGAACCCCAAATTGCTCCCAAATGTGCGTGTGAACGGGTGAGTGAGAGGCCATTGTAAAGCGCTTTGGATAAAGGCGCTATATAAGTGCAGTTCCTTTAGTTTATTTGGACGTATTCTCACACACAGATAGCATGGGCTAATGGCTGCCATCGGGCGAGCTACAGTCCAGCTGGGCAGTTGGCCTAATGGAGAGAGGCACAATTAAACACAACATTATGTCATATCAGGAGCATACGCAGCTGCAGATCTTAGAGCTTTTTTGCCTTTCAGCTCGTAGATAAGGCAGGACCTAGAAACCTGGGGCCTCATTATATAAATGTTCTTGGACTTTAACTTAAGCGTAAAAAACTTAAGCGCAATCTCAAGTCGTGCTTACGCTCGATTTATTTAAAAAACTAAGACCGAAAAGAGTTAGATTGGTTAAAAGCGACGTCACCTGCGTCTTATCCACCAGTGATACACAAATCCTGAATGAACTTAACGTGACTGTGCTTTACAATGACCCCGTGCTGTGAATGCGGCCAAGAACAGCCATTTCCCTCTAAATAAGGTTGCATTTCAACATTTCTTGCACTCGCCATGCCTAAAATAGCATTACTATCATCTGTGAAACAGCATGTCTACTGACAATAACGGGCCAGAGCAATACTATCATCTGTGAAACAGCATGTCTACTGACAATAACGGGCCAGAGCAATACTATCATCTGTGAAACAGCATGTCTACTGACAATAACAGGCCAGAGCATTACTATCATCTGTGAAACAGCATGTCTACTGACAATAACGGGCCAGAGCAATACTATCATCTGTGAAACAGCATGTCTACTGACAATAACGGGCCAGAGCAATACTATCATCTGTGAAACAGCATGTCTACTGGCAATAACGGGCCAGAGCATTACTATCATCTGTGAAACAGCATGAATAACGGCCCAATGCATTACTATCATCTGTGAAACAGCATGTCTACTGACAATAACGGGCCAGAGCATTACTAGCATCTGTGAAACAGCATGTCTACTGACAATAACGGGCCAGAGCATTACTATCATCTGTGAAACAGCATGTCTACTGACAATAACGGCCCAAAGCATTACTATCATCTGTGAAACAGCATGTCTACTGACAATAACGGCCCAATGCATTACTATCATCTGTGAAACAGCATGTCTACTGACAATAACGGGCCAGAGCATTACTATCATCTGTGAAACAGCATGTCTACTGACAATAACAGGCCAGAGCATTACTATCATCTGTGAAACAGCATGTCTACTGACAATAACGGGCCAGAGCATTACTATCATCTGTGAAACAGCATGTCTACTGACAATAACAGGCCAGAGCATTACTATCATCTGTGAAACAGCATGTCTACTGACAATAACGGGCCAGAGCATTACTATCATCTGTGAAACAGCATGTCTACTGACAATAACGGGCCAGAGCATTACTATCATCTGTGAAACAGCATGTCTACTGACAATAACGGGCCAGAGCATTACTATCATCTGTGAAACAGCATGTCTACTGACAATAACGGCCCAAAGCATTAGTATAATCTGTGAAACAGCATGTCTACTGGCAATAACGGGCCAGAGCATTACTATCATTTGTGAAACAGCATGTCTACTGGCAATAATGGGCCAGAGCATTACTATCATCTGTGAAACAGCATGTCTACTGACAATAACAGGCCAGAGCATTACTATCATCTGTGAAACAGCATGTCTACTGACAATAACGGCCCAGAGCAATACTATCATCTGTGAAACAGCATGTCTACTGACAATAACAGGCCAGAGCATTACTATCATCTGTGAAACAGCATGTCTACTGACAATAACAGGCCAGAGCATTACTATCATCTGTGAAACAGCATGTCTACTGACAATAACGGCCCAGAGCAATACTATCATCTGTGAAACAGCATGTCTACTGACAATAACAGGCCAGAGCATTACTATCATCTGTGAAACAGCATGTCTACTGACAATAACGGCCCAGAGCAATACTATCATCTGTGAAACAGCATGTCTACTGACAATAACAGGCCAGAGCATTACTATCATCTGTGAAACAGCATGTCTACTGGCAATAACGGGCCAGGGCATTACTATCATCTGTGAAACAGCATGTCTACTGACAATAACAGGCCAGAGCATTACTATCATCTGTGAAACAGCATGTCTACTGACAATAACAGGCCAGAGCATTACTATCATCTGTGAAACAGCATGTCTACTGACAATAACGGCCCAGAGCAATACTATCATCTGTGAAACAGCATGTCTACTGACAATAACAGGCCAGAGCATTACTATCATCTGTGAAACAGCATGTCTACTGGCAATAACGGGCCAGAGCATTACTATCATCTGTGAAACAGCATGTCTACTGACAATAACAGGCCAGAGCATTACTATCATCTGTGAAACAGCATGTCTACTGACAATAACAGGCCAGAGCATTACTATCATCTGTGAAACAGCATGTCTACTGACAATAACGGGCCAGAGCATTACTATCATCTGTGAAACAGCATGTCTACTGACAATAACGGGCCAGAGCATTACTTTCATCTGTGAAACAGCATGTCTACTGACAATAACGGGCCAGAGCATTACTATCATCTGTGAAACAGCATGTCTACTGACAATAACAGGCCAGAGCATTACTATCATCTGTGAAACAGCATGTCTACTGACAATAACGGGCCAGAGCATTACTATCATCTGTGAAACAGCATGTCTACTGACAATAACGGCCCAGAGCAATACTATCATCTGTGAAACAGCATGTCTACTGACAATAACAGGCCAGAGCATTACTATCATCTGTGAAACAGCATGTCTACTGGCAATAACGGGCCAGAGCATTACTATCATTTGTGAAACAGCATGTCTACTGGCAATAACGGGCCAGAGCATTACTATCATCTGTGAAACAGCATGTCTACTGACAATAACAGGCCAGAGCATTACTATCATCTGTGAAACAGCATGTCTACTGACAATAACGGCCCAGAGCAATACTATCATCTGTGAAACAGCATGTCTACTGACAATAACAGGCCAGAGCATTACTATCATCTGTGAAACAGCATGTCTACTGACAATAACAGGCCAGAGCATTACTATCATCTGTGAAACAGCATGTCTACTGACAATAACGGCCCAGAGCAATACTATCATCTGTGAAACAGCATGTCTACTGACAATAACAGGCCAGAGCATTACTATCATCTGTGAAACAGCATGTCTACTGACAATAACGGCCCAGAGCAATACTATCATCTGTGAAACAGCATGTCTACTGACAATAACAGGCCAGAGCATTACTATCATCTGTGAAACAGCATGTCTACTGGCAATAACGGGCCAGGGCATTACTATCATCTGTGAAACAGCATGTCTACTGACAATAACAGGCCAGAGCATTACTATCATCTGTGAAACAGCATGTCTACTGACAATAACAGGCCAGAGCATTACTATCATCTGTGAAACAGCATGTCTACTGACAATAACGGGCCAGAGCATTACTATCATCTGTGAAACAGCATGTCTACTGACAATAACAGGCCAGAGCATTACTATCATCTGTGAAACAGCATGTCTACTGACAATAATGGCCAGAGCATTACTATCATCTGTGAAACAGCATGTCTACTGGCAATAACGGGCCAGAGCATTACTATCATCTGTGAAACAGCATGTCTACTGACAATAACAGGCCAGAGCATTACTATCATCTGTGAAACAGCATGTCTACTGACAATAACAGGCCAGAGCATTACTATCATCTGTGAAACAGCATGTCTACTGACAATAACGGCCCAGAGCAATACTATCATCTGTGAAACAGCATGTCGACTGAGAATAACAGGCCAGAGCATTACTATCATCTGTGAAACAGCATGTCTACTGACAATAACAGGCCAGAGCATTACTATCATCTGTGAAACAGCATGTCTACTGACAATAACAGGCCAGAGCATTACTATCATCTGTGAAACAGCATGTCTACTGACAATAACGGCCCAGAGCAATACTATCATCTGTGAAACAGCATGTCGACTGAGAATAACAGGCCAGAGCATTACTATCATCTGTGAAACAGCATGTCTACTGACAATAACAGGCCAGAGCATTACTATCATCTGTGAAACAGCATGTCTACTGACAATAACGGGCCAGAGCATTACTACCATCTGTGAAACAGCATGTCTACTGACAATAACGGGCCAGAGCATTACTATCATCTGTGAAACAGCATGTCTACTGACAATAACGGCCCAAAGCATTAGTATAATCTGTGAAACAGCATGTCTACTGGCAATAACGGGCCAGAGCATTACTATCATCTGTGAAACAGCATGTCTACTGACAATAACAGGCCAGAGCATTACTATCATCTGTGAAACAGCATGTCTACTGACAATAACGGCCCAGAGCAATACTATCATCTGTGAAACAGCATGTCTACTGACAATAACAGGCCAGAGCATTACTATCATCTGTGAAACAGCATGTCTACTGACAATAACGGCCCAGAGCAATACTATCATCTGTGAAACAGCATGTCTACTGACAATAACAGGCCAGAGCATTACTATCATCTGTGAAACAGCATGTCTACTGGCAATAACGGGCCAGAGCATTACTATCATCTGTGAAACAGCATGTCGACTGACAATAACAGGCCAGAGCATTACTATCATCTGTGAAACAGCATGTCTACTGACAATAACAGGCCAGAGCATTACTATCATCTGTGAAACAGCATGTCTACTGACAATAACGGGCCAGAGCATTACTATCATCTGTGAAACAGCATGTCTACTGACAATAACGGGCCAGAGCATTACTACCATCTGTGAAACAGCATGTCTACTGACAATAACGGGCCAGAGCATTACTATCATCTGTGAAACAGAATGTCTACTGACAATAACGGCCAGAGCATTACTATCATCTGTTAAACAGCATGTCTACTGACAATAACGGCCCAGAGCATTACTATCATCTGTGAAACAGCATGTCTACTGACAATAACGGCCCAGAGCATTACTATCATCTGTGAAACAGCATGTCTACTGACAATAATGGCCAGAGCATTACTATCATCTGTGAAACAGCATGTCTACTGACAATAACGGCCCAAAGCATTAGTATAATCTGTGAAACAGCATGTCTACTGACAATAACGGCCCAAAGCATTACCGTCATCTGTGAAACAGCCAGATATTTACGGTCAGGAACAGTTCATGATGTCATTTATAAATCAAGAAACCGTAAACATCAGGAGGTTTGTTTTTCAAACTTAATCTCACAGGTTTTCTCTATTAAAACCCAGGGTTTTGGAGCAGACAAAAAAGCTCAATGGCTCAAAAGAAATATGACAAAAATCTGAGTTTAATCATGAAAATGCACCCAGAGTAGCTGGTACACCATTCCAACGAGTTCCAAAAACTTGATTAATTTTCCTTATCTCCCCCCTACAGGAGAGCCCTGAACATGCCCCCCAGCACTCATCTGCCCTGCACTCTGCTGCTCCTGTTGCTCTTGGGGAGGGGGGGGCTCAATATCTGCCCCCCTACGTGCTCCTGTACGCGGGGCCACAGGACAGTGGACTGCTCTGGGCGTGGCCTGTCCCTGCTTCCGGACGGCCTCCAGCACAACATCCGCTCCCTCAACCTGTCCCACAACCGCCTGCACGATCTGGACGACGCGCTCGCTCATTTCACACACCTCCGCACCCTGGACCTGTCCCACAACCGCCTGTCCCGCCTACCCGCCGGCCTGCCCCGCTCCCTGTGGGACGTCCACGCGTCCGGGAACCGAATCCGGCAGCTGGAGAAGAACGACACGGCCTACCACTGGAACCTGCGCACCCTCGACCTGTCGGCCAATCAGCTGGAGCGTGCGGTGTTCATCAACAACACCCTGACGGGCCTACTGTCCCTCAACCTCAGCCGCAACAAGTTGTGGACCGCCCCGACCAACATGCCGGCCCACCTGGAGATGGTGGACCTGTCGCACAACTACCTGGTGCAGATCCTCCCAGGGTCCCTGGACCGCATGGCGCGCTTGGCACACTTCTACCTGCACGGGAACCGCTTTTCGGCGGTGAACGGGTGGGTCTTCGGCAAGTTGGGCGGGCTCCGCTTTCTCACTCTCTACGACAACCCATGGGCGTGCGAGGACGAGGAGGGACTAAAGAACCTTCTGGATTGGACACAGCAGACCTCTGCTCGGGTTTTGGGGTGCCCGTGTCACACCCATTCCGTCTGTGGGGTTGGCCACCCAGCCTCAACAGGGCTATGGCACTTTGACTCCTATACCCTGCACCCGGTGGGGGCTTATACCCACCACGCCCACCACACCAGTCGTCCCCCCATGCAGGCAGTGACCTCAGGGTTCCTCTCGAAATCTGCTTTCCTGAAACCGAACCCCACCCATGTACTGCCGGGGCCCGACGGCAACCCTGCTCCATCCCACAGACACCACCCGTTTTTGACTTCCACCCTGCCCACCTTCTCCACCCACATGAGCACAACGGTTCGTCCGCGGAGAGCTGGCAAGGTGGGCGGAGTTGAGGGAGGGGCTGGCAAGGGCGGGGCAGGGTTAGGCGTTTCCCGCGGCACAAGTGACGGATTCAAAGCCCCGCCTCCATCCATCTTCACTCTGGCCTTTTTATTAATGATCACATTCCTCAAAAACATCTAAACCCCCCCCCCGCCTTGCACCTTCTCCTTCCTGAACCATGACCGCACTCCCTAGACTCCACAGACCCTTCAAAGCCTCTTTGAAAAAAGAGTGCCCCATAACTTCAGTGGGTCCACAGTTTGTGTTTTTTTAAATGATTAATATTATAATGATAATCTCTTGACTGTTACTGCCTATATTAAAGCCGGATGTTTATTTTCCTTTTATGAATTATGAATGCTTCCCAACATGTCAACTGCCAAATGCAGAATTTGGCTGCGAGTAAAATGTATGACAACATTCTACTCATCAGTATACATTATCTATATACAGTGTCAAATGCATAAGGGAACACAGCTATCTATATACAGTGTCTAATGCATAAGGGAACACAGCTATCTAACAGTATTAATGGTGTTCAAAATGTCCCAATCTCTGTATTATGCTTGTCCATTGAAGGATAATGCTGTATTTTATAAATATAAAGAAAACAGGAAAATAATTTTGGGATGTGGTTTTGGTGGTATGTGTGTGCATGTGTTTGAGACAGAATGTAGTGTAACATCTTATTAATTCATACACAAACACTTACAGACATCAAAAATCTTATTACCATGAGAAAGGACTGCAGAAGTACATGGATATAGATGGATATAGATTCCGGGTTCTCCACAACTTTGGGAAAACATCAAATGTCCCCCCCCTCCCCTTTCTTTCAAAGCTCCTGGTGTTAATGTCTTCGTTTCCCTTACCTGCATGACACACCCGCCATAGGTAATCCTTTGTCACATTAACTAATATGTTTCATTCTAAAACACTATGAGTGGCCGTAGCTGATAGCTACTTGTTAGCCTGATATTAGCATATTCACCAAGTGGCCACAGCTCCCCTTCTCCTGAGAAAAACAGGTTTCATGTCCCACTCCTGCCACCAGGTGGCACTGTGGCGACCTATGGGTAGGAATATAAAGTCTGTGAAAACTCCACATGAGCTGCCAGGGATAATGCAGAAGAGTTATTCTGTACATACGGTTACAGCAAGGTGCCTCGGCACAACCTGTCCAAGCCCTGCCCCGCCCCTGCAGTGATGTCATAGCCAGAGGGCAATAAAGGGCAATAAAGGGCGGGCAGACTGCAGACTCATCCAGGGGCAGGAAGACCAAGCCAGGCAGAGGCACCCGCACACACAGACGTACACGCTCACACCTGCATAGGTGAGTACAAGCCTGATTCCGACTTCACCTGGCTCACCTTTCCGCCCTGTGGCACCTTGGCACTTCACTGTCCAATCACACGTTACTGCAGGTGAGGTAGCAGCTGGGTGGGGGATGCAATTAGGGTGTGAAATTAACACCAGCCACCAGCCAAATGCTGGTAAAAGTTTGATTGTGACTGGTAAAATATTTACTCTAGCAGCCACTTTGGCTGGTAACCAATCAGGTTGTGTTATATTGTAAGAGGTAATGTGGCTGGTAAAATGTTGAAAATGGCTGGTGATTGTTAGAATGAGATGTGGGTGGATGGAGGAACATTGACTGGCAGATTCTCTACGAATAAGTTAGAAAGAGAGAATGAGTGGAAGCAAAAATGAGAGACAGAGAGATTTTTGAATAATAGGCTTTTTTTTCTTGTCAGCAAGGAGACAGCAGCATCATTTTCAAAGATATTTCAGTTTCTGGAGTTTTAGTTGGAAGAAAGAGAGAGAGAGAGAAAGTAAGGGACCGCAGGAGTCAGCGGGCGATGGCGTTAGCAGGCTGCCGTTAAAAAAGGCTGTTCCCTTTGTTTTACACAACTGAGCAATGCACGGTTGGATTGCTGGCTCTTCCTTTCTGAAGGGACATTGACTGTTCTTGGTAAGCAGTTCGATGAGACAAAGTTTCTTCAAGGCTGAAGACAATGGAGGCTGGAGTGAATGTTTAAACGTTTTATTTGTGGTCACTGGGCGCATGTGTACGGCGCTTCTTGTGAGTTTAGTACCCGCAGAAGTAACGGCGTGGCGTGGTGTGGCATGGCGTGGTGTGGCGTGGCGTGGCGTGTCTGCACTATGTACGCAGGGTGTGTGAGCTGTGCGCGCGCAGTATTAACAGAATGGATATTGTGTGGATGTTTTTAATTGTAGGTGAGACCTGACAGAGTTCCAGATGCTTCTCAAGCTCGGAATGGGGATGGTGCTGGCAGCAGTGCTAATTGTGCATGTAGTGACTGATGAGGACAAGAAGACTACAAAGCCAAAGTCCACTATTGAAAACGGGCACGGGCACGGGCACTGGAACGGGACCAGCAACAACACCAAAAACGAGGCCACTCTGAAACCCAAGCCACCCCCCTCTTCCTCCCCCAGGGGTGCTGAATGGTGCTCTGCTTCCACACTGGCCCTGGCCCTGACCTCTGTTCTACTGCAGTACGTCTGAGACCTCCAAACCAGGGTCTCCAAATGCCCCCGGGTCTGCACCCCGCCCCACGTAGCGGGTATGTCTCTAAATTTGGATTACGGCACCCCTGCACCCCTCTGCACTCAGGAGAACACTTTATTAGTTCAGGCTAGGAAGCTGAAGCAAGAGAAAGCTGTAAGACAAAGCAAAATATTTTCAACATTTTTTAAGTTGCCGTCTAATTAAATTTTCCTCCCCCGCTAATGTCGGCACCAGTTTCAACGGCAAAGAACCGTGAAATTCAGCAAAAATCAGGCAGCAATTTAAATGAATGTAAAAGATGTTAGAGGGGGAAAAATAAGAGAAAAAATACAAATTTACACAAACACTTGTGATGTCCAACCAAGCCCTTTCCCTGTGTTTTATGTTGTGTTGTAGAACCACACTGTTGGCTCCTTAAGAGCAATCTTTTAGAATCCAAATAAGCGTAAAGCCTCACACTGTCTGCAGCCATGGATAAGTGTTTCCAATGGTGCTGCGGTGTAGACCAATGCTCTCAGAAAGACCGTATTTTACATGCATCACGGCGCTTGTTAAAATAAATATATATTTTCTACTCTAACTACTACTAACTGCTGTCACCAAACTGCTGTAACCTACTGAGTTGTTTAATGTACAATTCTAATGTAATGTAGAATTCTATCAAAATTATAATGTAATGTAGAATACTAATGTGTTTGTAATGTAATGTATTCTAATGTAATTGTAATGTAGAATTCTAATCTAATTGTGATGTAATGTAGAATTCTAATCTAATTGTGATGTAATGTAGAATTCTAATCTAATTGTGATGTAATGCAGACTTGTAATGACTAGTAAAAGAGAATTTTCCTGTAAATTCCAGCACCAATCCACATACAAGTACATGTAATTCCATAAACAAATGAAATGTGCATGTATAAGTTATTGTGCTCAAAAACAGTTCTTTTTTGTGAAAATATTTTCCAACTTGAACTTTTCAATAAATCAACAAACCTGTGTTCATACTGCTACTGTTGTTCCTGCACTGGTCCTGTGTCCAGTTCTGAGCACCACACTATAGGAAAAAAATTATTGGAAAGGGACAAAGACGGTCAACACAACTGGAACAAATTAAAAATGTACAACTCGCAAAAACTAACATTTTAAAAGGAAATCAAAACTACAGAAATAATGTATTTAAAGGTGAGTTCTGCCAGTAGATTATAGGTCATGTTTAGCTTCAGGTAAATATCACACTGATATCAGGAAATAGCTATTTATTTACACTGAGTTGTGGGACAGCACGGCATGTACTAGAGGCAGAAATCCTGGATTGATGCAGTGTTGAGGGTTTGTGTGTTAATAATATATAATAATATTGGTTGTGACTCAGAATCAGCTCTGCAAGTTGCCTAAACATTCATGGATGCACTTTTCTAAGTTGGTCTGGATAAAAACATGAGCCGATTCTCTAAATGTAGATTGTAAATGTCTAATGTTTAAGTGCTTGATACTCTAGAGCAGGGCTGCCCAACCCTCTACCTGGAGATCTATGTCCTGTCGGTTTTCACTCCAACCCTAACAAAGCACACCTCATTCAACAGCGAGAGCAGTGATCCCCAAACCTCTTCCTGGAGATCTACTGTCCTTAGGTTTTCACTCCAACCCTAACAAAGCACACCTTATTCAACAGCTAGAAATCTCCTGCCGCTCATTAGGAGAATCAGGTGTGCCAAATTATGGTTGATATGAAAACCTACAGGGCGGTAGATCTCCAGGAACAGGGTTGGGCAGCCCTGCTCTAGACTGTTGGTAAATGACAAGCCAAGATGGGCTGAATCTAGGCTTCCCATCAATCATTTTGCAGTCTGCTTTTGCGTCAGACCAGAGTCGTGTCATCAATTGAAAAACGAAATAATTTGAAATTAACAATTTAAAGGGTGTAAGTGTCATAATAGAAAAGAACTCACACCAGAATGTAAGCTTTTAGAACAATAACAAAACAAAAAAATCAGTCAACAAAATTGCAAATCAAATCTCTTCAGAAGGAGGGTATCTAAGTTTCCTCCAGGAGCAAATATTTAAATGATTAGCATCCCAAAGGACTCTAACCTTCCAGTGATGTTCAGCCTTACATTTAGTTTTAAAATGTCCTCTCTCTTTTTGTCATAACAAAGCTTTTCACTGAGCTGGTGTCAAAAAAGGCACGTGTGAATCTGCACTGCGGAGACGACGCTAGACGACGGTTCTTAATTCGGCAAATGTCATGAGTGATTTATAACACATTCGGTTTTTCAAAATGGAACTGCACTGTGCGTGGCTTGATCTCACATAAAACATACTCGCCTCTCAGCAGGAAGCAGAGCAGGGGTTCACACAGGGGTCCCCCAAATCTTTCTGTCTCAAAGCCCCCTGTGGTTGAGGACTCACAAAGATGGCTGATAGTCGCAGCTTTATGTTCGAAAATGTGCTTCGATGCAGCAGCCATTTAAAACCAATGGGCTTCAATCTCAAAGCGTGGGTGTGAACCGTAAGCAGTGAGAAAGCCGCGAGAGGCCGCTCTGAAACAACGCCAGAACAGCAGTAAAGCAATAAACTATATTGGCAGTGATAATATTAATATTAATATTGACTGCAATATTATACTACGATAATACTGACAGTGATAATAATGGTGTGCCTTTGCGCTTTTTTAGAATTCCGGGTTTATTATTTGAAGGGGGTCAGGAGGTTGTTTATATTTTCAGTGTTCTTGATTTAAAACAAAGAGGAGAGTGTACCCTGGCATGACACGGCAAGCAGGTTTGCATTCACATGAGATTCACACATCCATCACATAAAAACCAGGGATAAAGATAATATGACAAAGCAAAACCTTATCAGACCTGATCAGGTCTCACATTGCAAGCATCTGAGATGGATCTTTAGGGACTCGAGGGGAGGGCCTCTCTACATTGTGACATCACAAGATTATAAAAATAACCTTCACCTGGCGGTCAGCAAAGCCGACAAGCCACATGACAGGAAGTGTGCATAGATTACAGCTTGGAACATTGTGTGAACAGCTGGCACTAAAACCTCAGTTTTCATTTAATTTTCTTCATTTTTTTCCAGTGGGATTAAAATTCAGAATTATTCTGAGATGAGACCTTTTCAAAGAGGAGTCTGATCAAAAAGTCTGCCAAATGTCTATGACCATAGTGAAGGGGGGGTATTTATTTAGCATTTCCCAAAATGCATGATTTAGGACCCATTTTAGGTCCTCACAGGCTATCACACACACAGCAGAAGTCATTTCCATTAGAAATGCTGAAGGGTTCAGTTTAGTTTCAGGCCAGTTGGTGTTTTTGGTGACAGTATGAGACCTGGCACCAACACTATCAGACAGGTCTGAATTACACCCTTTAAAGTCATTCCCCGGCAAACCAGCAGTGATTTGAAGGTCATTCATGTGACCTTGTTGGTTTTGTGATGTGGCAGATTCAGACACATTCAGTACATTCAGCAATATGTCCCTGTTTCCCCATTCAGAGTGAGTGCCTTTCAAAACCAATAAAAAAAAACCTTATTCTGACATTAACACACACACACACACACACACACACACACACACACACACACACACAATCATACACACAAACTCTCTCTGATCATTGTGGTGTCCAGCCCACAACCCCAGCGTGATTTGCGTGGCACAATGGTGGGAGGGGGGTCATTTACATTTTATTTAACATTGAATTTTATTTAACCTTGGATTTGACTAGGCCTCTCCGTCACAGGCCACATCCAGAGGACTCCAGGCAGGGTGTCAGGGTGTTAATGAAGTGGGTGTCTGAGGTTAGTCTGGAAAGGGGGGGGAAAGGGGGTACAGTTGGTTGGGGGTACACTTGGCATCGCTGTGGAGTTTGGCATACATTTGTGAAAGGTCCTGTCACTGCTGCATCTGTTTCTGAGACCCGACGTGCACCACATACAGTGCCCTCCACTATTATTGGAACCCCTGGTAAAGATGAGTAAAAATGGTTTAAAATTACCGTTTGGTGAATTAGTCCAACATTTAATTGAAGTAACTTTATTCATAGGAAAAAAAATCCCTCATCAAAAAAGAATTATTTTTAACAAAACCATGTGTGCCACAATTATTGGCACCCCTGCATTTATTACTTTGTACAACTTCCCTTTGCCAATAAAACAGCACTGAGTCTTCTCCCATAACATCTAATAAGGTTGGAGAATACAGAGCAAGGAATCTGAGACCATTTCTCTTTACAGAATCTCTCCAGATCATCCAGAGTCTTAGGTCCTCTCTTGTGCACTCTTCTCTTCAGCTCAGCCCACAGGTTTTCAATGGGGTTTAGGTCAGGGGACTGAGATGGCCATGGCAGAAGCTTGATTTTGTGTTCAGTTAACCATTTTTGTGTTGATTTGGACGTATGTCTTGGATCATTGTCCTGCTGGAAGATCCAACGACAAACCAGTTTTAGTTTCCTGGCAGAGGCAGCCAGATTCAGATTTAAAATTTTCTGGTATTTCATGGAGTTTGTGATGCCATGTACCCTAACAAGTTCCCAGGGCCTTTGGAGGAAAAACAGCCCCACAACATCACAGAACCTCCACCATACTTAACAGTGGGAATCAGGTTATCTTCGGTATTGTCATAGTTTTTGGCAGACTTTGTTGTTTTCTGTGGTCGTTCTTTCTCTTGGCGGAGTCGGGGCACTCTATCGGATTTTTTATCTTCCGTTCCGGTGTTTTGATCTCGCCCGGCAATTATCCTCGCACCTGTTTTGGGTTTCCTGTCAGCTATATATAGCTCAGGGTTTCCTCTTTCCAGTGCTTGATATTGTCTTTGCTATTTGATATAGAAGCCAGTAAGGTATAGGTAGTTATAAAGCGACCTCTTCTCTTTTAAGCTTAAGAGATACGAGGGACTTTGCTTGTTAGTTTCATTAGAGATTTTCCGGAGTTGGATTTGTTTTTCTCTTCTGTTCTTTCTGTCCCTCGTTTTGGTTTGCACTTCTGTTCTCGTTGAGACAGATTGCCTTTGTTTACTTTCTTTGCTTGTCTCTCCTGTGCCGAAAAGCTCAATTTTCATTTAATCTGACGATAGAACACGGTTCCAGTCAAAGTTCCAGTAGTGTTTAGCAAACTCCAGGCACTTACATTTGTGGTGAAATGACAGAAAATGCTTTTTTCTGGCATGCCTTTCAAATAATTTGTTGGCATGGAGGTAACGTCTAATGGTAGTTTTGGAGACTTGATGACCCCAAGATGCTACTTTCCTCTGTAATTCTCCAACAGTGATCCTTGGGGATTTTTTTGCCTATCTTACCATCCACCTCACTGTGCGTGGGGCAAAATAAACTTGAGTCCTCTTCCAGGCAAGTTTGTAACAGTTCCAGTTGTTTTTAACTTTTTAAGTATTGTAAGATATGGGCATTTTCAGGTGAGTAGCTATTTTTTTTTAGCCATTCCCTGACTTGTGAAGCTCAACACACTTTTCCCTCATTTGATTTGTGTGTTCTCTTATCTTTTCCATGTTGATGTCTGAATAAGGAAATATGGCCTCTGTGTCACCTCATATTTATACCCCAGTGAAACAGGAAGTCATGGATTACTGCTTGAAATTTTCTAAACACTGATCAACTTTAAAAAGTAAAATATAAATGGAAAAAATGCTTCAGTTACATTTTGTTCATAATCATTTCTAGGGGTGCCAATAATTGTGGCACACATGGTTTTGTTAAAAATAACTATTTCTTGATGATGAATTTTGTTTTCTCAGAATAAACTTAAAGGTTGGATTTTTCTAATTTTTTAAAGATTTTACTCATTTTCAGTGTGAGATTAAGTTAATTCACCAAAAGGTGAATTTTTTATAACCCTTTTTACCAGGGGTGCCAATAATTGTGGAGGGCACTGTATATATATACCGGCTGATTCATCGTGCTTTTCCTGATAACTATGGTATTCTGACACAACTCACCGACAGACCTACACACACAACTATAACAACAAAAAACACTGTCATCTCTCCATGCATTCTGGGAAATGAGGCAGAGGTGATAGGGGTGGTGTGGCAGGTAGGAACAATGTGCCTTTGTGGGGGTTAGAGGCCAGATCAGACAGATAAAGCGTGCTCTGGTGTGTGCTGAACGGAAGCAACCTCGATTTTTATATTTCACTTCAAATAAAAATAAGATTCCTTACTTTTTCACTTCAACTGTGATAAGAATCCTTCTAACTGGCCTGCTGAACACCAATCTATTCCTCTCCATTATAGCTGGGGAGAAGCACGTCTGGTGCTACTTTTTTAAAGCACGCTTTTCCCATATATTTAGACTAAAGAAAAGCTCTTGTGTGGCTTCTATTGTTTTAAAACACAAGCCTTTGGGGTAATGAAAATATTCTCATCTTACAATAAGAAAAAATAAATTGCTTCAATAAGAAAGTACAAAAAATGAATTGCTTGCAGGACTAAATCTTATATATCCTCCTTTGAAAAGAAGGAAACCAATAAAAAAAACAGGAAAATGATCGTTAAAGTATTGCTTTTTAATTAAAACCCCAGAAATTGAGAATAGTGAGCATTCCATTTTGATTCCCTGAGATCGCACAATAAAACAATCTTGGGAAATGCTGAAAAATTAAAACACATTGAGAGATTCCAAAGGCCAAGTTACATACTCATGCATATGCAAATGCCGTAAGTAATCCACTTAAATACTTTAACACTTTATATGGCATTAAAATGTAAAAATCTGTGAGATTGATACTGGTTACTTTATACCCTTTAAACAGTAACAGTAAAGTTATTCGGAATCTGTGCTGTGCTAAGTAACCAGTATCTACTCCACAGTGTGGTGATGTTTTCATACTGAATAGAATGCAATGAGATCTTTAAAAGCTGTTGTCTCAGTTTTAAGCTTTAATATCACAGTATATAAAACATGGCAGGTAACTGACTCATGCTTGCAAAAACTAAGTGAGGTCTCCCCCCACCCCCCCACCCCACACACACACACACACACAGATAAAGTTAGTTTATATGTAGCCTACACTGATGTGTTCTGCCACTGTATTGTCCAATGTACTGTGGTTTGTATGCGTATATTTTATTATGATGCAACACTTAAAATAAATGTATTCTAATTCAATTCTAAATCTATTCTGATCTGATCTCAACATGTTCACATCTTAAAATCACCTGATTGAGTTAAAATCCTGGATGTACCAGCCTCTGTGATGCAACCAGGGGAAACTGCCCTTGCCGTCCAATGGCAAGCTTAGACACAGAGTGTAAATTCAAGGTCAACACTCACACAATTTGACTGAATAGGAAAAAAACAAAATGTAGCAAAAACCTTTGCCATGCAAAAAAGTTGACCTTTACATTGCAAAAAAAAAAAGGTGAATGTTCAATAAAAGTGAAACGGAGTCAACTGGGAGTGTAGAGGGAAGATAATATTTAATATAATCACTTTGCTAGTGCAAGCGGAGAACACCTAAATATAATTGGATACAGGTGTGTACAAACTGAAGATGAAAAGGAGCCATGCTGCGGTAGCCACCTGTGCTAAGAGGTCAAGCAAATGAGACATTCCCCCAACCTGTCTGCTCAAACATAGTGCTCCAAGGAACCTGAACGGATTCAAACATATTTAAAACTGGAGTAGGAGGCCGGCCACGTGAGCTGAAGTTCAAGTTCTGCTTGTGATCAGTAACTGTGCACACACACAGACTTCAGATCTCTCAGCAGTGTTAGATAGTTTGTTTATTAATAAATTAGTTAAACGTTCTGTTTGTGATCAATAACTGCGCGGAGGGGGAGGGGGGGGTTGAAGAGGGGGTGGAGGAGGGGGAGGAGGGGGTAAAGAAGGGGGTGGAGGGGTAGCCAGTCTCTGAAGTTACACTTTAGCAACTTTCTGGCAAAGTGTGTGGACGCATGGCTTACAAGAGGTGCTTATTCATGTGACGTAAGAAAAGCATTTCACAATGTTCATCAGAAAAACAGTTTCCCAAATATCATCACAATATACCCTGGGTTCCTGGGCCATATTGCTTTATATAGTGTCCACAAAAGTGAATGATACTGCCCAACACTGCTTTAGAACTATGAGAACCTCTGTAAACACACAGACACACACAGACACTCTCTCTCTCTCTCTCACGCACGGACGCACGCACATACACACACACTCTCTCACACACACATGCACACACTCTCTCACACGCATGCATGCACATACACACGCACACACACGGACGCACACACACTTTCTCACACGCACACATGCACATACACACACACACATACACACACGCACACTCCAATTCAGAGAGTAGCTCCTAATACCTGAGCTTATCAAAGCCAAAAAGACATCCTAAGAAGAGATGATATAATGTGTGTGTGTGTGGCTCTGTGCCAGTAACTGCAGCACACTGAGGCTCCGATCTGCAGGGTCAGACTCAGCAGGTCTAACTCCTGTCCCTCAGAGACACTCCAGGATCAGCCATTACGTTTCAGAGGGAGGCCACAATCTATAAACACCCAGTGCATTGTGGGTGAGACCAGGGAACCCAGCCGAGAAAAAGGGCCCAAACATAATGTGTTCATGCATGCATTTCCCTATATGCGCTGCTGCCCTCCTGTGGTTACAGAGCAGTATGACATGCAAGAAGACAGTACATGGTGTTACAGTGCATTGTGTATACAAAGGCTAAATACAGCATAGTATACAGTACATAGTAAATAGTGTATGTATGGTGCATGGAATATAGTATAGAGCATAAGCCTGATGATACAAGTCACTGTGTGCATGTGTGTGTGTGTGCAGGGTAAAGTGTATGTGTAGTGGTGTATATGGTTTATGATATACTGTATGTTTGGTGATATATCGTGTATGTGCATGTGATGGTATATAACGTATGGTATTTGATATACCCTGTATAGTTCCAGACTTTGTTGGCTGTGTTCTCGTCCTCTCTGCACATGATATACATTTCACTGTGTGTGTGTGTGTGTGTGTGTGTGTGTGTGTGTGTGTGTGTGACGGTATCGGGTAAGGTGTATGTGTGGTATATATTGTATGGTATATGCCTAGCATATTCTGAACAGTGACCTTGTTCTGGTCCTCTCTGCACATGCTCAGTGTGATCTTGAGGCAGAGGTGGCTGATCTGCAGGGGGAGGGAGTGGGGGGGGTTGGTTTTCCAGACAAGGATTAAGCCAATAGTCTGACCCTTTTTTTTTTTCAGTGCATATCTCCATTGAGAAAATATTTTTAGTCCAAGACTCGGCTTGGGAAACCAGCTCCATGACGGCAGGTGATTAAGTTTCTTACTTTGAACTGCTTTTTGGTTTTTGAAAGGTGTACATTATTAGTGTGATTATTATTACACTGATTTACCTCTCAGCCATGGATGGGCCTTCCCCTTTTGCAGGCCACCCGAGACACGGCCAGTGAAGAGGACCGTCCAGAGAGAGCGTCATTGGAGCATGCAGGTGGAATGCTCTTCCGTCAGGTCGGGGGAATCTTGTGCCAGGTAGAGGGGCATCTTTCCCTGGGTAGGAGGGCATATTGACCCAGGTAGGAGGGCATATTGCATCAGGTACAAAGGGGCATCTTTCTCCAAATAACGGGGCATCTTGTGCCAGGTGTGGGGGGGGCGCGCGCCTCTTTCACCAAGAGCAACTTTCAGTTTACCAACCAACACGCCAGACTCCTTAAACAAGTCAACAATATAGCCTAGCGCTGCTAACCAACACGCCAGACTCTTTAAACAAGTCAACAATATAGCCTAGCGCTGCTAGCCAACACAACAGACTCCTTAAACAAGTCAACAATATAGCCTAGCACTGCTAACCAACACGCCAGACTCCATAAACAACTCAACAATATAGCCTAGCACTGCTAACCAACACAACAGACTCCTTAAACAAGTCAACAATATAGCCTAGCACTGCTAACCAACACAACAGACTCCTTAAACAAGTCAACAATATAGCCTAGCACTGCTAACCAACACAACAGACTCCTTAAACAAGTCAACAATATAGCCTAGCGCTGCTAGCCAACACGCCAGACTCCATAAACAAGTCAACAATATAGCCTAGCGCTGCTAACCAACACAACAGACTCCTTAAACAAGTCAACAATATAGCCTAGCACTGCTAACCAACACAACAGACTCCTTAAACAAGTCAACAATATAGCCTAGCGCTGCTAGCCAACACAACAGACTCATTCAACAAGTCAAGAATACAGCCTAGCGCTGCTAACCAACACGCCAGACTCCATAAACAACTCAACAATATAGCCTAGCACTGCTAACCAACACAACAGACTCCTTAAACAAGTCAACAATATAGCCTAGCACTGCTAACCAACACAACAGACTCCATAAACAAGTCAAAAATACAGCCTAGCGCTGCTAACCAACACAACAGACTCCTTAAACAAGTCAACAATATAGCCTAGCGCTGCTAACCAACACAACAGACTCCTTAAACAAGTCAAGAATACAGCCTAGCGCTGCTAACCAACACAACAGACTCCTTAAACAAGTCAACAATATAGCCTAGCACTGCTAACCAACACAACAGACTCCATAAACAAGTCAAAAATACAGCCTAGCGCTGCTAACCAACACAACAGACTCCTTAAACAAGTCAACAATATAGCCTAGCGCTGCTAACCAACACAACAGACTCCATAAACAAGTCAACAATATAGCCTAGCGCTGCTAACCAACACAACAGACTCCATAAACAAGTCAACAATATAGCCTAGCGCTGCTAAACAACACAACAGACTCCTTAAACAAGTCAACAATATAGCCTCGCGCTGCTAAACAACACGACAGACTCCTTAAACAAGTCAAGAATACAGCCTAGTGCTGCTAAACAACACAACACTCCTTAAACAAGTCAACAATATAGCCTAGCACTACTAACCAACACAACAGACTCAGATCTCAAGTTTGCATTATTGTATTTTAGGGGTCGAAGCAGCAAAGCTGGAATGCTATTGTAATGTTTCTTTATTAGCTACTTTTTTATTTTTCTTATTTAAATGGCTATAAATTCCTATAACATGCCATGGAAACCTTCTAGGCTAGGATACACATGGGGCAATTCCCAGATGACCATGACTGATCAAAATGGACCTGAATCCGATGAAAAATCTGTGTTCAATAAGTAATGCGGTTTAGCTTGGCACAAATGTGGAAGCTACTACTCGGCCCATTACATATTATATGAGTTGACATACTGTTGATTGTCCTGGAATTGATCCTTATCCTTAAAAAACTATTTTTGGTACATTTTCGAGGATGTCACGATGCACACTTGGTTCAGACTACACAAAACACCCTCCCCTTTGGGGGAGCACACAGCATATTGTCATTTCGATGCTACATTTTACAGCAAAAAAAGATAGAGACGGACGATCGTGTGACCGAAGCTAATTTTTATTGTCTTTCATGGATGAAAAGAAGAACTGTGTGTGCAGAGCGGTAGCCACAAAAATACAAAAATATTCATTCTTACATGACGTAAAAAACCAAGTGTTGATCCATTCTAAAAAATTTACAATTTAGGTTCAGTAACATTTTATACATGGGAAAAATATACTTATAAAGATCTGTACATTGACTGAGGAGCAGTACCTATTTAAAACCGTCATGGCATACAGTGTAATATAAAATGTTTATACAAAGAATTACATTAGCTGTACATTAAATAAAACTATATTTATATGACATCGGCTGATATTAAGTGAAAGCTCCTCAATTCACAGAATTACCCCCAGTCCAAAAAAATACATTCAGCCAGATGAAGACTGACCATGCACACACATGCTCACACACACGCACACGCACACGCACACACAACAGTTTTACATAAGAGGTAACGTTTCAAAAATAAGTTATTGAACACTGCCGTGGGAAGTTGAGCTTCTTTTCTTTTGGGCAAAATTTATAATTCATCAAATATTGTATGTGTGTGTGTGTGTGTGTGTGTGTGTGTGTGTGTGTGAGAATGAGAGAGAGATGTATACAAATAAAATTATAATAACAATTGTGGCCCATTTGGGAACCACAGAAAAAGCAGCAATCTCATATTCTCAGCAGGCAGCATAAAAAAGAATATTAAAAAATGTTAAAATGATTAAATCATCTCTGTGATACTGTGCCATGTAGCTGAAGGACCTTCATACAGACGATACAGGGAGGGGTGCACCCCCTCCAAACATTGGATCTGAGGCCTAATTCCCAGAGGAGTCACTGACCAGCATCACCCAGAGAAGGCACTGACCAGCATCACCCAGAGAAGGCACTGACCAGCATCACCCAGAGAAGGCACTGACCAGCATCACCCAGAGAAGGCACTGACCAGCATCACCCAGAGAAGGCACTGACCAGCATCACCCAGAGAAGGCACTGACCAGCAAATCTCCTCCCAGCACAGAGACCAAGTGGCCAGAAGTTACATACTTCCTGTCACCAGAAAAAAAACATTCATTCCAAAAAACATGTTTAAAAAAATAAATAAAATAAAAAATAATAATAAAAACCACAAAAAAAGAGGACTTGAGGGGACAGGTTAGAAAGTACAATAAGTTCATTTCTGGTTGCATCATTCACACCCCCGCCCCCCCGCCCCCCCAAGACAGAAGAGCAAACAGGGTAAGAAGCGGAAAATCAGGCTGCAGATTAATTAGTGGAAGCGGACGGCTCTCTAAAATGTATTTCTGATTCAGATTTTTATTTTGAGCTGAAGGGTATGAGGAGCATGCAAGGCAAGGCCCGCTGACCGCTAAGGCCCGGCCGGGCTCTGTGTGGCTCTGCTGACCGCTAAGGCCTGGGCTCTGTGTGGTTCTGCTGACCGCTAAGGCCCGGGCTCTGTGTGGCTCTGCTGACCGCTAAGGCCCGGGCTCTGTGTGGCTCTGCTGACCGCTAAGGCCCGGGCTCTGTGTGGCTCTGCTGACCGCTACGGCCTGGGCTCTGTGTGGCTCTGCTGACCGCTAAGGCCTGGGCTCTGTGTGGTTCTGCTGACCGCTAAGGCCTGGGCTCTGTGTGGTTCTGCTGACCGCTAAGGCCCGGACTCTGTGTGGTTCTGCTGACCGCTAAGGCCCGGGCTCTGTGTGGTTCTGCTGACCGCTAAGGCCCGGGCTCTGTGTGGCTCTGCTGACCGCTACGGCCCGGGCTCTGTGTGGCTCTGCTGACTGCTAAGGCCTGGGCTCTGTGTGGTTCTGCTGACGGCTAAGGCCCGGGCTCTGTGTGGTTCTGCTGACCGCTAAGGCCCGGGCTCTGTGTGGCTCTGCTGACCGCTAAGGCCCGGGCTCTGTGTGGCTCTGCTGACCGCTAAGGCCCGGGCTCTGTGTGGCTCTGCTGACCGCTAAGGCCTGGGCTCTGTGTGGTTCTGCTGACCACTAAGGCCCGGGCTCTGTGTGGCTCTGCTGACCGCTACGGCCTGGGCTCTGTGTGGTTCTGCTGAAGCTACAACCTACAGCAGAAACAGAGAGAGAGAAGACAGCAGAAGGAGAGAGAAAGAGAGAGAGAAGAGGAAGCCGGAGGTTAGACGCCATTAGTGAGGGCATTAGGATAGGCTGAGGGCACCTTTTAGGGCGTCGTCCAGTGATCATAAAATCAACCTATCGCACGGCTAAGCTGCTGGGGCCAAAAGGAGCTTTGCGTCTCCATCTCTTTATTAACCCTAACCCTAACCCTAACCCTAACGAGCCGACCTACACGACCAGAATTACACTCAATACCAAGATCAAACTGAGGGTAAAAACTGGGGCTAAAAGTTTATTATTATTATTATTTATTTTTGTTGTTGTTTGTTTATTAAAAGGAATAAGTGCAGTTAATTGGTGGGTCTGCACAGGACGAAGCCCTAAAAGCGGAGAAGCAGCGAGGCTGACCACAGCATGTGCTGACCACAGCTTCACCTCAATAAAAGCACGTCCAGGAGCAGAGCGCTGAATAGTAACACGGCTCACTCTTAGACACCGGCACACGCCATCACCAACACGCCAACAACACGCTCTCACTGTCACATTTTATCTGAGCTTTTTTAATTTTTTATAAAAACAATTCTGCAGATTTGGCGAAACTTACCTCCCATTTCTACACAGCACATGCTACTCTGCAGTTTTATTCAGATTTTAACAGAATCCATTATCATCCTTTTCTCGGGGTAAGCAATTAGAAGCCCTCGTCCTTGATTTTCCCAGCATGCATTGTGTTAATGTAAATGCACAGCAAGCTCATGTTCAGGAAAATAACTAAAGGATTAAAAAAACTAAACCACTTTCTGTACTGTCATGTCTGTTGCATTTGAGCGTGATTAGTTTCAGTTCTTCCCCCCCCCACCACTGGCTGAGCGTGCCGGTGGGGCAGACCGGGGGCAGATTGCACAGCAGGTCAGAGAAGGCCCTGTTGTTTGTAGCTGAAGGGGCAAAGACGCCTGCCCTGAGAACAGCGCTCCCGCAGGCAGTGGTGATGTAAGTGCCTTCACCGGGGAAGAGAGGGATGGAAAGCGTGTGTGTGTGTGTGTGTGTGTGCACGTGTGTGTGTGTGTGTGTGTGCACGTGTGTGTGTGTGTGTGTGTGCACGTGTGTGTGTGTGTGTGTGTGTGTGTGCGTGCGCAGAGGGAAAGAGGGAAAGAGGGGAAAAAAGAGAGACAGATGTGGACAGAAGACAAGAGGGAAAGACGTTGAGAGAGGGACAGAATGAAGAAAAGATAAAGAGAGGGAGAGGCACAAAGGGAGGTAGGAGGAGAGGAGTAGTCCAGGTGAGACAGGTGAGGTGATGGAACAGGAGCAGCCAATCACAGGGAGGAGCAGCACCCAGAGAAAAATAGAGGTCAAAGGTCAGAAGAGGGCCATGAGAAACAGAATGGTGCTAAAACAAAACAAGCTCCCATTTAAAAAATAAAATAAAAGTTAACTTCACAGCTATCTTCTAGGGTAAGTAATAAGTCTCCATTACTAGTAATTCAGATTCAAAGTAACATCAAAAATATGACAATTTTCTGTCTGGCTGTTCCTTTTTCTAAACAACTCTGAAAAATACTTTCAGATGCAAAACAGGAATCAGGGTCAGCTATCTAAGCTCGGGAAAATGGACAGCATGCCAGCTGGTTGGTGATGGTGTTGGGAGGGGGGTGGTGGGTGGAGTTTGGGATGGGGGGGGGGGGGGGGGGGGGGGTGTTATGTCTTGAGTCACACCAAGAAATAACTCTGCCTGCACTACTTATGCAGAACAGGTGAACAGGTAACACCCCCCAGTGTCATCTCTCCAGGTAACACCTCCAGTGTCTATATCAGTGTGGGTGCCCGGAACCAGGGGGTCAAAGGTCACAGGCTGGCCAGGCCCCTCCTCTCTAGGATACATACTCAGCAGACTTCCAGAAGTGTCCAGGATGGGACAGTCTGCGGTTGAGTTTGGGGAGTCTCTCTAGCATGTCGGCCAGCTGGGTGAAGCCGGGCCTGTCCTGAAGGTCGTATGACCAGCATGCAGACAGGATCTCCTGGAGAGGGAAATAAATCATAAACCACATTCACAGATTATAATAGAGTATATTATACTGTCGCTAACCAGACCGTCAGCTCTGCACACGGTTTTTTGAGGCACAAAGCATTCGATAACTAAAACAACAACCACAGACGACATGGTCAGTAAAATACATCCACTAGTATGCACTGAGCTGCAAGGTTAAAAAAATGTAAATAAAAAGTACAAAAAACATAATCCAGCTGGAGTAAAAAGAGAGTACCCATTCTCCAGATGAGTGCTCCGAGCAATTAGATCTATTATTTGGCCAAACCGGCGACTCTAATCATAAGAGAGCAATGCAGACTACTCTGGAATGAACCTCCTTGTGTGCTGGACAGAGCTAGCGTAAAGAAGGAGGCCGAAGGCAAACAGGAGCTGAACATCTGTGCAATATAATAACTTTACTGCACTATAACTAGAATAATGTACATTTTTTACACTTTTAATTTGAGCCTCTCTGCAGTGAGCGGCGTGCCCTTTGACCCTGCGGTCCTCACCGTCACTTCCTTTCCGAGGCTGATCTCCGACAGCACCTTCCTGATGCCCTCCCCGCTTCCCACCTGCCAAATGGTGGCCTCGGCGGGTTGGTTGGTGATCGGCCAATCACGCGCCTGCAGCTCGAACCAGATGGTGCTGGGGGGTGGAGAAAAGAGTTCAGTCACATCCTGCAAACCAAAACTATGTCCAAACCCCCAATCTGGAATGCTCCATTTGTGTGTGTGTGTGTGTGTGCCCTATTTTGGCTACTTATACCTGATTCTGATGCTGTTGAATGAGATGTACTTTGTTAGGGTTGGAGTGGAAGCCTACAGGACGTAGATCTCCAGGAACAGGGTTGGAAACCACTGCTCTAGTATGAGCCAAAGAGTGGCCTGACTCAGACTGTAACGAACATGGGCGAAGACCAGTTTGTACCAGTTTGCTCCCACGATTCCCGGGCTGTGCATGAGATTGGCGTGGCTCGTACCCGAATGCGTAGACGTCGGCAGCGTTTGAGAAGGGCAGGCGGTCCTCCTCGTTCCCCGGGGCCAAACGCTGCACGATCTCAGGGGCCAAATAACACACCCAACCATGAGGCAGCCTGAGCTCGTTCTCCCGCCTGCAAGAAAACACATGCACACACACACACACACACACACACACGCACGCGCACACACGCAGTCACGCACGCACGCATGCACACACACGCACACGCACACACACACGCATGCACACGCACACACACGCACACACACAGTCACGCACATACACACACAGTCATGCACACACATGCAGTCACCATGTTTGTTGATGATATGCTGTGGATTGATTTTGTATTGAACAGTGACCAGCTCTGTTTCCAGTGCTTACCTGCCTTCCTGCACCACACCTGACATCCCAAACAGCCCAAAGTCTGTGATCACCACCTTGTTTGTGTCATAAAACACATTCTTGGACTTCAGGTCCTTGTGCACAATGCACTTAGCATGAAGATAGCCCATTCCCTGAGAAAGACACGCATATTTACACTCATTTTACCATAATTATAATTAGTGCTTAAATCTCACATTATTTGGTTAAAAAGCTTTCTTTTCTAAACTAATTGTATGCTATGCTTTAGCAATGATTACTATCTGTATTTCATCCCAATAAAGCATCATACATGAGAACGAAAGAGAGAGAGAGAAAAGCAAGAGAGAGAGAGAGCGAGAGAGAGAGAAAAAGAGAGAGAGAAATGGACACCACCACAATGTGTCAGAGAACTTTATTTTTAATGTACATAATTCTTTCTGTGTAAAGGAAGGAGCAGACATGAGCAGGTTCCTGTGCTTGAACTCACCTTCACAATCTCCTGTGCGATCTGTCTGGTCTTGTTTATGTCCAGTGTGGTTTTGGCATCTCTTACAACAGAGTACAGCGTCCGTCCTTTACAGAAACTGCCAAAAAGTAGACTGTGGTCACTGCAGGGTGTCACACACAGACACACACACACACACACACACACACACACACACACATGCACGCACGCACACACAGTGCTAACCTGGTGATAATGGCGAGGTGAGGAGGGTCCATACAGGCTCCCATGAACAGAACCACATTCTCGTGGCGTGTTTGCCTGTAGTTCATCACCTCCTTCTTGAAGAGCTTGAGGTGGTCCGGGTTGTTTCCGTCGATCTCCAGCAGCCTGACCGCCACCTCGCCGTGCCAACGACCTTTGTGCACCTTCCCCCAGCGGCCCTGTCCAATCAGCTCGCCCAGATCCAGCTGCTCGAACGGGATGTCCCACTCCTGCAGGTACACACTGGTCTGACTGGGCTTCCGCGAGATCGGCCCCCTCCGCATGCCAACCCGCCAGCTCGGGAGTTCCTCCAGCTCGTCCCCGTCAAACTCCGCGTCCGACCCCTCCTTCCCCGTCTCCTCCTCCTGTCCTCCTCCACCCCCCTCCTCCCCCGCTTGAGCCTCTTCCTCTCCATGCCCCTGTTCATCTTCCTCCACCTCCGCCTGAAGAGAGAAAAGAGAATTATAACAAAAATTAGTTTAATACGATGTTCTTTGTTCTTATTGCAGTATGAATACAAAACATGTCACTCATTCTTGAGTAAAAGTAAAAAATATTGATGAATATGAATGTTGTCATGCGATGTGAACTGCTTGATATTTCCAGGGTAACAGTATACAGGAGACCACAAATTGCAACAAACTCAATATAAATGTGTAAAAGAGATTGAAAATGCACCCATCCACACATTTCCATATCTCTTCCCCCGACTCACTTTCCAAAAGATGTCCTTTCTGAAAAACACAAATCTAAGCCGCCTCAAATCTGTCCTGCAATTGTAGTCATGCAGATTGTGGAACGACGGACGAAACGTGCAATTAAGATGTTTGAAGTTGGGTGGAGAGTCTGTACAACACAATCTCAGGCCTCTTCGTTCAAAAGGAAACCGTTTAATCTTTAGCTTTGTTGAGGTAATGGAACATAATCATACATTCATAGATCAACACACACTCTCACACACACACACACACACACACACACACACACACACACACACACACACAGTCCAGTGGTGTGGAACATTACTGTAAATCGGTTCCAAGTTACCGCCGCCCTTCGGGGAAACCCTCCCATACTCACCCCAGCTTCCTGTTCAGCTGCCAGCAGATCTGGGCCTTGCAGTGTGGCGTCCATCTCACTGTGAATTAATCACAGGCAAATTAGTCACAGAAACCACTGCTGCCGTCTCTCACACACTTCTCTCACACACCGTTAACCACAAAGAAACCCCTCATTCTCTCTCTGTTATCCTGAGAGAAAACACACCTGCTCTGCTCCTGTTCTTTCCAGCACATTCTGATCTAGCAAAAATCTAACGCTGTGATCGTCACATGACCAAAGTAGTGTGTGGGGGGGAAACATTTTAATCAAAGAGGTTTTCACTACATTGAGATAAACTGATTTATGGCTAACCCCCCCCCCCTACACACACACACACACACACACACACACACACACACACACACAGAGAAGGGACTCAAAGCTTACCCCACATTATGGAGCCCATCAGAGACTGTGGACTGGGAGGAGTTGGACACATCTGTGTGGAACAGACACTCAGTTTTAGACGGTTAGAGAAATACAGAAACACAGGAAACACACAACAAACAGCGATTCTGAACAGAGGCCAGACAGACTGCATCCACCTGCTGGGGACTTCTTCATGTTTATCCAGCCCCAGCTCAAGCACATTCTCATACAGCACAGAGAAGGTGGATGCAGTTACTGTTTATGTCCACAGGAGGGCAGAAAAGTCTCTGGCAAACTTCACTACCACATGCAGCAAAACCTATTACAGCCCTTATAGACAGGGACTTGTCGCTTAGCCCGCACACACGGATGGACGGACGCACGCTTGCATGCACAGGGGCATCGTAGTGTGTGTGGGGGGGGGGCCTAGACTAAAAAGTCTGCTTTGGGAAGGGGGCCCGGGGACTGTATTTGCGCAGGGCCCTTTCCGTGCCCCGCACGCACGCACGCACGCACGCACGCACGCACGCACGCACGCACGCACGCACACGCACACACACACACACACACACACACACATCCCTGATGGAAAAAAATAGCAAACAGCATGCTCAGGTTTAGACTGGGGGGTGAACTCACCAGGGAAGATAAACTGCTGTCTGTGCTGAAAGTAGCAAGCAGCTTAAGAAGAGAGGGATAAAAACAAGAGCACAGAAAAGAGAGAGAGAGAGAGAGAGAGAGAGAGAGAGATGTTAGAGAAGAGAGGGTTAGAGAAGGCTAGAGATAGTATCCTCTGCACAGCCTCTGTGTGTTTGTTAGTGATGTTAATAGATGTAAGATTCAGAATAGACTGGAGACCATTTATGTGCTATTTTATACAAGAGTCCACTCACCTGCCCTTAACAACACTGGACTGAAGATAGCGGAGAAGGGTGTGTGTGTGTGTGTGTGTGTGTGTGTGTGTGTGTGTGTGTGTGTGTGTGTGTGTGTGTGTATAATCAGTAAATTCAAAGACTCACCTGGAAAGTGGAACCTGTTGTCTCGGGGGCCGATGGGGGAGGGGTTTGGGGGAGGAGTGGTGCTGGGAAGGGAGCTCTGCTGGAAGGCGGCGGGAGAGGAGGGCGTGGAGGAGGTGGTAGAGGAGGGGTTACTGCTGGAGTCCAGCTGTGTCAGCACAGGCGGGTGATCCTGGAGCGCACACACACACACACACACACGCGCACACGAACACGAACACGCACACAAACACGTCACGAATCAATCAATCACTGACTCACTGAATCAGTCACAGTGAAGCACTCAATGGCTGACGAGCACAAACATAAGTAGGATTCATAACTGTGAGGAGTATAAACAGGGGCACTAGAGAGGACTCGTACTTCAGGTTAAACCTCAGCCTAAACACAGACCACAAAGAGAGTGCCCGATACAGGAGCATCAGTACAGCTCAGTACAGCTCAGCTCAGTACAGCTCAGTACAGCTCAGTGCAGCTCAGCACAGCTCAGCACAGCTCAGTACAGACTTCTGTCCAAAGGCTGTGCTGGACCTACCTTTTTGGTTAGAGCCTTTGGCAACGTGCAAAACTGTGGTGTTTCTGACGGCCGATCGATCTGATTGTTGATGTCTGACGGCACAGACTCTGCCCTTCGGATTTTTGTGACTGAAAAACACAGAGCGGAAAACGGCAGTATAATCAGATACTGAGGAATAATCGGCCTTTACAGTGAGAGCACAGCCTGGCCATAGAGACAGACGGGAATGTGACTGAGACAGACGGGAATGTGACTGAGACAGACGGGAATGTGACTGAGACAGACGGGAATGTGACTGAGACAGACGGGAATGTGACTGAGACAAATGGGAATGTGACTGAGACAGACGGGAATGTGACTGAGACAGACGGGAATGTGACTGAGACAGACGGGAATGTGACTGAGACAGACGGGAATGTGACTGAGACAGACGGGAATGTGACTGAGACTGACGGGAATGTGATTGAGACAGACGGGAATGTGATTGAGACAGACGGGAATGTGAATGAGACAGACGGGAATGTGACTGAGACAGACGGGAATGTGACTGAGACAGACGGGAATGTGATTGAGACAGACGGGAATGTGACTGAGACAGACGGGAATGTGATTGAGACAGACGGGAATGTGACTGAGACAGACGGGAATGTGATTTACACAGCATAGGATGGAGGACAGGAAGTCATACAAAAACAAAACTAAGAACATTTGCAGTCTATGGCTATTTCTTTTATGCACGTCATGCAGGTGTTGATGTTTTTCTTTTCCTTACAATTAAAGTTCTTATTGCAGTTCAATCCGTAACTGGTTACTGGTGATTTGGTCGTCATGACAGCGCATGCTTTCACAATGTGAATGTATTTTGAATACATGCGGATAAATCCAAAACTCAATGAACCAAACTGACCGGTCTTTACACAAGCTGGGCGTGAGGACAGGAAGTAGGGGCAGGAAGTTGGGGGGCGGGGCTTACTGGGGAGGAAAGATATCCGGCAGGAAGGAGCCTCTTTTGTACACTTGTTGTGGCACTTTAGCCTGTGGGGGGGGGGGGGGGGGGGGGGGGGAGAACAGCAGCACCAGTTAAAACACAGGAAACAAAAAACTGACAAATGCAGCGTCCAATCAGGAGAGGCAGTTAAATAACAGCCCCCACCCCCTTCCTCACCTGCAATGTTTACACTTGACCCCAAACATCATGCTCTTATGGCACACCTGGCATGTCTGCGAGAGCCAGGATTTGGTTGAAAACCTTACAGGAGAAACAAAAACACACAGTAAGTAAGTGTTCTAAAAGAGGGCCTCTCACAAATAAGCCAATGAGAAGATGCTTGGGGCGTGTCTTACCTGTGAGTGACAGCCAGGCCGATGTCCCGTCTTATGGCTTGTGGGGAGCTCCTGTGTACTGCCAGATTATCTTCAGGGGGGGGGTGCAGAGAGTAAAAAAGAAAAAGAGAGGGACAAACGGGAAGAGGGAGATATAGAGATGGAGAAAGCCAGATAGAGAAAAGAGCGGGAGAAAGAGGAAGAGAAAGGGTGAGTTTAGACCAAAAGCCAGGTTTGCAGGGTTGCGCACAGACCAGACCAACAGCTCATTAACTAGCACACACACACACACACACACACACCCAAAAACACACACGCGCGCACACGTACGTATATATCAGTTGTCTCATTGTTATTTTGGTTCTGTACTCTAGCACTTTGAGTTTGAAAAGATACAATGACAATGAGGTTGAAGTGCAGACTGTCAGCTTGCCATGACGTCCTGATGTCTGTGACCCAACAACATCAAAAGACTCTTGATATCTTATTTTCTGGTACTCCTACAAGCGATACTATAACGTCTCTGCATTTGAATGGATCTCTATGGGAATTGGGGGGTGGGACTAGATTTAGCTGTAAATTATGCTGGAACAGTATGAACTACATGGTTGGGAAAATGGCTTTAAGTCATCAAGGGTCTGAGGTATCAAACAAGCCTCAAACCATCACTCTGCTGCCAGATATGCAGTAGATATGGATGGATCACTTTAAGGGTTGTTTCTCCTGACAAATTTTCCTATTGAACTCTATGGAAAACTAAGTCAGGAGAAGAAACCCTTCAAGTCATCCATCCATATCTACTGCATATCTGGCAGCAGAGTGATGGTTTAAGGCTTGTTTGATACGTGTGTGCATGTGTTTGTGTGTGTGCGTGCGTGCGGTTGCAAACATCTTTCCTATCTCATTTGCAAAGCATTGTGGGTAAGGGGGCTCACTCTTGAGAATCACATGCTCCTCCTGTAGAGCGGGCGTGGCTGGTAAGGTGTAGGTGGCGCTACCAGGGGCGGGGTTTCGGTTGGGAGGCAGTAGAGACCGAGAGGCGGGGTCTTCAAAGCCATTGCCACAGCCGTTTACCTGCATGTTCTTCTTAGCACACCTGCAGACCACAGAATAGTGTAAGCGCACAGGAGAGACACCACCCTGGGAGCAAGTGTGTGTCACGGTGCATGCGTGCATATACGTCTATATAGGTGTGTATATGTTTGTACATATGTATATATACAGTATGTGCATCTGAGCGTGTGTGTATGCAGGGTAATATGGCTGCGTGTGTGTGTGTGTGTGTGTGGATGGGGGTTGTGTGTGTGTGTGTGTGTGTGGATGGGGGTTGTGTGGATGGGGGTTGTGTGTTTGTGTGTGTGTGTGAGTGTGTGGATGGGGGTTGTGTGGATGGGGGTTGTGGGGTTGTGTGTGTGTGTGGATGGGGGTTGTGCGTGTGTGTGTGGATGGGGGTTGTGTGTGTGTGTGTGTGTGTGTGTGTGTGGAGGGGGGTGTGTGTGTGTGTGTGTGTGCGTGTGTGGATGGGGGTTGTGTGTGTGTGTGTGTGTGGATGGGGGTTGTGTGTGTGTGTGTGGATGGGGGTTGTGTGTGTGTATGTGTGTGTGGATGGGGGTTGTGTGTGTGTGTATGGGGGTTGTGTGTGTGTGGATGGGGGTTGTGTGTGTGTATGTGTGTGTGTATGGGGGTTGTGTGTGTGTGTGTGTGGATGGGGGTTGTGTGTGTGTGTGTGTGTGTGGATGGGGGTTGTGTGTGTGTATGTGTGTGTGTGTGTGGATGGGGGTTGTGTGTGTGTGTGTGTGTATGGGGGTTGTGTGTGTGTGTGTGTGTGTGTGTGTACGCAGGGTATGTCTGCGTGTTTCTGTGCATTCTGTTTCGGGGCATGTGTGTGTGAGAGGGAGAGGGCGTACTTGTTGCCGGGCGTGTCGTCGATGCGGTTGCCCAGCTGGGACTCGTGGCTCTTGCTGCGGGTCAGGGTGATGTTGGGCAGGAGGTGAAGCAGCTTGCGTGAGGGAGGGGGAGGCGTCCGCGCCAGATTCAGCTGGGCGTGTCTCCTGAGGGGCGGGGTCATTGGGGGCGTGGCGGCGTGCCAGGGAAAGGGGTCGGGCAGCGCTTCGGCAGGGGGCGTGACTGACACACTGAATGGCAGGGCGTAGGGATTAAGGGGCGTGGCTGGCACAAAGGAGGCGGGACTATGTGCGCGGGAGTTCCTGGGGGGGCAGTTCAGCTGATCCAGAGGGGCGGAGTCCCGGCAGGGGGGCTCAGAGATCCAGGGAATGCCATCCATCACCCCCTCTCCTGCAGAACACACACACGCACACACGTATCAATGATGAAAGAAGAACAAACTGGAATTTGCTTCACCACACACACACACACACACGCGCACACGCACACGCACACGCACACAGTGCTGGGCTTCTGCACTGACTGACCTGATGCAGTTGCACTTCTCAGACAGGAGAGGGCAGCACTGAGCCGGGAGCACTCCTCTGAGCTGGAGCCCAGCTTCCTCATGGCCTCTCTGACCTGAGAGACTGACATCTGCAGCAATGCGTCCAGAGACAACTTCACTGGCACTGCCTGGAGAGAGAGAGGGAGAGAAAGGGAGAGGGAGAGGGAGAGGGAGAGAAAGAGAGAGGGAGAGAAAGAGAGAGAGAGAAAGAGAGGGAGAGAGAGGGAGAGGGAGAGGGAGAGGGAGAGAGAGGTAGGGAAGAAAAATGAGAGAAAGAGAGAGGGAGTATAATTAAAGAGAGTGAAGCCCGACAGACTCAGGTTTATGCATCATTAGACCCCCCCTCCCCCCTTCCCAAAACCCTGATACACACCCTTCCCCCCCCCCCCGCCCCCCTCAGGCCTGAAGAGATCTGTCCAAACAGACAGATGGGATTTCTATTTTTATCTCTCTTTTCATACAAAAACCTGTCAAACAAGCGGGAATTTGAGTAAAAGAATGTGCTGTGTAAATGTAAACACATTGGTGATTTGGTGTGTGTGTGTGTGTGTGTGTGTGTGTGTGTGGGTGAGCCGGGGGAACACCCTGTGATGTTATCTCATTGACACACTTCTGTTGGAAACAGAAACGGGGCACGTGGACGCACTCTAACTGGACACACTCCCATCTGTAGAAAACGCGTTGAGATGAGGAGACCTCCAGCTGACCTTACACACACACACACACACACACACACACACACACACACACTCACACTCACACTCACACTCACACTCACACACTCTCTAAAAAAAAAACAAAGCTGAACAAAGAAACCAACTTCTCCTCCAAGCAGTGACTCAAAGATGACCTTACAAAGCAAAACCTGAAACAACCCACATACACCCATCATCACACACAACACAGAACCCAGCTGTGAGATAGAACCCAGCCAAACACAGAACCCAGCTGTGAGATAGAACCCAGCCAAACACAGAACCCAGCTGTGAGATAGAACCCAGCCAAACACAGAAGTGAGATAGAACCCAGCCAAACACATAACCCAGCTGTGAGATAGAACCCAGCCAAACACAGAACCCAGCTGTGAGATAGAACCCAGCCAAACACAGAACCCAGCTGTGAGATAGAACCCAGCCAAACACAGAACCCAGCTGTGAGATAGAACCCAGCCAAACACAGAACCCAGCTGTGAGATAGAACCCAGCCAAACACAGAACCCAGCTGTGAGATAGAACCCAGCCAAACACAGAACCCAGCTGTGAGATAGAACCCAGCCAAACACAGATCCCAGCTGTGAGATAGAACCCAGCCAAACACAGAACACAGCTGTGAGATATAACCCAGCCAAACACAGAACCCAGCTGTGAGATAGAACCCAGCCAAACACAGAACCCAGCTGTGAGATAGAACCCAGCCAAACACAGAACCCAGCTGTGAGATAGAACCCAGCCAAACACAGAACCCAGCTGTGATATAGAACCCAGCCAAACACAGAACCCAGCTGTGAGATAGAACCCAGCTCCAGATAAGTGGAGGAACAGAGAGTTCATAAACTTGGCTAAAGAATCCCTAAAAATAATCCAGTTACAATTACCTATTCACATAGTGATTTCTTCTTTTGATAATACCCAACTCTCTCCCCATTGACCTTTGACCCTCAACCCTAACTGGCACTGCCTGCTGTCTATCTTCTTACCTGCCCACAGTATTCTCCAAAAAATGTTTCTCGCGTTGACTGGCAATATGACACCACAAAGCTAAAGCTAAAGAACAGGGTCACAATTCTAGGAAAGTTCCTCTTTCTAACAGTGAACTTAGGAAAGCCCCCCCAAAATAACATTAAAAAACCAGCCTCCCAGCTGCCCTACGTCTGTCACAGAAAGATCAGTCATGTCCTTCGACAAATGGAGCTGACCGTCTCACACACAGAGTCACACAAGCAGAGTCAAACGCACCGTCTCACACCGTCAGAGGGACGAGAAAGCACCACTGACCTCAAGACAGGAAATAAGGAGATACCACAGACAGAGAGAGAAAGAGACAGAGAAACAGAGACACACCACAGACAGAGAGAGAAATGTCAAGAGAACATTAAAAAATATATAACTTTGAGGGTTTTTTTCCGCAAAAAAAGGGAAAAAGTAACTAGCTCTCTCTACCGCTTACATACCATGGGGTCCGTGTTTCACACGAGGAGACGGTGTAGCTGCTATCTCTCTCTCTCTCACGTCTCAGAGACTGAATTCCACACTGTCGTTTCCCAGCAAGAGTTACGCTGTGAGAACCTTTCAGCCAAACTCACCCTCCACCCCCCTCTCTTTCTCACTTCCCTCCCTCTCTCCTCCTCTCTCTCCGTTAGACTCCACCCCCTCCTCTCCCCTCTTTCTCCCTCCCTTTCTCCTCCTATCTCTCCTTTAGACTCCACCCCCTCTTCTCCCCTCTCTTTCTCCCTCCCTCTCCTCCTCTCTCTCTGTTAGACTCCACCCCCTCCTCCCTCCTCCCTCCTCGTTAGACTCCACCCCCTCCTCTCCCCTCTTTCTCCCTCCCTTTCTCCTCCTCTCTGTTAGACTCCACCCCCTCTCTTTCTCCCTCTCTCCTCCTATCTCTCCTTTAGACTCCACCCCCTCCTCGCCACTCTCTTTCTCCCTCCCTCTCCTCCTCTCTCTGTTAGACTCCACCCCCTCCGTCCCCCTCTCTCTCCGTTAGACTCCACCCCCTCCTCTCCCCTCTCTGTCTCCCTCCCTTTCGCCTCCTCTCTCTCCGTTAGACTCCACCCCCTCCCTCCCTCTCCTCCTCTCTCTCCGTTAGACTCCACCCCCTCCCTCCCTCTCCTCCTCTCTCGCCGTTAGACTCCACCCCCTCCCTCCCTCTCCTCCTCTCTCTCCGTTAGACTTTGTTGTGGGAGAGCCCAGCCTCCGGAGCGCACGACTACATCATCTTCTTACGTGCACACTCCATTGCCAGGGGAGAGGTGAACCCAAATATTTCCTCAACCTACTTCCAGGAAAAATAAAAAGAGCATATCCAGTCCCTCCACTATTACTGGCACCCCTGCTGGATAATCACTGTATATACACATACAGGCCCTTCCATCATTAGCACTTTCGCTAACATAGGCTACTTCAGGTCACTTTATTGCATTGTATATCCAAATGTGCAGAAACAATTTGCAGTTGCATTTTATTTTGAGTGGAATTAACTATGCTATGTTGGAAATAAAAATGTATTTCAGAAAGCCTCAGCTAAATGTTGGCAAAGAACTGCACAAATGTCGTTAGCCCTGTCTATGCATCCTCTCTAGAGGAACAGCTGTGCTACCAATTTAACCTCATGCTCCAGCAACAAAAGCAAGCCACATACTGGCCATCAAAAACAATAAGAGAGATATCAGGAGACCACATCCTGAGTCTCACACACTCACACACTCACACACTCACACACTCACACACTCACACACTCACACACTCACACACACACACACACACGTGCACACACACACACACACACACGCACGCACGCACACACGCACACATGGCCTACACAGCCGTATTCACAGACACGCAGACATGCATGGAAGCTTTCGTTCACTTCCTGCAGAAACCATGTTACAGTGCATGAGAACAGGAAACACCATTAAAAGACCATTACAACCATCGCCAATCAAATCCAGCCCATTTTGTCCTTTTCGGTCCTGAACGATCCCAGAATTTAGACACCATTTCAGTTTTCCCACACATTTTATTCCACTTTCCAGGGATTTCACACTTAATTTAAAGTAAAGGTTAAAAGAGCAGTTCACCCAAAAATTTAATTTTGATACATTTCTACATACCGGGAGGGCTATCTATCCATTCAGATAGTTTCCCTGAGAACTCACTTGTTTTGTAGATATCCAATGCAGCTCAGATTCAACCTGATAGAAGAGAGCTCAACGGGTCCAAAGTTTGTGGCGCTCAAAGCAGCAAAGATCAACGGCAACATCTTTTTCCAATTTTATCACATGGTTACTCACGACATCCACAGACCTTTCTCCTGAAGTACACTACCTGTGTATATCCACGCAAAGTATTTAACCAAAGCACGCCAGTATTCTAGGGTGCACTAGTGTTGACACCCCAGAATACTGGTGTGCTTTGGTTAATACTTTGAGCATATACACAGGTGGTGTACTTCAGTAGAAAGTAGTTTTAGAAACAAAAGTGCATAACAAGGCCTGCGGATGTTCGTGAGTAACCGTGTGATTATAATTGGAAAAAGACTTAGCCATAAATTTGTTCTAATGTTAATTTTTGCCACTTTGACTGTCACAAACTTTGGACCCGATGATAACTAGCTACGTCAGCTGCAGAGCTTTCCACCATGATAACTAGCTACGTCAGCTGCAGAGCTTTCCACCATGATAACTAGCTACGTCAGCTGCAGAGCTTTCCACCATGATAACTAGCTACGTCAGCTGCAGAGCTTTCCACCATGATAACTAGCTACGTCAGCTGCAGAGCTTTCCACCATGATAACTAGCTACATCAGCAGAAGAGCTTTCCACCATGATAACTAGCTACGTCAGCTGCAGAGCTTTCCACCATGATAACTAGCTACATCGGCTGTAGAGCTTACCGGCATGATAACTAGCTACATCGGCTGTAGAGCTTACCGGCATGATAACTAGCTACATCGGCTGTAGAGCTTACCGGCATGATAACTAGCTACATCGGCTGTAGAGCTTACCGGCATGATAACTAGCTACATCGGCTGTAGAGCTTACCGGCATGATAACTAGCTACATCGGCTGTAGAGCTTACCGGCATGATAACTAGCTACATCGGCTGTAAAGCTTTCCGGCATGATAACTAGCTACGTCAGCTGCAGAGAAGTACAGTGTGCAACCTAGCAACCACAGCCATGCACGTTTGTTTACGTGAGAACACAAGCTTGAAATGTTCTTTTTTTTAATTTTAAATGTAAATAATTCCTGTAAATTGAGAGCCATAAGTCTGTCTATCTGTATATCTATGCGTCAGTATCCATCTGCCTATCTATCCAAGCATCAGTATCTGTCTATCTTTCCAAGCGTCGGTATCTGTCTATCTGTCCAAGCGTCAGTATCTGTCTATCTTTCCAAGCATCAGCATCTGTCCATCTGTCCATCTGTCTGTCAGTGTGAAATTGACCACACATTCAGCTGCCTCTGGCTGTGATGACAAGAGGGCCGTTGGAAGAGCTTCGACAGCCAATGAAATGAAATCTTTCATGATTAAAAAAAGAGTCCTCCTCGCTGGATAATCACTGTGCTCGGCCTTGCGACCTTTAGTGACCCAAGGCTTCGCACCCCCCTCACGGTTAATCAGAGAACTCGCTGTCAGTCCCACACACCGTATGTGAGAGGAGAACCAGCAGAGCAGCCTGATTTAAAATAACGCCTCACTCGCTCACACACACATGTACACACACACACTCACACACTCACTCACACACTCACACACACACACACACACACACACACACTCACACACTCACACACTCACACACTCACACACTCACACACCGTATGTGAGAGATGAACCAGCATGGCGGGCTGATTTAAAATAAAGCCTTTGCAACAGTGGCCAGAACAGGGCTGGAGCCAGGACAGGACCGCTGTAGTTCTGTCAGGACATGGAGAGGTGCTGACCTCAGATCTGGGAGCTTCTGCGTATAGCGCTGTTTGTGGTCAAATCAAGACAGACAGTCTACTCTCAGCAGACTAAAAATAGAGTGATGAGAGAGGGAGAGAGGGAGAGAGGGAGAGAGACACCAGCTGACTCTGCACATTCTGTGGATTAGGGGGGATGGTGTTTGGAATGTGGCTGGAGGGTCTCTCTCCCAAACACTGGAGTAGAGCAAGACTCTCACACATGCACACACACACACACAGTCTCTCACACACACACACACACACACAGTCCCAAACACAGGAGTCAGCAACACTCCACCTAAAACACACACACACACACACACACATACACTAGAGTAAAACTACACGCAAGCACGCACGCACGCACCTCTCTCACACGGCTGACCTTTCCCTAGCAACACGGGGGGGCTCTGCGGTAGGACTCACAGTTTCTAAGGTTTGGCTCCTATAAAAGGGTGGCCTTCAACTCCCCCAAAATTCTGGGGGTTCCTGCCACCCTATCACAGATCCCTGAGAATTCTGCACCACATCCTCGAAAACAGAAAATCTACTCCAGAGATCCACAGCAGTAACGAGATGTCACTCTGCACTGCATGTCAGCAAGAGAGTTCCTGTCACAGATGCAGCAAGCAGGTCAGGACCACGGGTTTAACTCTGGAGATTTGATATAATATCTTTCAACTGCTTTGCCAGATGATACCACCTCATCTGGCAAAGCAGCTCAGGTCAATATACAGCATATCTTATATAAATATATACATGTATCTTTCTATAAAGAAGTTCCGCTGGTACAAAAGGCAATCATTCAGGTTGACAGACAGTGTGTGTTTGTTGACTATGACAGACAGTGTGTGTTTGTTGGCTATGACAGACAGTGTCCGCTCGTTGGCTGTGACAGTGTGTGTTTGTTGGCTATGACAGATAGTGTGTGTTTGTTGACTTTGACAGACAGTGTACGCTCATTGGCTATGACAGACAGTGTACGCTCGTTGGCTATGACAGTGTGTGTTTGTTGGCTATGACAGATAGTGTGTGTTTGTTGACTTTGACAGACAGTGTCCGCTCGTTGGCTATGACAGTGTGTGTTTGTTGGCTATGACAGATAGTGTGTGTTTGTTGACTTTGACAGTGTCCGCTCGTTGGCTATGACAGTGTGTGTTTGTTGGCTATGACAGACAGTGTCCGCTCGTTGGCTATGACAGTGTGTGTTTGTTGGCTATGACAGATAGTGTGTGTTTGTTGACTTTGACAGACAGTGTACGCTCGTTGGCTATGACAGTGCGCTTGCTGGCTATGACAGACAGTGCGCTTGCTGGCTATGACAGACAGTGTGCTCGTTGGCTATGACAGACAGTGTGCTCGTTGGCTATGACAGACAGTGTGTGCTCGTTGGCTATGACAGACAGTGTGCTCGTTGGCTATGACAGACAGTGTGCTCGTTGGCTATGACAGACAGTGTTTGCTTGTTAAAACTGTTACTTGCTCTGGTTGGGTTGTTCTGATCATGAATCATCTTTGGACTGAGTCATAATGAACCAAGCTGCATGTGAAACCATGGCATCAGCCAATCAAAAACATGTTCCAGGACATCCCAGTTAATATCCAATCACTGGAGCTCTAGGCAGTGTCAGAGCAGCATGGAAGGAAAGATACCACCGGAACACCAGGTAAACCGAGCCGGTCACGGTCAGGCTAACGCATTCAGATTGACACGACTAATTTGCACAGCCTCGCACAGACGAAAGTGCATATGACTGTTAGCTTTGGAAAGAGTAGCAGCGCTAGGTAATGCAGCGTGAGATGAGGGTGTGATTAGCGCAGGCTGTGGATGACATCAGCTCCCTCCATGTACCTGCTCAGATCAGAACCAATCACAGGAGAGTATACGGAGGCAGGTGTGATGTTTATCAGATCAGAACCAATCACAGGAGAGTATACGGAGGCAGGTGTGATGTTTAACAGATCAGAACCAATCACAAAAGAGCTTGGTCAGATCAGAACCTATCACAGAAGAGCATGGAGGCTGGTGTGATAAGGACATGTTAACCCCCCATCTATTTCGGTTTCTGTTGTTCTTTTGGCCCAGAGAGCTTTTATGAGCAATGAGGGATATTTTAGATACAGAAGATTCTGACAGCCAGCTGGCTTTACTGGGGAATTCTGGGTACTCATGGTCTAAAGAAAGAAAATTCACTTCAAGCAACTCCAATGCAGTTTGTACAATAATATTATTTTTAATAATGATTCATTTAAATTTTATAGTATATTGAATTTAAGATGAAATGTAATTCTTTGAAGAATAATTGGGTAATAATTATAACGTCTTGAGTCATGGTGTCGAGTTACGCAGACAGACAGGCAGGCACGCACGCACGGTACCTGTATGAGCTCAGAGCGCAGGTTGATGGTGCACAGCCAGACACACACACGGTACCTGTATGAGCTCAGAGCGCAGGTTGACGGTGCACAGCCAGTCACACACACACACGGTACCTGTATGAGCTCAGAGCGCAGGTTGACGGTGCACAGCCAGTCACACACACACACACACGGTACCTGTATGAGCTCAGAGCGCAGGTTGACGGTGCATAGCCAGTCACACACACACACGGTACCTGTATGAGCTCAGAGCGCAGGTTGACGGTGCACAGCCAGTCACACACACACACACACACACACACGGTACCTGTATGAGCTCAGAGCGCAGGTTGACGGTGCACAGCCAGTCACACACACACGGTACCTGTATGAGCTCAGAGCGCAGGTTGACGGTGCACAGCCAGTCACACACACGGTACCTGTATGAGCTCAGAGCGCAGGTTGACGGTGCACAGCCAGTCACACACACACACACATTACCTGTATAAGCTCAGAGCGCAGGTTGACGGTGCACAGCCAGTCACACACACACACGGTACCTGTATAAGCTCAGAGCGCAGGTTGACGGTGCACAGCCAGTCACACACACACACGGTACCTGTATAAGCTCAGAGCGCAGGTTGATGGTGCACAGCCAGTCACACACACACGGTACCTGTATGAGCTCAGAGCGCAGGTTGATGGTGCACAGCCAGTCACACACACACGGTACCTGTATGAGCTCAGAGCGCAGGTTGATGGTGCGCAGCCAGACACACACACACGGTACCTGTATGAGCTCAGAGCGCAGGTTGACGGTGCACAGCCAGTCACACACACACACACGGTACCTGTATGAGCTCAGAGCGCAGGTTGATGGTGCACAGCCAGTCACACACACACGGTACCTGTATGAGCTCAGAGCGCAGGTTGACGGTGCACAGCCAGACACACACACACGGTACCTGTATGAGCTCAGAGCGCAGGTTGATGGTGCACAGCCAGACACACACACACACGGTACCTGTATGAGCTCAGAGCGCAGGTTGACGGTGCACAGCCAGACACACACACACACGGTACCTGTATGAGCTCAGAGCGCAGGTTGACGGTGCGCAGCCAGTCACAGAGTCGCGGGTATGTCTCCAGCGCCTGGGGTCTATCTCCCTCTGGCACTCTCCATTTACACTGCAGCTGCTTACAGATGTACTTCACCAGCTTCACCTGCAGGGGGCAACGATACACAGCCCAGCAAGGGCAGAAACAAACAGGAGTCACACTCAATGTAAAATTTATCAAAACTTCCTTTGAAAAAGGACTAAAAGAAAATGGAAAATAGAGCATTTTTCAGCTGTTGGGGGGTGAGTTGTCCATTTTAGAAAACCAATCATTGAAATTTACTGGGATTTCCAGCACCCATAGAGTTTCTCAGTTACCCCATGGGCATCAGAAAAAGTAAATAAAAAAAGTCCTGTTTCTTGTAAATTTTACTGGAGTTTCAGTCAAGAGGGCTTCCACACAGTATTTGTGATGAAGGCCAAAAACAGACCTGAGAACCTGTAAAAATATGTTACCTTGACAACAACCGAGAGCACAGCCATCAGCAGAGCACTGGCTAAAGCAGGTCAGGGCACAGTGACCATCAGCAGAGCACTGGCTAAAGCAGGTCAGGGCACAGTGACCATCAGCAGAGCACTGGCTAAAGCAGGTCAGGGCACAGTGACCATCAGCAGAGACCTGGCTAAAGCAGGTCAGGGCACAGTGACCATCAGCAGAGCACTGGCTAAAGCAGGTCAGGGCACAGTGACCATCAGCAGAGCACTGGCTAAAGCAGGTCAGGGCACAGTGACCATCAGCAGAGCACTGGCTAAAGCAGGTCAGGGCACAGTGACCATCAGCAGAGCACTGGCTAAAGCAGGTCAGGGCACAGTGACCATCAGCAGAGCACTGGCTAAAGCAGGTCAGGGCACAGTGACAGGAAAAAACTGATTTTTACTTAAAAAACACAGACTGCCACAAACAAGCTGACAACACAACCTGGATTCAACCAACATTTGTCCTTAAAGGATAGTTTGGAATGTTTTACATCTAGCCCTGTGTTTGACCCACTCATGATGTTGTCGATTGATAGAGAATATTTTCACGTCAGTCCAACCTTAGCATCATACCGGACACACAAAGCTCCTGCTAGTTACCGCAGGTTATAAGGCAGGTTAGAATCCTATAATCACGATTTTGAGCAGTCAAATTACCGCCAAATCTTTTATTGTATGGCCAAGTATCACTCCACTGCACACAGCAACTTCTACAGAGAATTATGTCCGGAAAACAGGCTGGACTGATGTGAAAATGTTCTCTATCAACGGAGAAACACCACCAGTGAGTTGAAAAGAGGACTAGATGCAAAAAATCCAAACTATCCCTTTATTTTTCTGATGATTTGTGTCAAAACAAATGCATCAGTTTTAGCAAAATGAATGTTTAAAATTATTATTATTATTTTTATTTTTAAAATGTGTATCGCATTAATGGTAGAGATGTGCGAAACAGCTTTTTGAGTAGATTATTCTTTGCCCGCTCAAACGAGGCTATTCTCATTCTCAGTGTTCCAAACAAACATAATCGATAAGGAGCACTGCACTGGTAAAAGATCTGAATTAGTTTTGACACAAATCACTTTAAACATAAATTTTGTTAAAAGCCTGTGCGTTAACAAAAACTGTATTAAAGTGTTTTCTTTCATTTTGGCAATCTAAACTCACCAAACCCTAACCCTAACCCAAACCCAAACCCTAACCCTAACCCTAACCCTAACCTCGACACTGGGAGAGAGCTCGTCTGATGACTCAACAAAAATAAAATAAATACATTTAAAAAGGCACTTTGCTGACCATACGCCAGTTTAGTGAGTTAATATTTTCAATGCTTTTTTCCCCCCCACATATCCTCCCGTTTAAAATGATCATAAACTCCACTGTCAACCCCGGCCAATCAAATCAGCTCTCCTCTGGAGCCGCTGCGTCACATCACACTGCAGTGCGCAGGTCTGCAAGCATGACGCTTCATGTGCAGCTCACAAGCATGTGACGACTGCACTCGTCTTTGTCTAAACATCAGTTACCAAACATCACCTCCATACAGAGAACATCACCTCCATACAGAGACCAAACATCACCTCCATACAGAGACCAAACATCACCTCCATACAGAGACCAAACATCACCTCCATACAGAGACCAAACATCACCTCCATACAGAGACCAAACATCACCTCCATACAGAGACCAAACATCACCTCCATACAGAGACCAAACATCACCTCCATACAGAGACCAAACATCACCTCCATACAGAGAACAAACATCACCTCCATACAGAGACCAAACATCACCTCCATACAGAGAACAATGGCAGACAGGGCTTAACTAAGCGCTAGTGGTGTGTGGAGAACGCCATTTAGCTGTGCTGAATTTAAAATCACCTAAAGCACCAAGACATTCAGGTTTTTTTCCCCCCACAGAAACAAACTCCCAAGCTCAGTCCACGGCGTTCCCGTCGCTCACAAGTGACCAATGAGGGGGGTTATTGGGGCACGGTGAGATGCTGTAATCCTGGCCAAATTAAACCCACCCCATCGCAGGGAGACACAAGAGTGAATGATATGCATCTCTCTGTGGGGCTACGGGTCCCAGGCACCACACCACACCAGACTGTGGGACGAGCCGTCAGGACGCTGCTCGACTTCATTCTTGTGACTGCTAATTAAGGATAAACGTTTACCGAATCCAGGCCTCTGGTACCGTCACAGTGACACCATGACTGTAGGCAGATTGTTGGAGTGGCGTTGACAGAACGTTCTGTCGGGAACGTTCTGTCAACACCGCTCCAACAATCTGCCTACAGTCACGGTTCCTGACAGAACCGCAGCGGAAAAGTGCAACTTGCGCACACGTCTCCACTTGAGCGGCAGCCAGCGCACGCTCTAATGAACATACATTAATAACCATGAGAGCCATTCAAACAGGGGTGTAGGTGTGGCTGAGTATGCATGAGCTCTTCTGGCAAACAGCATGCAAATCCACCCAGAGACGACAGTACTGAAATACCTGCATAGGAATTCCCCCACAGTCGCTCTACACAAGCCTCTAATCCGTCACGAAAGTGTGTTCATGCATCCCCTGCTGCACCAACGCAAATGACATTTACACAGCGTCTTCTCTTAAACATCAGTCACCAAACATCACCTCCGTAAAGCGACCAATGGCAGACAGCGGTTAGATAAGTGCCATCGTGTGTGGAGAATGCCATTCAGCTGTGCTGAATTTAAAATCACCGAAAACACCGAGACGTTCACAAGACACTTTCCCTAACTGTTGAGACGAGAGTACCGTTTTTACCCGCAGTGACAAACTCCAAAGTCCACAGCGTTTCCAGTGCTCACAAGTGAGCAATCGCAGTCATCTACAGTGACATCATGATAGTCCTCAAGTGTGAATCCTTGCAGGATTGAACGGGACGAAACCGCACACGATTAAGAGAACAGCCCCACACACACACCGAGTGTTGTTGTGTAAAAGGTGAAGTGTAGGGATTCACACATCTGTCGTGGAGCATAAAAAAAGAGACCAAACCGGTTCTTATTCATGAGTTTAAATTATGGGCTGGAGTCGTTTCCACAGAAACCTATGACTCAAAGGCAGAACCTTTTTTTCTTTTTTATATATATATATATCTTTGACACTCCAGTCCGTGTGGGCGTGGTTAGACCAGTTTCCACCCGTTTGACTGGCTTCACACTCCAAAAAGAAAATTGATCAGCAATTTTATAGCCCAGCAAATCTAGCCCCACAGTAAGAACACATTAGAGTATCTACACATCTTTACTGATGTTTACCTCACAGGATTTAAATTCTTTTTTGATAGGACTACACCTTTACAGTGTCCACTCGTTCATCACCCATTCTTATAGCTCCGACTTGGGTGTCCCAATCAAATCAACCTCATTTGGTTAAATAAAATATTTAAACTTTTGTTTAAAGTTATATTTTTAGGGCGTTTCAGCTTTATTAGACAGCACAATGTAGAGATACAGGAGGAATGGGAGTGAGTGAGTGAGTGAGTGAGTGAGTGAGTGAGAGAGAGAGAGAGCACCTTTTCAGAGAACTTTGAGAGCTATACTCCAAGAACTGGTCAAACTAACTAATTGGCTCTAAATCTCCATGCCCTTACAGCTCATTGGCTACATTCCCTCCCAGGCCCCTCCCAACCTGACTCTCCAGGTTAAATGCAGGTAAATAACCTCAGGTGGTTCTGGTGCTGTAACCTTAGTTACGGAACTTCCCCAGGCTAGCGGAAGCAAAGATCTCAAACAGCCTGGCTCTGATGTTTAATAAACAAAACCAGAGAAATAATAACAGGCCAATGGCAAACGTGTGGCCTCATGCCCAACCAATGCGTTTGTGCGTGTCTCCCTCTCCCTCTCTCTCCCTCTCCCTCTGTCTATGTCCCTCTCTCTCTCCCTCTCTCTATGTCCCTCTCTCTCTCCCTCTCTCTCCCTCTCCCTCTGTCTATGTCCCTCTCTCTCTCTCTCCCTCCCTCGCTCCCTCTCTCACTCTCTCACTCTCTCACTCTCTCAGTCTCTCTCAGTCTCTCTCAGTCTCTCTCAGTCTCTCTCAGTCTCTCTCAGTCTCTCTCAGTCTCTCTCTCAAAATAAAACTACAAAGAGAGGAGTTAGGTTGTTAGGTTGAGGGATGTCTGGGAGTGAAGAGGGAGTGTGTAATGGTCTGACTGAACTCGGTTAACAAATTAGCCCCATTTTTGCAAAAAAACTAATACGACAGCAGAGACTGTTAACAAGACACACGCAACTAAATGACAACACAGACAGGTCTTCTTTCATGTTCCTCTGTAAACACAAACATGGAGCGGTCACTTCTTCCCTGGTCTACTCTAGGGAACCTGCGTCAGACGCTGATAAAAATAGCAGCAAACCTCTGTGGACTCACCAAACAAATATAAATAAAGAAGTGACATGTTTTGCTCCTCCCACGCCCAAGTCTCAGTGCAGTCAGGATCGACGCTCTCAGTTTTTTTTGCTCTCCCCCTCAGAAAACAGGGCGGTCTATAAATAGCTGTTATTATATGGACAATAACAGTCTTCTCATGGGGGCGTCTTCGCTGCTGTCATGACAACCAAGTGTCACCGGAACATTCGCTGAGCGGCTGATGACGGGGCAATATTCATCACCAGGCAAAGGGGTAGCACCGCTCCCCCCACCCCCAACGACTCCTCTCCCCCTCCCCCTCCCACCAGAATGCCTATTTTCCATCGCCCAACCTTATCCACCATGAACGAAAACACAAAATGGATCCAACGTCATCACTCCCACTCCAAGACACCCAGATTTAGTTTAGTTTTAATTGCTACCCATCTCCACATGATAGCATATCAAAAAACACATTAAAAATAGACAGTAATGTGATAAGATGTCCATCAGTGGGGATGGCTTTTGACCCAAATGTTTTTCGGAATTCCTTCCTCTGTTCTTAATTGCTTAATTATACCAGTAAATGAGTTGGTTCAATTATAAATTTTTAATATTATTTTTTATTATTATTATTTTATAATTTTTTTTTACAACTGACAAACCACTAAATAAAAATGTACTTTGTTTGAAACGGCAACAACAAACAAAACAAAAATAGAGAAACACAGTGGTGCAGTGCGCCCTGGGAAATACTCAGGTGGAAATGTATACTGACTAATTAACTAATTGGATCAATTAAGCAAGCAGACCTGGAACAAAAACACACGCACTGGGTCTCAAGAGGCTGTAACCCGACACCACAGGTACACACACAGGTACACACACACACACACACACTCACTCACTCACTCACTCACTCACTCACTCACTCACTCACTCACTCACACACTCACACACACACACACACACACACACACACACACACACACACACACTCACACACTCACACACTCACACACTCACACACTCACACACTCACACACACACTCACACACACACACACACACACACACACACACACACACACACACACACACACACACACACACGATGTCAGAGCAGAGAGAGATAGAGAGAAAAGCAAGCTATAGATAAGAGATATATAAACACAGTCTGAACTATATGTATTACGTACATTATTCATTTATATATGAATATCTTAGGGTGTGGCTGGTCAACACAACTCCTGCCCCCCTGGACGTCAGACCATTTTTGATTTTACAAAATGCCCCCCACCCAAAAAAAAAACAAGGAAGGATGTAAAGCAGACTAATCTCTCAGACGCTCCTGATACCCCTCATCTGCCCCTCCCCCTGCATTTCAGTTCTCCCACACGCAGGCCCCAGACTGACAACAGCAGTAACCGTTTCCAAGAACACTCCCCCCCGCTCTCACCCGGTCATGACAGCACGCCTCAACAAACGTCAATCATACCTGTGTGTTATTCGTTATTCAGCTCACCTGCCTCTTCAGGACTACACACTGAGGAAGAACAGAAAATAAAGCGAAGCTCCCACAAGAACATTAAAGAGGAGGAGGTCACACCACAGGGCTGCAGTGCACCACGGGGGTAAACATTCAGAACGAGACGCCATATTCCAGCAACACTGCACACTTCCTGCCAAAAACACTTCATATTTGGTGATGCACACTAAAAGCAGAGTGAATCTGGGTTAAAACGGGCCGTGTGGCCTGGCACAGATAAATCCAGTCAGCTTACGGCTCAGAGAGGGTAACCACGCAATTCTGAAGACGGGATTTTAAACGGCACTGGGAGAAGATGTAAAAAAGCTGTCCAATGCAAACCGTCCAAGCAACAAAATAGCGGTTAAGATGCAAAGTGTTCCGCATGCTTACAGCACCAAAGTGTTCCGCATGCTTACAGCACCAAAGTGTTCCGCATGCTTACAGCACCAAAGTGTTCCGCATGCTTACAGCACCAAAGTGTTCCGCATGCTTACAGCACCAAAGTGTTCCGCATGCTTACAGCACCAAAGTGTTCCGCATGCTTACAGCACCAAAGTGTTCCGCATGCTTACAGCACCAAAGTGTTCCGCATGCTTACAGCACCAAAGTGTTCCGCATGCTTACAGCACCAAAGTGTTCCGCATGCTTACAGCACCAAAGTGTTCCGCATGCTTACAGCACCAAAGTGTTCCGCATGCTTACAGCACCAAAGTGTTCCGCATGCTTACAGCACCAAAGTGTTCCGCATGCTTACAGCACCAAAGTGTTCCGCATGCTTACAGCACCAAAGTGTTCCGCATGCTTACAGCACCAAAGTGTTCCGCATGCTTACAGCACCAAAGTGTTCCGCATGCTTACAGCACCAAAGTGTTCCGCATGCTTACAGCACCAAAGTGTTCCGCATGCTTACAGCACCAAAGTGTTCCGCATGCTTACAGCACCAAAGTGTTCCGCATGCTTACAGCACCAAAGTGTTCCGCATGCTTACAGCACCAAAGTGTTCCGCATGCTTACAGCACCAAAGTGTTCCGCATGCTTACAGCACCAAAGTGTTCCGCATGCTTACAGCACCAAAGTGTTCCGCATGCTTACAGCACCAAAGTGTTCCGCATGCTTACAGCACCAAAGTGTTCCGCATGCTTACAGCACCAAAGTGTTCCGCATGCTTACAGCACCAAAGTGTTCCGCATGCTTACAGCACCAAAGTGTTCCGCATGCTTACAGCACCAAAGTGTTCCGCATGCTTACAGCACCAAAGTGTTCCGCATGCTTACAGCACCAAAGTGTTCCGCATGCTTACAGCACCAAAGTGTTCCGCATGCTTACAGCACCAAAGTGTTCCGCATGCTTACAGCACCAAAGTGTTCCGCATGCTTACAGCACCAAAGTGTTCCGCATGCTTACAGCACCAAAGTGTTCCGCATGCTTACAGCACCAAAGTGTTCCGCATGCTTACAGCACCAAAGTGTTCCGCATGCTTACAGCACCAAAGTGTTCCGCATGCTTACAGCACCAAAGTGTTCCGCATGCTTACAGCACCAAAGTGTTCCGCATGCTTACAGCACCAAAGTGTTCCGCATGCTTACAGCACCAAAGTGTTCCGCATGCTTACAGCACCAAAGTGTTCCGCATGCTTACAGCACCAAAGTGTTCCGCATGCTTACAGCACCAAAGTGTTCCGCATGCTTACAGCACCAAAGTGTTCCGCATGCTTACAGCACCAAAGTGTTCCGCATGCTTACAGCACCAAAGTGTTCCGCATGCTTACAGCACCAAAGTGTTCCGCATGCTTACAGCACCAAAGTGTTCCGCATGCTTACAGCACCAAAGTGTTCCGCATGCTTACAGCACCAAAGTGTTCCGCATGCTTACAGCACCAAAGTGTTCCGCATGCTTACAGCATCAAAGTGTTCCGCATGCTTACAGCACCAAAGTGGTTTTCGGATTTAGTTTCACCATCACACAGAAAAAATAAGTAATCCGAGATAGTTTCACTTGTCAGAGCGGTTTCTCTGACCCCCAGCGGTTTCTCTAACCCCCAGCGGTTTCTAACCCCCAGCGATTTCTCTGACCCCCAGCGGTTTCTCTGACCCCCAGCGGTTTCTCTGACCCCAGCGGTTTCTATGACCCCAGCGGTTTCTATGGCCTGGGCCTGGTACAGCAGCATCAGTGTGGAAAATTCCACACGTGTCTAAAGCACCTTTACTAAGAACAGCTGGAAAAAAACCAGCATTTGTGTGAATGGTGAACTTGCAGTAACAGGCAATAAGAAGCTAAAGTGAAAAGGTCAGAGAGAGAAAAAAAGAGAGAAATGGAGGGAAAGAGATGAGGGGAGAAGGCGAGAAACAGTTTTCAGAGTTCTTGTGAAACCACCCGGGGATTTCCTGACAAAAGCAACCATTTCGCGGGTCACGTCGCTCCACTGTGTCAAGCACACAAAGTTTTCAATTAACCACCGAAACCCAACCAATGCAAGATGCATCCTGCATCCGACTTTCACTCATTCTCAAACACACGAATAACCTGTAGAGCCACAATTAATGCCTGCAGCAAGATGCCAGGTCTCTACATATTTGTCTCTATAATCTACCTCTCAGGGACATGCAAGCAGCCAGCAGAGTCAGAATGGCATACTATCAAAGCGGACAGAATCAAAGCGGACAGCTATTTGCTTTTCTCTCCAAATATGGGACACACAAGCAGAATTCCTGCTGGGGCTTCACACACAAATTGTACATTATAACAGGGGTTCTGAAACATGTTCATTTCCACACCACCTAAAATGACCCACCTGTGGATGAGGACCCCACTAGCTCAGTTAAAACAGGTAGCATTTCATACACTCACAAATCCCTTCAACAGCAGATCATCACAATGGTAACATCTATCTAGATGTTGGTGTGTATATACACTTAGGGCTTGATTTACTAAGAACTTTAGTGTGTGCAGAACCTTTTAGCACACAAAACCAATAACATGACCAATGATTGGTCATGGTATTTGTTTTGCACCAATCATTGGTCGTGTTATTAGTTTTCCACACGCTAAAGGTCTTAGTTACTGTATCTAGAACTGGGTAGGACCCCCTTTTGCCTCCAGGACAACCTGAATTCTCTGTGTCATGGATTCAACAAGCGCCATGGATCAGTATTTCCTGCAAAGAGAACCCAGTTCACTCGTTTCAGCCCCAGTTTGTTTGAGGGGTGATTCTGGCGTTTTGAGCAGGTTATTGCCCCTCATCATCACCACCACCACCACCATCATCATCTTCACCATCATCATCATCATCATTCACCATCATCATCATCACCATCATCATCATCATCATCTTCACCATCATCATCATCTTCACCATCATCACCATCATCATCATCACCATCATCATCATCATCACCATCATCATCTTCACCATCATCATCATCATCATCATGTGCCATCATTCTGCTTCTTAACAGCAGGAGATTCACAGCAATTCAATTTTCAATGTTAAGAACGCAAAGGTGAGTATCTGGCGGGGCTATAGAATCTGTAGGGAACCAGTCATACAAAGAGAATGCTCTGTGTTGCACTTCAATTACATCATCAGTAAGCGCCATGACCCCTCATCTTTGCTTAGCGATAGAATGGGGTACGAGGTGCTCTGGCAGCAACCTCTCTTGAAATAACTTGAGTGGGTTGGAGGGGTTGACACTGGAGGGATTATGGATTATGGATTATGCATTATGGATTATGGATTATGGATTATGGCCTGGATTGAAGTAACAAATGCCCGAAAATAAAATGCGTCGCCCAAACAAATGTGAACATTAATTAAATTTTACTCACATAGTTTGGCAATCCCGAAAATGAGCTGACCATACCATGTTTGCAATTTAATACAGACAGCACTTGAATTTATTTGTACATTAAAGTTTAGGTCAAATGACTGCAGGCCTCAGAGTCCTTTAGAGGGAAGAAAACATGTTGAGGCTCAGATTCAATCTATCCGCAGTGTGCATTCCCTTCAGGTCTGCAGTGAAACGCTTCAGAAACAGGAAGTGCTGCATATTGCCAAAAACGCAGTGTGAGAAAACCTCCCTGGAGAAGGGAATCCCACAACGCAATGTACACCTCTCCACATTACAGCCTGAATTACAGCTACACAGCACTTTGACGAGAGACTAAGGCACTCTGCTTACATGCTCAATATATACAGCTAAATCACTCTCTATTTTACATTTACACTTTACATTGAGCAAACACTAATATCCAGAGTGATCAACACAGTTTACTCAACGTTCAATCCATTTATACTACTGTATTAGGCCAAGGTTTATTTGAATATTCAAGTTATGTGTCTGGAAATCGAACCTGTAACCTGCGAGCTACAAGACCATTTCCATAACCACCAGCATTAGAGCTTTCCCTCTCCTACACCACCACCACCCGAACCATCAGCATTAGATTCCCTCTGCTACACCACCCTAACCATCAGCATTAGAGCTTTCCCTCTGCTACACCACCACCACCCTAACCATCAGCATTAGAGCTGTCCCTCTCCTACACCACCCTAACCACCAGCATTAGAGCTTTCCCTCTCCTACACCACCACCACCCGAACCATCAGCATTAGATTCCCTCTGCTACACCACCCTAACCATCAGCATTAGAGCTTTCCCTCTCCTACACCACCCTAACCATCAGCATTAGAGCTTTCCCTCTCCTACACCACCACCACCCTAACCATCAGCATTAGAGCTTTCCCTCTCCTACACCACCACCACCCTAACCATCAGCATTAGAGCTGTCCCTCTCCTACACCACCACCACCCTAACCATCAGCATTAGAGCTGTCCCTCTCCTACACCACCACCACCCTAACCATCAGCATTAGAGCTGTCCCTCTCCTACACCACCCTAACCATCAGCATTAGAGCTTTCCCTCTCCTACACCACCACCACCCTAACCATCAGCATTAGAGCTGTCCCTCTCCTACACCACCACCACCCTAACCATCAGCATTAGAGCTGTCCCTCTCCTACACCACCCTAACCATCAGCATTAGAGCTTTCCCTCTCCTACACCACCACCACCCGAACCATAAGCATTAGAGCTGTCCCTCTCCTACACCACCACCACCCTAACCATCAGCATTAGAGCTTTCCCTCTCCTACACCACCACCACCCTAACCATCAGCATTAGAGCTGTCCCTCTCCTACACCCCACCACCCTAACCATCAGCATTAGAGCTTTCCCTCTCCTACACCACCACCACCCTAACCATCAGCATTAGAGCTTCCCTCTCCTACACCACCACCACCCTAACCATCAGCATTAGAGCTTTCCCTCTCCTACACCACCACCACCCTAACCATCAGCATTAGAGCTGTCCCTCTCCTACACCACCCTAACCATCAGCATTAGAGCTTTCCCTCTGCTACACCACCACCACCCTAACCATCAGCATTAGAGCTTTCCCTCTCCTACACCACCACCACCCTAACCATCAGCATTAGAGCTTTCCCTCTCCCACACCACCACCACCCTAACCATCAGCATTAGAGCTGTCCCTCTCCTACACCACCACCACCCTAACCATCAGCATTAGAGCTTTCCCTCTCCTACACCACCACCACCCTAACCATCAGCATTAAAGCTTTCCCTCTCCCACACCACCACCACCCTAACCATCAGCATTAGAGCTTTCCCTCTCCTACACCACCACCACCCTAACCATCAGCATTAGAGCTTTCCCTCTCCTACACCACCACCACCCTAACCATCAGCATTAGAGCTTTCCCTCTCCTACACCACCACCACCCTAACCATCAGCATTAGAGCTGTCCCTCTCCTACACCACCCTAACCATCAGCATTAGAGCTTTCCCTCTCCTACACCACCACCACCCTAACCATCAGCATTAGAGCTTTCCCTCTCCTACACCACCACCACCCTAACCATCAGCATTAGAGCTGTCCCTCTCCTACACCACCACCACCCTAACCATCAGCATTAGAGCTTTCCCTCTCCTACACCACCCTAACCATCAGCATTAGAGCTGTCCCTCTCCTACACCACCCTAACCATCAGCATTAGAGATTTCCCTCTCCTACACCACCACCACCCTAACCATCAGCATTAGAGCTTTCCCTCTCCTACACCACCCTAACCATCAGCATTAGAGCTTTCCCTCTCCTACACCACCCTAACCATCAGCATTAGAGATTTCCCTCTCCTACACCACCCTAACCATCAGCATTAGAGCTTTCCCTCTGCTACACCACCACCACCCTAACCATCAGCATTAGAGCTTTCCCTCTCCTACACCACCACCACCCTAACCATCAGCATTAGATTCCCTCTGCTACACCACCCTAACCATCAGCATTAGAGCTTTCCCTCTCCTACACCACCACCACCCTAACCATCAGCATTAGAGCTGTCCCTCTCTCACACCACCACCACCCTAACCATCAGCATTAGAGATTTCCCTCTCCTACACCACCACCACCCTAACCATCAGCATTAGAGCTTTCCCTCTCCTACACCACCACCACCCTAACCATCAGCATTAGAGCTTTCCCTCTGCTACACCGCCACCACCCTAACCATCAGCATTAGAGCTTTCCCTCTCCTAAACCACCACCACCACCCTAACCATCAGCATTAGAGCTTTCTCTCTCCTACACCACCACCACCCTAACCATCAGCATTAGAGCTTTCCCTCTCCTACACCACCACCCTAACCATCAGCATTAGAGCTTTCTCTCTCCTACACCACCATAGTCTATTTTGAGTCTCTTTGCCGGAGGAGAGTAAAAACTTAAATGACCATAATAAGGAATCATTCAGCAGACGACCACAGAATTATACAGAGAAACTATGAGCCCCCCCCCACCCCCGTTTACTGTGCAGACATTACCTCAGAATTTCTCAATAAAAACTTTCGCTCTGTATTGTCCTTATCAGTCTGTCTTACACTTTCTTATTGTTTTCAGTTTCTCCCTTCAGTTCTGTCACTGCAAGCAAAACCAATCAAATTTAATCTGTAACACACTGAGCAAGCCACACATCACATTTTAACAGCGAATCGGCAATGCTATTAGCAGTTTTTTCTTTGTATTTTTTGGCACTTCACAGAAATCATATCCTCAGTCCATCTCAACATCTTAACTTACTTAAGAGGCAAAACCTTCGAATGTTGTTGTCAAGCTTTTTTTTAAAAAAAAAAAAAGTCCATCTCTGCTGCTTGAGACTGGCTTCTCTCTCGTTGTAAACCCCATCCCTGGTGAGACTGGCTTCTCTCTCATTGTAAACCCCATCCCTGGTGAGACTGGCTTCTCTCTCGTTGTAAACCCCTTCCCTGGTGAGACTGGCTTCTCTCTCGTTGTAAACCCCTTCCCTGGTGAGACTGGCTTCTCTCTCGTTGTAAACCCCATCCCTGGTGAGACTGGCTTCTCTCTCGTTGTAAACCCCATCCCTGGTGAGACTGGCTTCTCTCTCGTTGTAAACCCCATCCCTGGTGAGACTGGCTTCTCTCTCGTTGTAAACCCCATCCCTGGTGAGACTGGCTTCTCTCTCATTGTAAACCCCATCCCTGGTGAGCGTAGCCATCAAGCTCAATTTTGGTCTCCTCTGACCATAACACCCAGCTCCAGCTGAGGCACCAATAGGGTCCTGCACACCAGCGTGGGTTTGGTGCCAGAAGAAAGAAGCTCATGTTCAAAAAGACATCATACCTACAGTGAAATTTGGTGGCGGATCGTTGATGTTATGTGATGTTATGGGGTTGTTCTGAATCTACTGGTCCAAGGGTCTTATTAAGGCCAATGGAATTATGCACCACAGCAAACTAACACATAATTCTGGCCATAAACCTGGTATTCAGGGGGCTCCAACTGGGCTGCAAATGGATCTTTCAGCAAAACAATTATCCGAAATATTCCTCAAAATCAACCAAGAAATGGTAAAAAATTACAGTTTTTGTAATGACCACCTCATGTCCCCAGACTTGAACCAGATAACAAAGTGTGGTTTGGTTAGAAGAGCAGAAGCCTCCACAAGCTCAGACTGAAAGATCACGGAAGCGTGACGTTCACCTCATCTCATCTCATAACTACTGCCTGACGTTCACCTCATCTCATCTCATAACTACTGCCTGACGTTCACCTCATCTCATCTCATAACTACTGCCTGACGTTCACCTCATCTCATAACTACTGCCTGACGTTCACCTCATCTCATAACTACTGCCTGACGTTCACCTCACCTCATCTCATAACTACTGCCTGACGTTCACCTCATCTCATCTCATAACTACTGCGTGACGTTCACCTCATCTCATCTCATAACTACTGCCTGACGTTCACCTCATCTCATCTCATAACTACTGCGTGACGTTCACCTCATCTCATCTCATAACTACTGCCTGAAGTTCACCTCATCTCATCTCATAACTACTGCCTGAAGTTCACCTCATCTCATCTCATAACTACTGCCTGAAGTTCACCTCATCTCATAACTACTGCCTGACGTTCACCTCATCTCATAACTACTGCCTGACGTTCACCTCATCTCATCTCATAACTACTGCGTGACGTTCACCTCATCTCATCTCATAACTACTGCCTGACGTTCACCTCATCTCATAACTACTGCCTGACGTTCACCTCATCTCATCTCATAACTACTGCGTGACGTTCACCTCATCTCATCTCATAACTACTGCCTGACGTTCACCTCATCTCATCTCATAACTACTGCGTGACGTTCACCTCATCTCATAACTACTGCCTGACGTTCACCTCATCTCATCTCATAACTACTGCCTGACGTTCACCTCATCTCATCTCATAACTACTGCCTGACGTTCACCTCATCTCATCTCATAACTACTGCGTGACGTTCACCTCATCTCATAACTACTGCCTGACGTTCACCTCATCTCATAACTACTGCCTGACGTTCACCTCATCTCATCTCATAACTACTGCCTGACGTTCACCTCATCTCATCTCATAACTACTGCCTGAAGTTCACCTCATCTCATAACTACTTCCTGACGTTCACCTCATCTCATCTCATAACTACTGCCTGAAGTTCACCTCATCTCATCTCATAACTACTGCCTGACGTTCACCTCATCTCATCTCATAACTACTGCCTGACGTTCACCTCATAACACACCATAGAACAGACGTGCCAATCATTTTGACACCTTTCTTTTTTGGAAATAAAATTACTTGTTCAATTAAAAAAACATTTTCTTTCAGCATTTGCATGAATAAAAATAATTTAAAATAAGCATGGCACAACTACTTCCTGTGTCACTCAGGGAAAGAGGAAGTGGCAGACTGGGGCAGACTGTGAATGAGGAGAAAACCTCAGAAAGACAAGCAGAGGAGGAGAACCAAAAAAGAAGACAGACCAAGATTTCAGGATGTTTAAAACTGAGATAACACTGCCATTAACACTCTCTCCCAACACCTCCAACGAGGCAAGTGAACAACACCGCCAACGAGGAATTCAAAAGAAAAAACGATTTTCTTTGTTACATCCCAGGAGATTCACGCGGGTGTTGGCGATGCTGTAGTTTTGTGCTTTTCCTGGGAAAGTCTGGGCGTAATTCTCCACAAAGGCAGAGCAGCCAGGCCTCGCCTAGGGTCACAGGGTCACAGGGTCACAGGGTCGGGCTCTGCGCTCAGAAACTGGAAAGGTGCTGCTATCACCATCACTGAAGCTTCACTTTTTCCCGGGCCGTGTCCGAATCAGCACTCTTCCACACTGTTGAGTAGCCTTGGTGAGTAGATAGGGCGAGAAACTCATAGAGTACGCACATTTTTTTTAAACTGCAGTATACTTCAAAAACCCGGATGACACACTTACTTCCGGGGTTTCGCTGAGTACATTCAGGGGCACACTTTTCAAGAAGTACACAAACATTTTGGTCACATAAATATGACGTGAGCTTTGTTTTAAAAAAATGAGGCGCAGCTTCGCTGACGCAAATACAACAAAAACAACAAAAACAGCACGTGACATGGCAGCGCAAGAGCAGGGCGCAGGGTTGTAAGATCTTGTAAAACAGACCACAGGCAGCCACAGCAGAGTCAGGCAGGCAGATGCTTCAATAGGCCGCCTTTGTTCACCATTCAGGTCTACCAATGATAGTACCCCGCACAGTCACACGCTGCTCTCTCCCACGATGCAACAGTGAGTACCCCGCACAGTCACACGCTGCTCTCTCCCACGATGCAACAGTGAGTACCCCGCACAGTCACACGCTGCTCTCTCCCACGATGCAACAGTGAGTACCCCACAGTCACACGCTGCTCTCTCCCATGATGCAACAGTGAGTACCCCACAGTCACACGCTGCTCTCTCCCATGATGCAACAGTGAGTACCCCGCACAGTCACACGCTGCTCTCTCCCACGATGCAACAGTGAGTACCCCACAGTCACACGCTGCTCTCTCCCATGATGCAACAGTGAGTACCCCGCACAGTCACACGCTGCTCTCTCCCATGATGCAACAGTGAGTACCCCGCACAGTCACACGCTGCTCTCTCCCATGATGCAACAGTGAGTACCCCGCATAGTCACACGCTGCTCTCTCCCATGATGCAACAGTGAGTACCCCGCACAGTCACACGCTGCTCTCTCCCACGATGCAACAGTGAGTACCCCGCATAGTCACACGCTGCTCTCTCCCATGATGCAACAGTGAGTACCCCGCACAGTCACACGCTGCTCTCTCCCATGATGCAACAGTGAGTACCCCACAGTCACACGCTGCTCTCTCCCATGATGCAACAGTGAGTACCCCGCAGTCACACGCTGCTCTCTCCCATGATGCAACAGTGAGTACCCCGCAGTCACACGCTGCTCTCTCCCATGATGCAACAGTGAGTACCCCGCAGTCACACGCTGCTCTCTCCCATGATGCAACAGTGAGTACCCCGCACAGTCACACGCTGCTCTCTCCCATGATGCAACAGTGAGTACCCCACAGTCACACCCTGCTCTCTCCCATGATGCAACAGTGAGTACCCCGCAGTCACACGCTGCTCTCTCCCATGATGCAACAGTGAGTACCCCGCACAGTCACACGCTGCTCTCTCCCATGATGCAACAGTGAGTACCCCACAGTCACACGCTGCTCTCTCCCATGATGCAACAGTGAGTACCCCCCACAGTCACACGCTGCTCTCTCCCATGATGCAACAGTGAGTACCCCACAGTCACACGCTGCTCTCTCCCATGATGCAACAGTGAGTACCCCGCAGTCACACGCTGCTCTCTCCCATGATGCAACAGTGAGTACCCCGCAGTCACACGCTGCTCTCTCCCATGATGCAACAGTGAGTACCCCGCACAGTCACACGCTGCTCTCTCCCATGATGCAACAGTGAGTAACCCACAGTCACACGCTGCTCTCTCCCATGATGCAACAGTGAGTAACCCACAGTCACACGCTGCTCTCTCCCATGATGCAACAGTGAGTAACCCATAGTCACACGCTGCTCTCTCCCATGATGCAAAGTCAGTCAGAATAGGCTCTCTTATTTCCCTCCTCTCCTCTCCTCCCCCCCTCTATATATATCCTCTCTCTCTCCTCTCTCCTCTCTCCTCTCTCTGCAGGTCACTAGATTTAGATCTTATTTAACATTCAGGCAGTGAGTAAGTGTGAGGGGAAAGGGCTCATAATAGGGGCGTGAGAGCGAGCGTGTCGCGGCTCGATCCCGCCGCCCGAGCGCAGAGCACGATTCCACCCTACCCCAGACTCCGGCGCGCACGACAAACTCGCAGAAGAGCAACACTGGGGGGGGTCGGCGGGATTGCCGTACATTTTCCCGTTTCTATGGACACCTGGAGCCAGTGCTATCCCCATCATACATGCGAGTGAAACACGCGGCAAACTGCCACCTTCACATCTCACTGTTGCACATTAGTTTAAGTGTTTTTCTTCCCCTCTAAATTTAAACAGTGAGAAACTAGCTTGAACCAAGGACTTCTGTCTCTTTTCGAGTGAAGAAAAAACCTCCACAGGCAAACAGGAAAAACCGGATTCCCACGACCCCTCACGTGTTTGCACCACCTGCTCCTGTTCACTGCTGTCACACTGCACAACGCACAATAACCACAACATGAAAACATACAAGGCCACCGAGCGTGAAAGGAACCGATCAGGGGGCAGGGGAAACCAACACAGCAGTACGCCTGCTGAACTTTGAGATCAGCGGCTAAAGCTAACGATGCTATGCAACCGCTCTTAAACCTTGAACTCATTCAGTGCCACGGGCCACTTTAGTTGACGAACATACGAACGGCCTAAAGGGCGACTGAAGTTGACCACAGTTTTGTATTTTTAATCTTTACTCTGCTACACCGGTCAAGAATTCTGGATTTGAGTGGGGAAAAATTAAACGATGACCAATCACGTTTTTTTTATCGTCTTTTACCCAAATTTGCTCTTGTTTTTAAATGTTTTTATACATGGTTCTAGATTAAAATATTTGAAGTTTTATGTATCCCATAATAAAAAATGGGAATAACGCATCCCTGTCGATTTGAACCAACACATTTCTTCAACCAATGACCAAGAATATAAAGAAATTGAACACAATCATGTGGGCAATATAAAAAACTAGGCGACTGCTATGCTACTGTTTTATTAACTGGAGAAAATTACTCCCCTAGCTTTCAGTCATTCCACAATCGCCAGTGGAACGCACAGTAGCCTAATGTGTTTTATAATATCCCTTTCCCGACTTATATTTAATAATTCTCTGATTTCCACTTCTGTCCAGTTATTTCCCATATCTCCTCCAGTGACTGACCATCGTTTTGTTGGTTCCAAGTGAATTTGAGTCGTACGTACAGTATCTCTACAAATGACCAGTGATTACGTGTATTGTTCATTTTGACATATCGATAGTTATGCAAGAGCTGATTTTTATGGGAAACTGTTTTCAGTATTATTACACATCACCAATGTAAGAGTCATGTTAGCCGCTGAACTAAGAAGCACTGAAAATAAATTATTTATATTTCCATCAATATTGTTTGACGTTGTTCTAAAAGTGAACTGAACTAAAAGGTGTGCTATTTCGTGCCATCTATCCGCGTAAACAAAAAATAATGTTGGAATAGGTAAAATAATGTGTTTTATTAGAAGTTTGCACATTGACAGGTTCAGTCTAAAAGTTTTAAATGTCGGCGGCCATGTTGGCTTGGCACTGCGGAGGCTTAGTGTTCCAGAACACTCTGGCATTGAATGGAAGAAGCAAGATGACAAATATGTGATTAGAATGTTCAACCTTAACAGAACATTCTAATACTGATGTAACAATCACGACTGAAACAATGAACATTGAGTTCGAATTCTGAAAAGAACATTCCAAAAAACATCCCCCCCAAAGGGTTAATGAGTTTAGGAGTATGAAACGGGGGCAATACCAAACTTATGTAGACAAGTGTGCGATATAATAAAAGAAAATAAAAGGCTGCCCCACAACAAATAACCTTCACACACACACACACACACACACAGACACAGACAGACACACACACACACACACACAGACACACACAGACACACACACAGAACAGCTCTCCACTTCACACAGAGAGCAGCTAAATCCTCTCCGCCTGCCGCCACCAGCGCCAATCATCAAGTAAGGATGCAGAGCTCAAGTATCTCTCATCGCCGCTGGAGAGCAGGGTCCCGGCACAGACACTGGAGCGTGGTGGAGAGACCCTCGGGCCCGGCACAGACACTGGAGCGTGGTGGAGAGACCCTCGGGCCCAGCACAGACACTGGAGCGTGGTGGAGAGACCCTCGGGCCCGGCACAGAGAGCAGGGTCCCGGCACAGACACTGGAGCGTGGTGGAGAGACCCTCGGGCCCGGCACAGAGAGCAGGGTCCCGGCACAGACACTGGAGCGTGGTGGAGAGACCCTCGGGCCCGGCACAGAGAGCAGGGTCCCGGCACAGACACTGGAGCGTGGTGGAGAGACCCTCGGGCCCGGCACAGAGAGCAGGGTCCCGGCACAGACACTGGAGCGTGGTGTAGAGACCCTCGGGCCCGGCACAGAGAGACTCCAGGCCCCGTCCTTGGGCGAGTCCATCCTGACTCCCCAACCATGCGCTCTTTTACAGGAGAAACACATGACTATCGAGTCCATCCCGACTCCCCAATCACGTGCTCTTTTACAGGAGAAACACATGACTATCGAGTCCATCCCGACTCCCCAATCAGGCGCTCTTTTACAGGAGAAACACATGACTATTGAGTCCATCCCGACTCCCCAATCAGGCGCTCTTTTACAGGAGAAACACATGACTATCGAGTCCATCCCGACTCCCCAATCAGGCGCTCTTTTACAGGAGAAACACATGACTATCGAGTCCATCCCGACTCTCCAATCAGGCGCCCTTTTACAGGAGAAACACATGACTATCGAGTCCATCCCGACTCCCCAATCAGGCGCCCTTTTACAGGAGAAACACATGACTATCGAGTCCATCCCGACTCCCCAATCAGGCGCCCTTTTACAGGAGAAACACATGACTATCGAGTCCATCCCGACTCCCCAATCAGGCGCTCTTTTACAGGAGAAACACATGACTATCGAGTCCATCCCGACTCCCCAATCAGGCGCTCTTTTACAGGAGAAACACATGACTATCGAGTCCATCCCGACTCCCCAATCAGGCGCTCTTTTACAGGAGAAACACATGACTATCGAGTCCATCCCGACTCCCCAATCAGGCGCTCTTTTACAGGAGAAACACATGACTATCGAGTCCATCCCGACTCCCCAACCATGCGCTCTTTTACAGGAGAAACACATGACTATCGAGTCCATCCCGACTCCCCAATCAGGCGCTCTTTTACAGGAGAAACACATGACTATCGAGTCCATCCCGACTCCCCAATCATGCGCTCTTTTACAGGAGAAACACATGACTATCGAGTCCATCCCGACTCCCCAATCATGCGCTCTTTTACAGGAGAAACACATGACTATCGAGTCCATCCCGACTCCCCAATCACGTGCTCTTTTACAGGAGAAACACATGACTATCGAGTCCATCCCGACTCCCCAACCATGCGCTCTTTTACAGGAGAAACACATGACTATCGAGTCCATCCCGACTCCCCAATCAGGCGCTCTTTTACAGGAGAAACACATGACTATTGAGTCCATCCCGACTCCCCAACCATGCGCTCTTTTACAGGAGAAACACATGACTATCGAGTCCATCCCGACTCCCCAATCAGGCGCTCTTTTACAGGAGAATCACATGACTATCGAGTCCATCCCGACTCCCCAATCAGGCGCTCTTTTACAGGAGAAACACATGACTATTGAGTCCATCCCGACTCCTCCTTCCTTAATGACTGTTGCTACGTCGTCAGAAGGTGCCCAACTCTCCCTCCCCCTCCCTGGGTCAAACCGGGCCAATCCAGGAACTCTGACCAACAGGCATGGTCACTGAATCAAATGCCAGGGCGTTCGCTAGACAAGATACCCAGAAACCTATTCTGCACTTCTCACAAAATCAGGGCCCCCAACCCTGGTCCTGGAGGGTCAGTGGGGAAGGTCCTTCTTGCCTGTATCTCCGCTAACTGGTTTTCTTGGGTCTGAAGTAGTCGCTGATTTTAAGGTAAAAACAAAAGGCACAAATAAAAAAATAACTAACGACACCAAACCCTGTGACATCTCGCAGTCAAACCCTCACCATCAGTTTCCTTTTCCTGCAAGCAGACAAGGGTCTCGCACATGAAGGAAAGTGACATCAGTAACCCCCCCCCTTTTCCAGAAAGTGTCACATTTTATTGTGGTGACCTTTGATGACCCTTTCCCACGAAACCCCACTTTTGATGACACCAACCCGTGAGTGAGCAAGACTCATGCAACCACCTCGACGTAACCATGGCAATGAAGAAGAGAGCCTCCAGTAACATCGCTGGACCCCACATTTAAAAATCATCCAACCACACAGCTACCAAATAGAACATAAAAACCAAATACATTTTTCCCCTGTAGACAATGATCCAATATTTTATTTTATTTAAAACTGTTTATTTGAGCCTAATGTTGCTACCTCTTGTGTTTTTTGTGTTTTTCTTCTTCAATTTTGCTCTGATGAAGCATGGATTAAGGAGGATTTTGTGATTAATTTGAAGGGCTTTCGACCCTGATCTGTGCCCTGCTGCGATTAAACCCAGGTTATGCTAGGAGACAGTTTATTTCAAAGCAATGTCATGTTCCAAAGATCTGGGCAAAACCAGCTCCTTTACAAGAGTCCTGGAGGTCAGTGCTTGTATGCAGGAGTTTCAACCACTTTTTATTAGTTTTGACAAAAATTACCACAAAAAAAGCATAATGCTGAATTATTACGGGACATTCTTTTCATGTTTTCCTGTCAGTCTGGAAGTGAAATGTCATCAGCAGGCAGACGGCATCCTGCCCTGTCCCGAGGTGCGAGAACTGATAATATTATAGAACAGAAAAATTATAAAAAGGATTTCAAAAAAGAGAAAAGGAAAGACCTCGAGCCGACTGCAGCGCTTCAGTCTGTGTTGTCTTGCATTTCATCTTAAAATAAACATGCTTTCAAAAACACTGGCGTGTGATGCGAGCAGGGCGGTCCGATCCCTGTCCATAGCCAATCACGTCTGTTTGAAGCACTCGACCCACAACAGAGGCCCCGTTTTGGAGAGCTACCCCCCAATACCTGCTGCAACAGCCAATCACAAACACTGCTACCCCCCAATACCTGCTGCAACAGCCAATCACAAATGCTGCTACCCCCCAATACCTGCTGCAACAGCCAATCACAAACGCTGCTACCCCCCAATACCTGCTGCAACAGCCAATCACAAACGCTGCTACCCCCCAATACCTGCTGCAACAGCCAATCACAAACGCTGCTACCCCCCAATACCTGCTGCAACAGCCAATCACAAACGCTGCTACCCCCAATACCTGCTGCAACAGCCAATCACAAACGCTGCTTCCCCCCAATACCTGCTGCAACAGCCAATCACAAACGCTGCTACCCCCCAATACCTGCTGCAACAGCCAATCACAAACGCTGCTTCCCCCCAATACCTGCTGCAACAGCCAATCACAAACGCTGCTACCCCCCAATACCTGCTGCAACAGCCAATCACAAACGCTGCTACCCCCCAAATACCTGCTGCAACAGCCAATCACAAACACTGCTACCCCCCAATACCTGCTGCAACAGCCAATCACAAACGCTGCTACCCCCCAATACCTGCTGCAACAGCCAATCACAAACGCTGCTTCCCCCCAATACCTGCTGCAACAGCCAATCACAAACGCTGCTACCCCCCAATACCTGCTGCAACAGCCAATCACAAACGCTGCTTCCCCCCAATACCTGCTGCAACAGCCAATCACAAACACTGCTACCCCCCAATACCTGCTGCAACAGCCAATCACAAACGCTGCTACCCCCCAATACCTGCTGCAACAGCCAATCACAAACGCTGCTTCCCCCCAATACCTGCTGCAACAGCCAATCACAAACGCAGCTTCCCCCTTATCCGGCTTCCATAGTTCAGCCCTCACCCCTCGCCACCCAAATTTGCTAACTGCGCCTCGAGACTCAAATCTGCGCTGCCCATCCCTCACTCAAGAATCCTCTGCTGCTGAAGCAGCCGGAGCAGACAGGCTGAAGGGACACCACACCCAGCAAAACTGTGCATCGCTCCACAGCACGCCCAGCCTGCCGGTACTGGCTCGGTTCCACACTGAGGAGCGTGACGCTGCATTAAAAAGAAGCGCTTCAGCAGGGGTCACCCAGGGGTCATATAGCTCAGATTATTACACTTTACTTACAAACAGAGCTGGGTATGTGCAGGGTTTGCCCGGTGAGATTCCCAGGCCCGGTACTGAAGCAATCAGTCCGGAGCACAGCGACAGAGCCAACCCTGACATGTGAACCTACGATTACATTCTCACAGTGACAATTTCTATGGTATCCGGCGTTTGGCAAAACCTAATAATTATAAGAGTAAGTACAATCAAATGAGTCAGACATAAATACAGCCATAACTGCAGCATGAAATGATAAAGTAACCAAAATTGTATTAAAGATTTTATTTTAAAGAAAAATACCCATAACTGGCGTCCATTTATTTCTTATTCTCCCAAAACCTTCTCTGATCACCGCCATCCCAATTATGCTTGAAATTGAATACAGTCTGGATATAGTGAGGCAACGGCGCTAGAGGGTTAATGATGTGCGCGATGATAATGATCAGGCTAAACCCATCATAATAATAATAATAATAATAATAATAATAATAACAATAACACCTAGCATTTATATAGCTCCTTTCTCGAACTCAAAGCGCTTTACAATGATAACTCGTGCTTCATACAACTGGCTAAACTTTTGCTTCACAGAAAATATACAGTAGGCTTGTGCAAGCTTTGTGTACCTTTCTCCAAAACGTCACAACATCAATTTAGCGATACAGATCTATAGTCGCTGGATACTGGTAACGTTAAACACAAACATCGCAGTCTTTTTTTGCTATACGAACGTTCATCTGGCGCACGTGAGATCAATACTCTTCAGCCACTGTTAATAAGTGACGTTCTTCTGTGGGTAACTTTAATAGACTACTTTAAATACGAGACTACTGTCCAGACGTCAGCCCAAGATAGTCTCTTCATACGCGTTTACTAATGCAGGTGCACATACTGCACAAATCAGATGTGGGTTTTAAGCCTATAGATCTACTTTAACTCCCGACTCCCAATTCCAGTAAGTGAATCGTCCATCGAGAAAAATTCGCTTTTCCCGACAACCAGCCATTGTCACGATAAGTGACACACACACCGATGCAAAACGCAAGATTTATAAATACTATATCAGATATGTTTATCTTTGAGCTTTGCACGTGCAATGTCATGCAATTGCCATATGCTTGGTGCTTGGGGGGGCGCAAACATGAAAGGGGCTGAGAAACGCAAGCATTTTCAAACCTTCTGCCGTTTGCACAGAGGTCAGAAATGATAGCCTACAGAGGCCAAGAAACTTGCGAACAAGGGAAAGCAATAACCATGGTATAAGCCAGTCCCCCGTGCTCGTTAATTTAGCAAACATCGGCTATAGAGTCTAGCCTAGGCTACATATCACACACAAACTACTGCACATCGTGTAGCTACGTGCAGCAGCAGAACAAATAACTACAGTCTCTTATAAATACAACGATGAACGTTAAAAAGAGAACTAATACACTATACACTAATACACTATACACTATCAACAAAACACACAGTCAATACACGGTAATACACAGTAAATGCTGACACCATGCAATATTGTTTCAGATAATTTATCTTCCATAGTCGCTGGTTAATTACCTCTAAAGTGCGTATCTCTTGTTGGGTGAGGTCGTTTGTCGCGGCGCATTTGGTTCGGAGCCCTTGCAGACTGGCGATGGATATTTCGATCAAATTCTGGATGAGTTCGCATTGGTGTAGCGCGGCCATCCCCGCGCCGCCGCCGCCGCCGCTTGCCCGCACCGACAGTTCATCACTTCTGACCGTCTTCCCCGCTTTGCCAGAAACGCTCTCCATTCCTCGGCATTGGGCACTGCTTGAGGTTTTTTTTAAACGACTCATGTTAAAATACACACACGCCAAATATTCATGCCAATAGCTAAAAGATCAATAGGCTAAGATGCTATTTCTCCCTTGCAACTCACATCCAGCTAGGAACAAAATAATAAAGCGCGTATGGCCGGCCGGCTAAAATATCGAGCTCCCAACAACCTCAACTCCGGCGGTAGAATATAGATTTTAGTTTGACAGCGCGTGCTCGTTCCGCCGTTAGACTGCTGCTCTCCAATCTCACATCGGCTTTTACCGTCTGTCAGCTGTTAGTAGCATCATATGGCGCGTTGTATTATGGTAGATTGAGTTCTTTGGGACTCGTGGTCCTTTTGGCAACCGAGATTCCGAGAAATTTGGAACAACAAATTACGCAAATGTTGTTGCCCATGTTCGACTGCATACAACTCATCGTCTCTGGGTTACAATTTTATTTCGAATTAACATCATACAATTTTATTTTAAATACAGATAAAAAAATTAATAGGCTACACGCAAATACTCAACACACAGAGCTGCGGTTTCTATGAACGTGTAAGCAGTCAGTCTCCGAGGAACATTGGCTTGATTCTGGAAGTTCATAAACCGGTAAGAAATCTTCTGCGCAGAAAGAATATCACAGCACTGTTTCAGCTCCCAAGAGCTTTGCAGTTCAGCAATACTGTGTGTGCGTGCGTGCATGCGTGCGTGCGTGTGTACTGTATATAGTCCATTGTAAATACAACAATAAACTTTTTTTTTAATGAAAATGTATGTATATATATATATATACATATATATATATATATGTTTTGTTTTAAAATCTTTTTTATACTGTCTATACGATAAAGATATGATAAACAGTGAAACAAAGAACGTGTAATTGACGTCACTCAAAAAGAAGCGGTGCAAAGCAGACGTCACAGATCACAGCTGCTGCTATTTGCATTTCAGAAGACATTTCAATCCATCCCCTCCACTTTTTCAGCAGCAGTTCTCTTGTACATCATAACCGTGCCACACAGAGCCCTCCTCTTTGTTTACCTTTCACGCTCTGTTTTCCCATGATGTCATCATCGGTCCCAAACCAGGAAGAGTAGCAGGTGGGAGACAAAACTCAAAGAAAATCAGTCAAAGGTGCAATTTCCTGTGGAGGTGCGATTTTCTGCGAAACACCTTGCCATAGAAAAAGCCCTGCTCACCATGTTACCATCTGTCTGCAGTATTGATTGGGTCGACCGTAATCTGGCCTCTCTCTCTCTCACACTCGTTCTGCACATACACTGGGCCCATTTATTTTCTGCACAGACGGAGACACACGGTTAGCTCTGCAGAGAACCAGTAGCACGCTCACACGCAGATACTGAAACTTGCATGCACACACACACACACACACACACACACACACACACACACATAAACACACAGTCTCTCTCTATCTGTTTCTCTAACACAGATACATGCACAGAGACAGCTTTAGGGAGGGATGTGATGGGAACTGGGTCAGAGGGCGGGTGGGGGGTGGGGGGTGGGGGGGGGGGGGGTCATGAGTAAACAGTGCTGTAGGGCTGCAGCAGCAGGCTGGGGGGGGGGGGGGGGTAAATGCACCGGCAGTAAGCTGAGCACGCTGAGGCCTGTTACAGCACTTTTCCATGGGAACGCATTTTAACTGTTAGGATGGGAACACAGGAGAGGCAGGTGAGGGTCTGGGGTCGAGAGAGAGAGAGAGAGAGAGAGAGAGAGAGGGAGAGAGGGAGAGAGGGAGGGAGAGAGAATGGTGAAGTAAGGGAGTAGGGGAGACTAAGAGAGGTGAGAACGAGAGAAAGAGTGAAAGAGTGAAAGGGTTTTAGTACTGTGTTATTATATATTGTTTGTCATGCGAATAAAACGCTATGGATTTACTTAAATAGTGCGAGATAAAGCTGGTGAAAGACATTGAGATAGAGGGGGGGGGGGGGGGGGTGAGACCAAGTCAGAGAAACATCTGTCTCCCTACAACTCCATTCCCCAGAATTCCAATGCTCTCATGTAAATTAATTTCTCAGCTGAGTGAGGGTCCTCACTAGCTTCCTTTGGTAAAGAATGCACATACAGGTATACGTCAAACACTTCTAGTGATTTCACTGATGTTAAGACCAATAATGATTCAGTGGTAAAATGGATTCCTGGTTGACAAACACTCAGTTTGTTTAGAGGATGAATTCTAATGAGCTGATTTTTCACTTCTTGTGTCCTTATCTCCTCTTTTTCTTCCTTTCCTTGTTTCCTTGTGATGCGTCCAGAAGCCAATGGAGAGATGGAAGCAGCAGGAAGGGAAAGAGGAACACACAGGAAGGACGGGAAAATCCACACATTGTACATCAACAGACTAATGGCCAAACAGAGCCAACACATTCTGTAAAATATTAACCGAATATTTATTCAATTTGACAAGCGCAAACGCAAAAAGGAAGAAAACTTAAGTTTGGGTATGTCCTCTTAGATCAGGCAATTCATTATTGTCTCCTGTAGGGGACATTAGTCTCTCGTCTCTACACTACACTACAAAAAACATTCAGTAAAAATTTTTTAAATATTAAAAAATAATAATAACTCACTGCTACTTGTTTTTGTCATTCAGAACACTTCTATTCTGTCAAAAATTTCACATACTTTAACTTTTTCTTCTTCTGGTCTGTAATATGAGAATGTAGCGCCATCTACTGTTAGTAAAATATAACTGCATGTGGTCCTGGAGCAAACACCTCTTCTACTCTCATCACAAAATTAATTAGAAATTCAGTACAAAATTACACTCAATCAAACAGCAATGGAAACGTCAACCACCTGCTGATAATTTCAGCCGAGTATTACACGTAATTGTTTATGAGCATATTCACTCAATATACAGTATTTGTTTTTCCATATTTAAAATTAGTTTAAAAGCCACAGTGATTTACTCTTCTCAAATGTGGGCCTGGCAGAAATAGCCTGTGATTGGAGGCAGGACCAGGAAGTGACTGGCCAATGGAAAGTTAGTAAGGTGGGCTGAGAAACAGGAAGAGGAGACAATGGTGGGAAGGGAAAGAATGTGGTGAATACTGACAGTCTCTCTCTCTTTCTCTCTCTCTTTCCTGCTCCCCCTCCCTCTCTCTCTCTCTCCCCATTTTGGCTGGTGATCTACATAATTGCTCAGTCAGACTGATTAATTATTCTGTTATGATACTTAATTTGAAGCTAGTTTGTTGAGTGGCAAATAAATTAAGGATCACCCATCAGCATTTTTACAATCGCATCTCATTTGGGTGCTTTGCAGTGGAATGCTTCACTTGAAATCCTTTTTGCTATAATGGAAAAAAGGTTTCACTGGAGAAATTCAACCCTGTTTTCACATTTTCCCCATTTTCAAATATTTGCTTGTTGTTCTATTCTTATGTAAACTTCTCTGCCTCGCTTGTTCGTCAACCGTAGGCAGGGGTCAGGGGTCGATTTGTAAGACATTTTCAAGGGGGATGGAAAGGGGTCATGGCAGTTTTACAAAGAAGACGATATTTGTTAAAAAAACAACAACAAAAGTTTACAGGGGGCGATGGCATCCCCTTGCATCCCCCCTCAAATCAGCCCGCGTGCCAGTTCTTATAAAAACAATCGGAACGGGTCATTTCTAATGCAGTATTAATGTACGCCAGTAGGTGGCGATAGTCTTTCAGTTCCGAATCATAAGCATATGAACGTCTTTTATTCATATAATGAGTTTGATGGATCTGACCGTGAGCCTCAGTGGTTTGAGGGGGTGGGTGAGAAATGCTGTATCAGTGGCTGATATAATAAAATACACTAAATAAAACACTTAAATAAACTGAAGTGATGGCAGAGAAGCAGAACAACTGTGATTTCTCTGCAATTTTCTTTCTGTATTCAGAAACGTTTTATTTGGATTCACACAAAGTCTTCATGTATATTTATTGTTTTGTTGCATATTTCAGTAAAACAAACAAGCAGTGGTTTATCTAGATTGGTAATCTTATACGGATTTACTCAAGGATTACGCATACACAGATAAAGTAAACCGCCGTATAACACTGGATAAGTATATCAGCTACTAAAATGTAGCTTGAATAGACAAGCATTTCCACTGCCATCAGGCAAGTTAAGATAAGTCTCAAGAAATTTTAAAAATCCCTTCTGCAATATTTTATTGTACAGGCTGAAATGATCCTCTAGGGCATAGGTGTCAAACTCAAGGCCCGCGGGCCGAATCCGGCCCGCCACGTCATTTTATGTGGCCCGCGAGAACTTAATTATCTGACGCGTGTATCTACGTGGCTGGTTAACGGGGATTTACTTTTACGATATAACAGACAAACGCAGACGCACACCCGCGGTACATACGTTAAATAAACCGTTAAATAAAGTTTGTATTAAAAAAAAAAAAAGGTGATTGCGCCCCCCCCCCTCCCCGTCAACAATTACAATCGCAACAATAGCAAGTATGGTTATATTTATAGTCTTACAGTTACAACCGGCCCTTTGAGGGCAACCATAATGCTGATGTGGCCCGGGGTGAAAATGAGTTTGACACCCCTGCTCTAGGGTATTCTTGTAGATGTAAAATACAATGTGTTTTATTGGGTTCATTTGTGATCAATAGCATTATTTTGTTACAGCAGTATCTTTGGTTGGCTAGTATGGTTCTCTGTAGCTCACACATAATTACTCGGAATGACAATGAGTCTACAAAGGAATACAGTGGTATATGCCTGCTACAATTTAAAATAGAAATGTTTGGACTGTGTGGGGCCCATGTGTGAGTTACACTACTCTACAGTTTGGACTGTGGGGGGCCCATGTGTGAGTTACACTACTCTACAGTTTGGACTGTGTGGGCCCCATGTGTGAGTTACACTACTCTACAGTTTGGACTGTGTGGGGCCCACGTGTGAGTTACACTACTCTACAGTTTGGACTGTGTGGGGCCCATGTGTGAGTTACACTACTCTACAGTTTGGACTGTGTGGGGCCCATGTGTGAGTTACACTACTCTACAGTTTGGACTGTGTGGGGCCCATGTGTGAGTTACACTACTCTACAGTTTGGACTGTGTGGGGCCCATGTGTGAGTTACACTACTCTACAGTTTGGACTGTGTGGGGCCCATGTGTGAGTTACACTACTCTACAGTTTGGACTGTGTGGGCCCCATGTGTGAGTTACACTACTCTACAGTTTGGACTGTGGGGGCCCATGTGTGAGTTACACTACTCTACAGTTTGGACTGTGTGGGGCCCATGTGTGAGTTACAATACTCTACAGTTTGGACTGTGGGGGGCCCATGTGTGAGTTACACTACTCTACAGTTTGGACTGTGTGGGGCCCATGTGTGAGTTACACTACTCTACAGTTTGGACTGTGGGGGGCCCATGTGTGAGTTACACTACTCTACAGTTTGGACTGTGTGGGGCCCACGTGTGAGTTACACTACTCTACAGTTTGGACTGTGTGGGGCCCACGTGTGAGTTACACTACTCTACAGTTTGGACTGTGTGGGGCCCACGTGTGAGTTACACTACTCTACAGTTTGGACTGTGTGGGGCCCACGTGTGAGTTACACTACTCTACAGTTTGGACTGTGGGGGCCCATGTGTGAGTTACACTACTCTACAGTTTGGACTGTGTGGGGCCCATGTGTGAGTTACACTACTCTACAGTTTGGACTGTGTGGGGCCCATGTGTGAGTTACACTACTCTACAGTTTGGACTGTGTGGGGCCCACGTGTGAGTTACACTACTCTACAGTTTGGACTGTGTGGGGCCCACGTGTGAGTTACACTACTCTACAGTTTGGACTGTGTGGGGCCCACGTGTGAGTTACACTACTCTACAGTTTGGACTGTGTGGGGCCCATGTGTGAGTTACACTACTCTACAGTTTGGACTGTGTGGGGCCCACGTGTGAGTTACACTACTCTACAGTTTGGACTGTGTGGGGCCCATGTGTGAGTTACACTACTCTACAGTTTGGACTGTGTGGGGCCCATGTGTGAGTTACACTACTCTACAGTTTGGACTGTGTGGGGCCCATGTGTGAGTTACACTACTCTACAGTTTGGACTGTGTGGGCCCCATGTGTGAGTTACACTACTCTACAGTTTGGACTGTGTGGGGCCCATGTGTGAGTTACACTACTCTACAGTTTGGACTGTGGGGGCCCATGTGTGAGTTACAATACTCTACAGTTTGGACTGTGGGGGGCCCATGTGTGAGTTACACTACTCTACAGTTTGGACTGTGTGGGGCCCATGTGTGAGTTAGACTACTCTACAGTTTGGACTGTGGGGGGCCCATGTGTGAGTTACACTACTCTACAGTTTGGACTGTGTGGGGCCCATGTGTGAGTTACACTACTCTACAGTTTGGACTGTGTGGGGCCCATGTGTGAGTTACACTACTCTACAGTTTGGACTGTGTGGGGCCCATGTGTGAGTTACACTACTCTACAGTTTGGACTGTGGGAATGTTTGGAGTGGAGAGGAGACTGGAGACCCCAGAAGTTTAATTATTAGGCACCCATAAACTGATGAACATGACTGTTCTAAAACACTTTTGTTATTGCTACAAAATAATTAAACTAAAGATATACAGAACATGGAAACAACAATAGCCTACGTATTCACTCGCAGAGGAATGAAAAACTATTTTCAACAAAATTGTAAATGGAAACCTGATTTTATAATGTATGACAGAACATATAATTCATGTTAATCTGTATTGTTACTATCATCATGCCATAGCCGACTTTTCTGATCAATCTGTTATACAGGTGCAGCTCAAAAAATTCGAATATTGTGAAAAAGTTCAATATTTTTTGTCACTCATTTCAGAAAGTGAAACTCATATATTATATAGATTCATTACACATAGTGAAATATTTCAAGCCTTTATTTCTTGTAATTTTGATGATTATGGCTTACAGCTAATGAAACCCAAAATTCTGTCTCAGAAAATTAGAATATTTTGCTTTAACATATTTTTAAAGTATCATATTTAATATTTGGTCGCATATCCTTTGCATGCTGTTACTTCCTGAAGTCTGTGACCAATCAACATCAAAAGACTCTCGATATCTTATTTTCAGGTACTGTTACAAGCGATACTATAACCTCTCTGCATTTGAACTGATCTCTATGGGAATTGGGGGGTGAGACTAGATTCAGCTGTAAATTACACTGGTACAGTATGGAACACATGGCTGGCTAAATGGCTGTAAGTCATCAAGGGTCTGAGCTATTGAACGAGCCCCAAACCATCACTCTGTTGCCAGATATGGAGTAGATGTGGATGGATCACTGCAAGGGTTATTTCTCCTGACTCATTTTCCTATAGAACTCTATGGGGGAAAAAGTCAGGAGAAACAACCCTTAAAGGGATCCATCCACATCTACTCCATATCTGGCCGCAGAGTGATGGTTTGGGGCTCGTTTGATACCTTAGACCCTTGATGACGTACAGCCATTTCACCAGTCACGTGTTCCATACTGTACCAGCGTAATTTACAGCTGAATCTAGTCTCACCCCCCAATTCCCATAGAGATCAGTTCAAATGCAGAGAGGTTATAATATCACTTGTAACAGTACCTGAAAATAAGATATCGAGAGTCTTGATGTTGATTGGTCACAGACTTCAGGAAGTAACAGCATGCAAAGGATATGCGACCAACTATTAAATATGATACTTTAAAAATATGTTAAAGCAAAATATTCTAATTTTCTGAGACACTGAATTTTGGGTTTCATTAGCTGTAAGCCATAATCATCAAAATTACAAGAAATAAAGGCTTGAAATAGTTCACTCTATGTGTAATGAATCTATATAATATATGAGTTTCACTTTCTGAAATGAGTGACAAAAAATATTGAACTTTTTCACAATATTCAAATTTTTTGAGCTGCACCTGTAATGTAGCATATACAAATGTATATAATATTCATATGCCAATATATTATATTAAACAAGTTCGTAGCCTAGCCAATGTATTCAGGTTAATGTTTCCTCGAACTGTAGGCCTACTAGTAGGCTAAATATGTGATTATTTTATCAGACCTGTTTTTTTTTTTTTATTCGCTACAATGGAGCGTGTCCTTCGATCGGCAAATGTAGATTCGCCAGTTCGCAAGCCAAGCTTTTGATTTGTACATGTGAACATTGGAAACATCTGTAAATGTTATTTGCATTTGTGAATATAATTTTTCCATTCATCCAAATGATGATTTACGAAGTTGAGAGTTGTTTGTGTGTGGATGGCAAACACATACTTGTGGATTATTTTTACGAAACACAAATTAAGAGGTGTTTGCGTGTGGATGGCAAAAAAACATTTGTGGATTATATCTACGAACACAAATTAAGAGTTGTGTGTGTGGACGGCAAATACAATTGTAGATTATACTTTTGTGTTTGTTTATTTTTGATAGAAATCTACCTCCATAATTGTAAAGCACTTTTGGGATTGTCTCTGTATGATGAAAGTGCTATATCAATAAAGTATTAATGTATGCAAACTGCAGTCCAAGGGAGGGTATGGCTGATGGTGCAGAGCACATGACATTTTTAGGATGTGAAACGAAGCTTTATTAAGACTGTAAAAATACATTTTACACAAAAGAAAATATACATTCAGATTGTTGCTACTGCTGTTGTCATGGCACTCCTCCATGAGAAAGAACAAGGGCACCCGTTCTCTCTGGGTTCAAAGTTCAGACCTAGGGATCTGCTCCATTTCTGTAGAAGCCAAAGCCAGCTTCAGGACAGTTGGTGGAATTTGGAGCTCTGGATATTCTGAGTCCCCATCCACCTGATACAGTCCCAAAATGACACGCACAAACACAGAGATTTTCAAGTTTTAACCATGTGTGGATGAAAATGAAACTACAACCGACTGCCACCTGCAGGATAGGAAACCCAAGAGCATCTTTGGCATCAGCTGTGAGTTTGGGAACTTATTGCGAAGAAAACACCCTATAATTCACATCCCACTTTCCCATTTGGCCTTCCAATTACATGACTTATGTTATTACCACCACATGTGCATATCCTATAACCCCTTCAGAAAACAGTAAAACCACACGTGCATGTATCAACACTCCACTGACATCAGCTCCCTGTAAACTTTTGAGTGAAATGTCTTAGATTGAAAAGAAAAATAGAATGTCAAGGGGCAAGACTCCAGCAACTTAAGGAGGTAGATACAGAAAATAAAAATGTTCTTTTGAGTTGTGAGTAAACGTGGTGAGCTTGCTTTTTCAGCTTTGGGTTCGTTTGCTTGAGTCCGAATCCGAACTGGACTGCCTGCGTTCAGAATTTTTTTTGAGGCAGTTTCCGGATTCGGACTAAATTGCCAGTGTGAAAACGACCTTAGACAGAGTGAGTTTAGGACAGTCGCCACGCTTCCGACTTAAACCCACCTGCAATGATTTACACGGGTGCAGAACATATGAATTTTTGAAAAGTAGTTAAATCAACTGCCAGACAGCCAGTTAACCCATCAGTCTGGGAAGTAAGTGAACCCAGGGGGTTGTTGGTTTACATCCCGACACTGGACTTGCTCAGTTGCCCGGCTGTATAATTATTATAATTGGCCCCAAGACCTGAGCTGATGTGTGGTGAGCATTCTGGCACAAAATGGCTGCCATTGCATCACCCAGGTGGGTGCTACACATTGGTGGTGGTAGAGGTGAGTTTCCCCCACATCACTGTAAGAGTCCTTGAGGTTCTTGAAAGGCGCATGTAAATAAAATGTATAATAATAATTGGATGAGAAACAAAAAAAGCAGTAATGCTATGGATGGTGCCCTTGACAAGGGAGTCTACTGGTCAAATCCAGAAAATCAATGAGGCACATAGGAGAAGCCTGGCAGCCATTTTGTGAAGGGGTTATGGGCCTTCTGAAATCAAAGCACGAGCCGTGACAGTAAGACATCGGTGTCATTAACATGTTATTCTAATACTGATTCTTCACATTACATGTTTTATATATATATTTATAAACAGATACATAATAGAAGTATTCACACGCTTATGTATAGTGTTCATTGGATCAGAAAGGAAAAAGCCATTAGAGAATAACCTACAGCAGTATGACATAGCATTTTCATATATTTATATATATACACAAGAGAATTTTTTTTTTCTTTTTTTTTACAGAATTCTGTACAGGTAAAAAATATAAGAACAATGTGACAAGATCGGCCCAAGAGATGTTATGGGTTTTCATAAATTTGAGATTTTCACAGCAATTAAATAAATGTGTTTATTTGTAAAAAATAAAAAACGAACCCAGGGCAGCGAGTGTTGAAGGAGTGGGGGGGATTTCGAGGGCCACTTCGGCAGCCTTGGCACGGGTCAACACGGGTCAGCGCCGACCCCGTCTAAATACGGTCAACAAACCTAGCCTTTGAATTAAAGCCCTGTTACTCAAGTAATGCTCCTCGAGGCCAAAAACTGCAGGTTTTCCACCCTCCCTTTACCTGGGAGTCAGGTGTGAAGAGAGTCTGGCCAATCAGACTCAGTTATTGTTCAGTTCATTAATTACCTGGAAGAAAAGTAAACCCAAATATGAGACAAAACATTTTGGGCTGAAGAGCCGTTGTAGAGTTTTTCTTTTTTCACAGATATAACCGCCAAGCCCCCCCCACCCCCCCCCCCCCCCCCCCCCCCCCCCCCCGCCCCCCCCCGCCCCCCCCCAAGCCCCCCCAAGAGGAGGATAGAAGAGGCGAGGAGAGGGGGGGTGCAGCTTCTTTTGTTCAGCAGATCGCACCACACACACACCGCACTGAGCACAAACCCCACGCACACCCCCACAAGCACATACACGCACGCACAAACACACGCACAACACAAACACACACACCAGGAGGAATTAGAGGCACATATGGGGGTGCAGCCCCTCTCCCCAGTCCCCTCTGAGCTCCCCCACGCAACCAGGTGTTCAGCAAGGTGTCTCACACAAACACACACACGCACGCACGCACACACGCACAAACACACATACACGCACGCACACACGCACGCACAAACACACACACACACGCACGCACACGCACGCACACGCCTCTCTGGTGTTGCAGTACGGCCGAAAGTGCAGATTGCCCTAGCAGAAAAACGAAGCGGCTTCATATTCAAGCGTGAAAGATTCCCAGTACATTGTGCACAAGCGTTCAGGCCCTTTCACAAGCGTTCAGGCCCTTTCACAAGCGTTCAGAGGCCCGTCACAAGCGTTCAGAGGCCCGTCACAAGCATTCAGAGGCCCGTCACAAGCATTCAGAGGCCCGTCACAAGCATTCAGAGGCCTGTCACAAGCATTCAGA
>CM040402.1:127387779-127392779 GCA_022702515.1 Ilyophis sp. 1 JC-2022
AATGAGGCAGGGAAAGGGTGAGAGAACACTTATTCAGTTGGTCCGGTGATGTGTTTGGCAGACTGCTCCGTAAGCAGCTTGCGTAAGCTCATTTTCAAGAATTTATTTATCCTCCTCTTCCACGGGAAAATGGGACAATTTAAGGAATAACAAACCGCTCCCAATTCGGCCACTTTTCAGCCCGATCACCTGCCTTGTCATTCAGGTCCATTCAGGTCCGTCTCTTATTTAAAGGAGAGAGGAGAACTAATGCCAGCATTGTGCTGGAGCAAAGAAACGCTGCAAACATTTAGCCTGCTGCTGTGGGAACACACAACTACCTCAGAGAAACGCTACACACGTTTAGCCTGCTGCTGTGGGAACACACAACTACCTCAGAGAAACGCTGCACACGTTTAGCCTGCTGCTGTGGGAACACACAACTACCTCAGAGAAACGCTGCACACGTTTAGCCTGCTGCTGTGGGAACACACAACTACCTCAGAGAAACGCTGCAGTTTATTAAGTTTATTACACTTATCTGATGGTCATAGAGATTTTTGGCTTGTTTATATGGGATAAGACGATTACATGAGATTTATCATTATTTATTATGAAGATAATTATGAAGACGATGAAGATTGCTAGTCTGCTATAGATTTATTTCTTTACATTGGTCTGCTATGAAGGGCCCTGGACTGGAGGAATATCTCTGATTGGTGAAGAATCTTTGGCCATGTGCAGTCATGATGCCACAAGGCATCTGTTTCACGTGGCACAAGGCCCGGCGTGTTTGCGCAGTGACCGGTGGATGGTCAGTAATTAACGGACATGCTGGAGGCACAGGCAGCCCCTGGGAGGCACAAAGAGCCGTTTCATTCCTGTGATTGCCCCGATTCCACCGTCTCTAAGCTCCATTGTAGCGAGAGCGCGCCACGCAGCAGGCAGCACAAAGCTAACGGCTGTCATTTGCAAACAGGCAAAAGCTACGCAGCGGTACCCGGGCTAATGCTAATTATTCTACAGCTACTTCATACAGAAAGAGTGCTAATGATTCTACAGCTACTATAGAGAGGATGCTAATGCTAATTAGTCTACAGCTACTATAGAGAGGATGCTAATGCTAATTAGTCTACAGCTACTATAGAAAGGATGCTAATGCTAATAATTCTACAGCTACTATAGAGAGGATGCTAATGCTAATTAGTCTACAGCTACTTCATACAGAAAGAGTGCTAATGCTAATAATTCTACAGCTACTATAGAGAGGATGCTAATGCTAATTAGTCTACAGCTACTATAGAGAGAATGCTAATGCTAATGATTCTACAGCTACTATAGAGAGGATGCTAATGCTAATTAGTCTACAGCTACTATAGAGAGAATGCTAATGCTAATGATTCTACAGCTACTATAGAGAGGATGCTAATGCTAATTAGTCTACAGCTACTTCTGACAGAGAGAGAGAACAACACGCATATTGGAAGGAGGGAAATCTGACATAACTGAACAAGTCGTTAAAGAAACTGACTGGGGGGGGGGGAACTGATGCTTCAGTCGAAGGGTCGAAGGGTGGGTGTGGGTGGGGGATGGTCAGGCTAGCTAGTCTGACAGTAAAATAAGAACAGGTGGGGGGGGGGCGTGTTATGAAGAGTTGCGGAGTGGGGGAGGAGGGGGAGGGGGGTCGAATGAAAGGCTTTCACTGCCGGCTTAGTTAAAAAAAATACAAAGATAAAATACGATTTTAAACTACAACAGTGGGGAGGGGGACAGACACGGAGCAGCACCTACGTACAGGAACCTTTGCGCCGGGCGGGGCGGGTGGGGTGGGGTGGGGCGGGGCGGGGCACGTGCCCTACGACCCGCACCTGCGGCTCAAAGCCACAGTGTGGCGCTCCGCCCCCTACCAACCAATCACACAGAGAAGAGCTGCCACCACCTGTGACAGGAAGAGTGAGACACAAGCCACAGATCCTCTAGGCCCACCAGATACTCAACTCCAGCATCTCATCCTCTCTGGACTTAAATACAGGGGTCACCAGAGTTAAATTACAGCACACAACATCCATTACCATAGTATTACACTGTCGTGCCTCTTAATTCATTTGTGTAAGGGTGGGGCAGGTTGGAATTTCGGCTTCAACAGTGTAGGGGGGCCGTTCAATGTTAAGAATTAAGAGCAGAATATCTGGTGTGTCTACAGAATCTTAGCACAAACCACAACAATAGCGCCTGCATGAGAAGGGCATCGGCGGGGCTTTTACCGCCGGGGGGGGGGGGCGCACGGCCCCGTTTTTAAGTGACAATCTGCATCACGCCAAAATCACTATATAAATCGTTTTATTTCATAAAAAATTTTTATGGCAGGTTTTCTGTCTTTTTCCCCGTTTGGTCACAAAGGAAGTGGATTCTCATTTAAAAGAGACAAAAATTAGGTCACGCTAAAGCTAATGGTTAAAAAATGAAGAAAAGCTACAAGGTATACAATACAGCCTGCATGCACATTATTCTGATTACACTGTAAAACACACACACACACACACACACACACTCACACTCAAAAACTACATAAAAAATAAATAAAGCAAACTGGTTTGGTGAGTAAACCAGGCATGACAGAGCAAAAGATCAGACATTATTTGAGTGGCGAATTTTGTGCATAGGGCCATTAGTGTATACACACTCACAGTTCACTCACACACACACACACACACACACACACACACACACACACACACACACACACACACACACACTAAGCATTATAAGAGAGAGAGAGAGGAGGTCAGAACGTACCGCTTTCCCTGCTCCCACAGAGCAGAGTACAGAGGAGTCGGGCGAGAAGGCGCTGCAGTACACCCAGTTCTGGTGACCCCGTAAAACCTTCACCATGTTCCCTGCAGAGAGAGAGAGGGAGGGAGGGAAAGAGAGGGAACACAGCGTTACCCTCAGGCCCCGCCCCCAAACCACGGCAACCACCTGTCACGGCACGACACTGCACTCAGTCACCTTAATACTGTCTGGTGTGTGCCGGGTGAGGTAGAATTCAGTTTTAAAAAGTAGCTTTTGGCCATCAAGTAGCTTTAAGTCCTTTGATGCACAAGCAACATAAAGGGATTGTGTAACAGGCCTCAGCACGGTCGCCGTAGTGTAAACAGATGTGTGTGAAGGTACACGTCCGCACTGATACCCTGGAGCCATCACACGAGCGGCGTGCGTCACAGGTGGGCGTGGTGTACTCTGACACGTGCGTTCCTGTGGGAGAAGCAGGATTACTGAGTTAGCTGGATAACTGCACTCAGTGAAACCTGGAACGGCTCTTTTAGCATGAGTCCATGTTCCAGATTTAGGAGGGTTCGGGTTTTCCTCAGTGCCGTTATCCAGCTAACTCAGTAATCCTGCTTCTCTTACTCAGTGCCGTTATCCAGCTAATTCAGTAATCCTGTTTCTCTTACTCAGTGCAGTTATCCAGCTAACTCAGTAATCCTGCTTCTCTTACTCAGTGCAGTTATCCCGCTAACTCAGTAATCCTGCTTCATAGTATACCCCCCTGGTCTCTCACTGCGCAGAGCTCCATACACCACAGAAAGGGCAGGTTACACACAGGTCAGGTCCTGATACAGCCCAGCGGCAGCTTCAACTGACCCAGAGAAACCAGCAGCCTCACGGTTAACACTAAATTAAAGATGGAGGGCCGCCGCTCTAGGGTGGAGCTGGAGCACGAGCTGAAGACGGAGCAGCCCTTGGGGACTCCCAGCAGGCTTTGCGGTGAATAACATGTTGAGTTTAAACAAACACAGCGCACTCCAAATAGCCAGCAGAGCAAAGGCGGCTTCCTTTGAGAGCAGGACAGACAGACGGACGGACGAGTACTGAAGCCCCTCCTCCCCCTCTATAAAGCGCACACCTGGGCTGTGTTCCGATTGGCTCGCTATACGCTTTATAGAGCACCATTTAGGGAATCAGCCATTTTGTAGGATGTCCTAATTCTCTGTTCACAATTGAGAATTCGGAAATCATCAAAATCTCCTCATAGTGCAATATAAGGCGTATAGGGTCCGAATCAGAGCCCTATCTACAGCGTCCTGTCTCCTGTGTACAGCGCACTGACAGATGTGCCGTTTAATGTGTACACACACTATTTTCCAAGCGTCATGTGGAAGTGTCGTAAGACGTCCTACCCTTGCGCGCTTGTTGTTGTTGTTGAAGGGAAACGTCAGCAAAGGTGCGCCTCATTTTTTTCCTTTTTTTTAACGAAGCTGCGTGTCATATTTCTGGACCCAAAACGTTTGCGTCCTGCTTGAAGTCTGCTTCGTGGACGGCTCCCTGTGCAGGTCAGATGGGAGGGGTCAGAGTTTTGGGGGGGGCAGTACTGCCTGCTTACCGTCGTCCTTCAGGTCCCACACGCGTAGGGTTTTGTCCCGGGAGGCGGAGACCAACACCAGGCTACCGTCAGGGGCAAAGGTCAAATCCCGCACGATTTCCGTGTGGTCCATCAAATTTAGTAGCAGCTTGCCTGCAGGAGAAAACCCATTCAGAGGTAAACCAACTATAATCACAAGTATTACTCAAAATAATACTAGCTACAATAAAACATTACAGAGTAAAATGTGTATTTAAAAATAAAAACATGTGGTTCCTGGGCTCAAAAAGAGCAATGGGTGGATATACTGGAGGACATTTCCCTGGGAGACCAAGGGCAGTCCTTTCTGTGTATATTAAATATATTCAGAGCAGAGACACTTTCACCCAGGTACAATATTCAGAGCAGAGACACTTTCACCCAGGTACAATATTCAGTCTCATTTAATCGCTCAGCTCCGTTCATATCTGCTCTACTACATGGCTCATAAAACTGAGGTTAAATTCCAGTAACTGAATACACCTCTATCTTCAGACAGAGAACAACTGCTCTGCACACACGTGTACGTGTACGTGTGTGTGTGTGTGTGTGTACGTGTGTGTGTGTGCCCGTGCAGGGTTAGAAATTAACTTTTTAGCTCACCTGCCAAATGTCTGGT
>CM040402.1:127397779-127450279 GCA_022702515.1 Ilyophis sp. 1 JC-2022
CTGGGGAAGGTTCAGGAAACTACCAGCTGTTTACCTTCTACGAGTCATTTAACATGCTCGTTCAGCAGCGTTAACTCCTTACAGCCCTTTCCCACTGTAGAGCAGGAACCAGGCTGGCACATTATACCCCTTTCCCACTGTAGAGCAGGAACCAGGCTGGCTCATTATACCCCTTTCCCACTGTAGAGCTGGAACAGGCTGGCTCATTATACCCCTTTCCCACTGTAGAGCTGGAACAGGCTGGCTCATTATACCCCTTTCCCACTGTAGAGCTGGAACCAGGCTGGCTCATTATACCCCTTTCCCACTGTAGAGCAGGAACCAGGCTGGCTCATTATACCCCTTTCCCACAGTAGAGCTGGAACCAGGCTGGCTCATTAAACCCCTTTCCCACTGTAGAGCAGGAACCAGGCTGGCTCATTATACCCCTTTCCCACTGTAGAGCTGGAACCAGGCTGGCTCATTATACCCCTTTCCCACTGTAGAGCTGGAACCAGGCTGGCTCATTATACCCCTTCCCCACTGTAGAGCTGGAACAGGCTGGCTCATTATACCCCTTTCCCACTGTAGAGCTGAAACAGGCTGGCTCATTATACCCCTTTCCCACTGTAGAGCTGGAACCAGACTGGCTCATTATACCCCTTTCCCACTGTAGAGCTGGAACCAGGCTGGCTCATTATAGCCCTTTCCCACTGTAGAGCTGGAACCAGACTGGCTCATTATACCCCTTTCCCACTGTACAGCTGGAACAGGCTGGCTCATTATAGCCCTTTCCCACTGTACAGCTGGAACAGGCTGGCGTGGCAGACTGACCTGTATAGACGTCCCAGATCTTGATGCGCCCATTGCTGAGTCCCGTGGCAAGGAGAAGCTGGTCCTGCCCGAACTTGAAGCGGTGCCACTCGATGTTAACGCAGCGGCTCTGTTTCTCCGGGACGGACGAGCCGAAGGCCAGCCCCCAGACGATGTCACCGCAGTCGATGGTGTGCTCCCGCGGCATGCTGGGAGCCAGGCTCCCATCGCTGTTCTGCCGCGACAGGCGCCGAGGCCCCGCCCCGCTCGACGCGGCTCCACTGCCCCCAGAGCTGAGAGAGAGAGAGAGAGAGAGAGATGGACAGAGAAAGCAGGAGGGAGGGAGGAAGAAAGGGGGAGGGAAGGAAAAAAAATGGATGCGAGAGCGATGTAAGAAGGAGAGAGAGTAAACAGAGAGGTTGAGAGAGTGGGAGGGAGAGAAGAGAAGAAATAAGGGAGGGGATGGAGGAATGGAGAGAGGAAGGAGAGATGTGACTGTTAGACACAGGATAAGCCTGTTAAAATCAATTTGTTAAACTGTATCTCGTAACTGTTCTTCAGATACTGTAAAATCAATTAAAAAACATGTTCAGCCGTCAATATTGGGTGGGGGGGGGGGGGGGAGGGACTATGTACTAAAGCTGATAATGAATATAAAATATGAGAATCTGCACTTTAACCCCATGTGAACAGCTTGATTACAAACCTATAATTGTGGAGAACAGAGCCAAATCAAGAAAACACATGCCTTTGTCCCAAAACTTACAGAGGCGCTATACAGTCAGGTCCAGAAGTATTTGGACAGTGACACAATTTGTGTTGTTTTGGCTCTGTACTCCAGCACACAGCATTTTAAATGGAACAGTAACTATGAGGGTAAAGTGCAGACTTTCAGCTTTAATTTGAGGGTTTTTACGTCCATATCGGGTGAACAGTGTAGCAATTGAAGCCATTTTTATATATAGTCCCCCCCATTTTAGGGAACAAAATTAACATACAACTTTAATAAAGTTATAATATTTAATATTTGGTTGCATATCCTTTGTATGTCATGACTTCCTGATGTCTGTGACCCAACAACATCAAAATACTTATTTTCAGGTACTCTTACAAGCGATATTATAACGTCCCTGCATTTGAATGGATCTCTATGGGAATTGGGGGGTGGGACTAGATTAAACTGTACATTACACGGGAATAGTATGGAACACATGGTTGGCTAAATGGCTGTAAGTTATCAAGGGTCTGAGGTATCAAACGAGCCTCAAACCATCACTCTGCTGCCAGATATGCAGTAGATATGGATAAATCACTTTAAGCGTAGTTTCTCCTGACTTATTTTCCTATTGAAGTCAATGAAAAAATGAGTCAGGAGAAAGAACCCTTAAAGTGATCCATCCATACCTACTGCATATCTGGTAGCAGAGTGATGGTTTAAGGCTTGTTTTTAAGAGTACCTTAAAATAAGATATCAAGAGTCTTTTGATGTTGTTGGGTCACAGACATCAGGAAGTCATGACATGCAAAGGATATGCAACCAAATATTAAATATGATAAATTTATTAAAGTTTATGTTCATTTGTCCAATTACTTTTGGTCCCCTAAAATAGGGGGGACTATGTATAAAAATGGCTACAATTGCTACACCGTTCACCCAATATGGACATAAAAACTTTCAAGTTAAAAGCTGAAAGTCTGCACTTTAACCTCATAGTCACTGTTCCATTTAAAATCCAATGTGTTGGAGTACAGAGCCAAAACAACTAAAATTGTGTCACTGTCCAAATACTTATGGACCCAACTGTATATACACGCATTGTATATGTACAGTGTTTCCTGTGGAAGCAGCAGGTCGCTGTGGTGCTCTGACTATAATCCGAGATCATGGGCCTCATCCACAGCGTGGCGTCTTCACCGAATGGCCCACCCAACTGCTGAAATACATATTTTTCTGGCAGGGACACACACACACACACACACACACACACACACACACACACACACACACACACACACAGTCTGAACCAGGTCAAAACAGCCTTCAGAAACCTGCCCTGAAAAGCAAATATTGTATCAGCTCTACAAACAGGGGGCACATACAACATGACGTCCGACTGCTTCTGCAAACAAATTAAGGGACTGTCGAGCAGAGCACAGCTAAAACACCAGCCGACGTGTGCTGGAGAGAATCCCCTTCTGATGAATAAGAACTTGTAAAACTCCAAACAGAACTTTCGCCCCTCCTGACCACAGGCGAGTGGACAAACAGGACTACGATTAGGCAATCCTCACAAAGAGGCCTGGGATATGTCCCTGCATTTACATCAGGGAGATAAACACATAAATCCAGGCCAAAGAGCCCATAGCCATCCTCTGACTGCGGGCTTTAAGAAAGACTCATGGCGACCTGGACAACGGGGGACTGTTCGTGGAGACGAGGCTGCACTGCGGTGCGCATACGACGGACAGCAGGAACTTCACAAGTGTCTACTGTGCGTGATGGAAGGGTGGGCAGATGGAGATAATGCTGGAGATAATGTTCTCAGTGTGTCCCTGGGCATACGGCCAAGGGAATGCTCGTGTTTTACTGTGCCAACATCGCCATGGCGCACAAATCCCTCCCAACTTGCAATATGTTTTTAAAAATCCACTAAAAAATTAATTCCGAACTGTAACCTAGAGCCCGCAATGTTCTCTCAGGTTCCCAAGTATCCAAATTAAACGTGAAAAATTTAGAAAACAAATTAGCTACAATTTTATTCCCAAAACAGAGAAGGAGCTTGTTAAGAATGACAGGGTCAATGAGCTTGCCTTGTGAACGCTGACCCTTGTTTTCTGTGGCAAAACACAAGCAAGATTCTGACACATTCAATGCGCTCAGAAAAAAAATACCAGTTTCAAATGAGCAACTCCAAAAACTTTAAATTTTTCTGTTTCTTTTAAGTCGCTTAGTAGGAACACATTTTTTCCCCAAGCTGAAAGTATTTATATACTTGGCCGATTCTCTTTCAGTGAATGAAAAACCCACGTGATTTAGTTTTTCCTTTGGCCGCCAGACAATACGGCCACAAAGTAATCCTATATCCCTCAGACAGTGGGTCTCAAATGGCTGATAAGGTGAATGACTTCAAATAGCCCAGCAGGCCTTGAATTTTGTCACTTAGGGCCAATATCTTTATGGTTAACTAGCTAACAACTATCGATAGCTAAACTGATCGCTGAAGAAGCCCTCGTCATTCTCCGATTGTTTATCAAAGTCCCTAATACAGCTTTGTAGCTAGCCAATAAAAAATGTCATTTTGCAACAGGATTTGGAAAAGAGGGATTTTTTCCCAGGGACGCTCTCCCGTTAGGCTATACACAGCAGGCTTATGGTTGGCATCACAGAAAGTAAACATACAGCAGGAGCGTCATGCAAAATCACGAGGAGATCGGCCTGTTACCAAGAGCCAAGAGCTGGCGTTCCGGTTATGGGAATACCATGTGAAAATGGAACAGCTCCGCTTTGACATGCAGTGGAAAAACCGCTCAAAAAGATTATTTCCACATGTGGGGACTGGAAAAAATTCTCATCCAGAGGACACCACAGACATATAGATTATACGGAAAGGTACAAATTGGTGCAGGTAGTTTTTAAAAGGGCAATAAGGCCAAATGTAGGGCAATCACTACAATGGCCGTATCACCCTGTATCTGAAGAACATAAACCCCCGGAGGTACGTGGGCAGAACATGAGAGAACAGAGCACAGCAGAACACACAAGGATTACACTGACTACAGCCGCTATACGTCAGCTAGGCCTTCAGCAGTCTCTAAATGACCTTCAACATGCAGCAGGGTGTTCACATGCTGCACTGAACAGGATAAAGGATGTTTAAATACCGCCCGGAACAGGATACAGGATGTTTAAATGCTGCCCGGAACAGGATTAAGGTCTATTTTTCTTTTTTTTAAGAAAGGAGAGTGGACAGTATTTTTAGCGTTAGCGACACAGCTAACTGCTAATTTCATCACTGCCGAAGAGCAAGCGCGTTATGAGGCTCTGTTACGAGCGTCTCTACAAACCGTTACTCCTGATATCAGAACCAAGGTGAGACTGAAGTAGTTTCATATTTATTTCCCCCTCAAACAAAATAGATTTTGTTTCAGATTTTGATGCACTATGAGCAGCTCATTCAGTCAGGGCAGGAGCAGCAGGTTGCATTATGGGAAGCCTCATTCAGTCAGGCTAGGAGCACAAAGGCCGTTTACCGTGCAGCAAGCCGCCGGGGAGTCGGCTTTGTGTCGGCACAGTAAGGCGAGACGTGGCACAACAACAGCCGGCTCCGCTATAAAAGGAACCAGCGGCGGTCAAAACGCGTAGCGGGATCCAATCCAATACCCTGAGGAGCCACAGCCCGCAAATCGCCACGCTCCGCCACCAAAACACGCACAGGGCCTTAACAGGCCCCGATTTACCCCACCGCTCAAGTTTAGAAAAGAACTCTGAACACTGTTTTTGGTTTGAAAAAAGGTGGCCAGAAAACCTCACAAAGGGCTGCTGCTAGTGCCGACTGTGGCCGCTAGCTCCACAGGGCACGGGAGGGTTCAGTCAGTTACAGATCCGCGTTTCAACACTATCTAGCAACCCCCGCCGGTCGATCGGGCGCCCACAAACTACATGTTAAAGCTAGTTATGAAAGGTCTTCCTTCAACGGAACTCTGTGTGAGCTTAGCTGTGGTCAGCGGTGAGAAAAGAAGCAGCAGCTGACCCCTGGTGTCTCGGAGGAGAAGCGCGGATGTCTACCTGTGACAGAGGGGTTCGGGAATGAATGCGGTGGCAGACAGCGGATCACTCCAAATTAGGGCGGGACTTGGACATGCTCAGCTCAACACTGGGTGCCAGATTTATTTCAACAAAAAAATAAATGAATACATGTTTAAAAAACAAGCAAGAAAACTTGATCCACAGAGTAAGTGGCAGTGTAATATCAGGGCTGTGCAACTGGTGGGTCTGTGTTTTAATAGGTGGGAGACAGACCCTTAAATGCTTGGAATGCAGAGCACAGCACCTGACAGCTGTTCAGGATGTGCGACGTAGTTTAATATAGGCCATGACTCAGGCTGCAGTGCGTACTCACAAGTTGCTGAGGCATCTGGACCAGGGTACGAGCCGCACGACACGGTGGCCTTGTGACCAAGCGAAGTAAGAGCCGTCAGGGGCAAAGGCCACTGACCAGGTCTCCCGTCCGGACTTCTGGTCGAAAGGAGCAACAGGCACCAGGAGTTCCCCGATGGGCTTAGCCTTACCTGAGGAGGCAGAAAAAGACAGTTTGCCCTGAGAGGCGGAACAAACCAACACTGTGACCCCACCCTTTACCTGTGCACGATATGGGTCATAAATCTCCCCTACAGTAACTTACATGTGCACCTTTTTATACTTGAGCAACTTAAGTGTAGCTTTAGCTATGTGCTATGGATCTTTGCCCTTCTGAAAGGTGAATTACACACTGACACACTATCTAAAACAGGTCAGGGTTCCAGACAATTCAAAGTTTTTAAGAAGCTGTAAAAATACTTCCTAGGCTAACAATGTAGATTAGCTAGTAAAGAATGGGAAGACAATGCTCGTGTGCGATTGACCAATGTAATCGTTACTTTCCTGGTTGTGAAAGAGTTCAAAGCGGTCACACAGAAAACGCACGCACGCACGCTGCACGTCTGGTTACCACACTAGGGGAGTCGTGCTCGTGCCTTCTGGCTCGTATTGTGAGTTCAACACAGAGCGTGAGTCAGACTGCGCAAGCACACCCCTTTCCAAGTGGCTCCGGAGACACTGGTATGCAAGGGGGAGGGTTCAAAATGATATATGACCACGAGCACTATAGGAGTTATCCAGAAAATATGTCTAGGATCGTTATATCGGCAATAAAAGTTGAAAAAGGAATACGTTTACTAGCTAGATACGAGCATAGAGGGCAATGCGCTCAAAATCTTTCGCGATGGTTACCACAAGCTAACGTTTGGTATCCAACTTGGCAAGTTAGCTTACTAGCTAACATCTGCCAATTTTTTTATTATTTTTTTTATTGGGTTTTGATGCGAGATGACAACAAAACAAACGAAGCAGACAACCGTGAAACGCAAAACACAATTGTAGCCCAACGTTAGCCTGTCTAACAAAATAATTATAACGTTTGTTAACATTAACCCGTTGTAACGTTATGCCACCACCATCCCCCAACACAGGAGCCCAAGGATAATGTTTTATACTCACCTATGACATTTTCGTTTACAGAATCTGGGAAGCTTGCCATCTAAATTGAAACGCGTTTCTAAAAAGGCAAATTTACGAAAAAAAATGACAAAAATCTAAACAAATAAAACAGGGAAACTAAAGAGAAGAAATATCCACCCTTTTTTCTCAGACGCTCGGAAGGCAACAAACCGCAAGTAGCAGCAACGTTACAGTAGCTAGCAAGGTATCGCGATCTTATGGGAAATAATTGCACTAAAATTCTAAAACAACGTGCAATTCTGGTAGAAATAAAAAAAATCTATATTTATTTAAAGGCGTTTGTTCAATATGAATAACTTGGAATAATAGCAACAAAAAAAAAGCTTCTTGCAAACCCTCTTTCAATCCGTCGGCTACAACACTCGAGGAACGCCAATTTCATCCGATACACTATATATTCTGAGACACAATGGCCGCTGACTGGCTGGGATTCTGCGGTGGGCGGTTTATTCATTATACGTCATCGCAGTTACCACGGTGACGGAAATGAACCTCCTTCCAAGACTGGACAAACCATAGAGATATAATATCGTTCTATATGGGACAAACTCTGTCACACGCTGCTTTACAATGAAAATCTGCCACTGCCACTGCCTCAAAACGTTTTGTCGCCGGAACTCCTTAATATTGGCATTCTATTGACTCACTCAACTGCGATCGGAACTCAGTGGTGAACCAAAGATAAGTGCAGTCCATCGTGCTAACTAAACAGATTTAGCCTCTCTTTCATTCATATATGGCGGGCTGGAGGGTGGAGCTTGAACCCCAGTCAAGAAACCAAAACAAAACCTACTATTTTTTTCTACAGTCTATGCACAAGACACGGCAATTTGTAAATAAAAACTGTGAACATACGGGTATTTCATGAGGTAGGTCACAGGGTATAGTTCAGTGGTTAGTATGGCTAAATTTGTAAACATTGTACTGGAACGACGGCTTTTCGGTTTCATTTACAAACTTTACATTTATTCTGACTTATTTGCGTGGCTACACGTCAGGGATCATAAGCTTGCCTCATAGCAGGCTAAAATTATGCGGGCTGTGTTGTCAGAGACAACATTGAAACACTGGAACTGTAGGCGAGCGAGGAGAAAATATGAATTCAAATCTAACACAATGACTGGAATGCATAAAATAAAAATAACCATGCATTGGATATATGAATGCTGCTTTTATACACCGTTTATGAAATAATTCTATATAAAGCAATGTTCTGTGAACAGCAGTGTGTGGCTTATAAAATAGAATAAATCAACCTTTACTTAAACATATTCCTTTGCCCATCTGAAAGGTGAATTACACACTAACACACTGTCTAAAACAGGTCAGGGTTCCAGACAATCAACGTTTTTAAGAAGCTGTAAAAATACTTCCTAGGCTAACAATGTACAACTCCACAGTGACCATGTAGATTAGCTAGTAAATAATTGGATGCTCGTGCGCGATTGACCAATGTAATCGTTACTTTTCTGGTTGTGAAAGAGTTCAAAACGGTCACACAAAAAACGCACGCGTGCATACGTGCCTTCTGGCTCGTATTGTGAGTTCAATACAGAGTGAGTCAGACTGCGCAAATGAAACATATTAAATGTAAATGAAACATATTTCTGTAGAATTACCCAGGGTTTCTTCAGTGTTGCAATTTGGCCTTTATACTGTACTGTATACTGAGTTATTTCTATCAATCTAATATTCAACTTATTTTCAAATCTCATATGCAAGAAGAAAAGTAAAAGGTATGTTATTTGCGAAAGTATTCAGACACCTCACATTAATATTTGGAGGAAGCACCGTTGACCACAATAATAGCTTTAAGTCTTTTTTTGGGTAAGTCTAATAGCTTTGCACACTGGCTGAATTTTCAATTTCTTCTTGGCATCTTTCAAGTTGATTGGACATCACTTATGGACCACAAGCTGGGCCACAGACATTTGATCAGGTTGAGATCAGGACTTTGACTGGGTCACCCAAGCAGTAAGCTCAGTGACCGTTTTATACTTGAGCCACGTAAGTGTAGCTTTAGCTCTGGGCTATGGATCTCTGCCCTTCTGAAAGGTGAATTCTTCACCCCAGCTTCAGGTCTTTAGCAGAAACAAGCTTTATGTAGTATGGAGTACTGTGGTAGGATTCATTGTCAATTAATCTCTTATCAGCGCACTTGCCTACTATTGAGTATGCCAATTGAGCATAATTGTTAATAAGCTGTTAAGTATGTGACAATTCTGAAAATTGAGTGTTCTTAATATCCCTGGATGATATACTTAACTCCGGGTTTTCACTGATAATAGTATGGAAGATATGTTGGTATACTGCATGTAACTACAAAAGTATGCAGTAAGCAGTCTTCAGTATGCTAGTACGCAGTAGATGGGGTTTTGCCAAGTATAGTATAGATATAGGTCCTGTAGTGCCAGAGATGGTTCTGGTTTTGCTAAATCCAAACCAGTAACTACACAACTGGATTAATTTTAATTAATCAGGCTTAATAAATGCTGGTGACCATGTGCTGGAGGCCAAAATATTCAGGCTCAGACTTTTAATCATCCATCAAACTCTTGTTATGAAGCTCAGATTACATAATAAAAACCTGATATGTAACCGGCACTCCAGGACCAGGATTGCGTACCCCTGCTATAGAATGTTATTCACTCAGTTGGAAATACCATAGGCTTGAAACCCTAAACCCCTGGTATTCAAATCATGGTCCTCGAGGTCAGATTACTGCTGGTTTTCTACCCTCCCTTTACCTGGGCGTCAGGTGTGAAGACAGTCTGGCCATCAGGAGCACTAATTGTTCAGTTAATTACCTGGGAGAAAAAAAAACAAGGCCGGATTTGGATTTGAGGTCCAGATTTGAATATCTATGCCTTAAACCAGGGGTAGGAAACCCTGGTCCTGGAGAGCCGCAGGGTCTGCTGGTTTTTGTATTCACCTTAAATACAGCAACTACTTAGACCAAAAAAACCAGGTGAGGTGAGTTAACTGTGTAATCAACTGCTTTAATTGATCAATTAAGTGGTGAGTAACAACAAAAACCAGCAGACCGTGCGGCTCTCCAGGACCAGGGTTGCCTACCCCTGCCTTAAACACTCGAGACACGGTCCAGACATTTATGTTGAAAGTATCATGTGAATGCTATAAAATGTGTCAGCGCCATCTTCTGGTTCAATAGAGGAAGATCAGATGGAAAGTTCTCTGAACTTCTCTCAATCCGAGGTCAGAACAGGCATATTTTTTCTGAACGCCATTGCAATGAAATAGCAAATAAGCACTACAGACGAGAACATTGAATATAATTTGGAATAACAGACACCCAGAACGTTAGAGATCGTACAAGACAATTTTATTGAAATGGCTAATAAACATTTCTGTCGGGTAAGAAACATCAGATGTGGAAAGTATTCTGAAAGTACGACATTCACAGAAACCTTCACAGAAGCTGGAGAACTTTCCCATTAAACTGCTCAGGCTTTGCTCTCCAGAAAAAAGCACAATACATTTTATAATAAAAACAATTGATGTTTTTAAGGCAGGGATAGTCTAATCTGGCCCTCACGGCCAGTACTGACCTCCTGCTGGTTTTATATTTCTACCTGATGCTCATTGATGGATGAATGCCACTGATTGGCCAGAGATTTAACTCCCGTGGTGACCCAGGTTTAAATCGGTCCTGATTAGAGGGGCAGAATGAAAGCCAGTAGTAGGCCATACTGGCCTCGAAGGCCAGAGGTCAGTATTCCTGGTTTCAGGTTTAAACGCCAATATAAATGTGTTTTGGATACTACCTGTCATTGAATAAATATATGCTCAGTCCATGTTATGTACTAACCGCACTCCAGAATGTCTTTCTAATAATTTCTTACCTGAAAATAGCCAACAGCACATTCTTATAGGGCTACGATCCATTCCACGCGAGTATTGTAAACTTTTAAGCGGTTATAACCGGCCACTTTTTCCATTTCAGTAATAGCTTACAGACCTGTAGAGACAGCTGTTACCATTTGGAGCATGTACTCAGGAACGGGGCACGTACACTCAGGAACGGGGCACGTACACTCAGGAACGGGGTATGTACAAGTTTAAGATGAGTAAAGACAAAGACTGGTTGCGTTTTATCGAGCGAAGGCTATTGGCCAACGGTGCTGGGTGACGAGGCCTATATCGGGATACTGGTTATGAACAATCTGGCCAGGATGCTTTGAGTTTGTCTCTAAAAACACATTCACGGGAGCTCCACAGCCACAACCTTGACTAGAAAATACTGTGATGATTGTACAATTTATTTAAATGCAGAAAGCTGTTTTTGGAATATTATATTCCAGCTGTGCTTGTAGTTGTAGGCTACGTGGCAGTCTAGGAGCAAGTTTGATCAGAGCAGGGGAATCCCTGAGAGTATTAATTAGGCTACGTATTGGTATTGTGCACATCCAGAGTGAGGTGATGGACGCTTTCCATGACAAAAATCACAAATCTGACTTTCAGATTTTAAAAATCGTCATTTAAAAAAAAAAAAAAAAACATGCACCAATTTTCCTGGATATTGCACAAAAAGATGCACGTACACGCTCCTCTCTACAGTCAAACATCAGAAGCAGTGGTGGCTATGAAGGAATAACCTGTGTATTTAGCCAATAGATCCCCGGATCCCCGGCCAGGATTAGAGTAAAACCTGGGGTTTCAACTGGGGGTCCGTGGACCTCTGGGGATCCCCGGCCAGACTTAATCTGCAAGGTCTACATTTAGATTTAGGAAAATGTTTCAAAATATAAAGCTTTTTTTAAATTTCTTTTTTAAATATAACCCTTTTTAAAATATGATGAGGGTCCCCTGGATGTATTTGTGCCTGGGTGGGGGTCCCTGGATCAGAAAAGGTTAAAAACCCCGGGTTTAAAGGAAACTTTTCCACCCTGCCTATTTTCAGCTCAACAACTACCACTGATAAAAACCTTTAATAAAACCAAACTTTTTTTTTTAGAAATAACTTTTTAGTTCTCACTGCAGGGTGGTAGAGCTTTGTGACCTATATTATAAAAGGAGAATGATCGTGCACACATTCTTCGAGGACACGCTACTGGACTCCAGAGGATTTGAGCAGAGCTCCATTCACCATCCTAGTTGGGCCCTCATATCTCAAAGTCCTCATTTCACTTGGATCGGCACACTGGACGACAAACCGGGATTGCATTAGGAGACATGAATTTCAGGAGCAAAACCACACAACATAGAATTGGCCATGTAGTCTAATCAATTAAATTAGACCCAAAAAAGCAAGAAACTTTCTAGAACATTGTGATGCCTTACTGGAAGCAAGCCAAATCCATCGCAGATTCTCTATCGCAACCAGAGGAGCAGCTCATGCAGTCATTCCCTTTTCTCTTATGTTCCTCTGGCCTCTGAGGTTGGTTCTGGTTTGCAGCAGGAGTTTCAAGCTAAATTACAGTTTGTGAAGGTTCATGAAGTGAGTGACCAAGAACAGAACTTTCAATGGCATGCATGCCCCGTCAAGAACAATCACAAGATGCCAAAACGAAAGTATTTCTCTTCAAATGTAAGAAAGATTGAGTTCTCAATATGTACATGAAGCTGACAAGCTGGTGAGTCTAGATAATCTGTCCAATTATGTAGCTACATAACAACAGTTGTATGACAAAGAACCACTAACCAAGCTTTGGTACTTGAATGTTAGATGAACTGAAAGGACACTGTACCACCCACCCCCCCCCGCCCCCTCTTGTGCTCGTGCTGGAACAGCGGTTGTGCAAAGCTGACCTGCATGTGTGGAACAGACAGGTCTATAGATCAGGGCGCTAAGTAGGTCAGCAGCTGCCCAACAGCAACACCTGGACTGGGTGAGAAATTCTAACCATTTCACAAAGATACTCTCCTTTAAAGGTGCAGTAGGCAAGATTTTTTCGATATAATTTTGGCAAAACTACTAAATTTTCTCATTAAATTCCAGCAGCTATCAATAAATGTTAGAAAAAATCTGGTTTCTGTGAGTGTCCTGGGCTCTGTACTAGGCTGTCAAAAAATCTCAAGCCGGTCTTCCAAAAACCAACCAATCAGGGCTAGCTATGTAGCGACCAATCAGGGCAACTATCTCCAAGCAAAAGATCCTCCCCGCAGAATAAACCCCTCCCTGTCTCCGCTGCTGCACTGGAGCATAGTTTGGTGGGAGGGGCTTAGGAGAGAGATAGGAGGGAGGAGAGCAAAAGGGGGAAGTCTGTTTGCCTTGGATATTTTCAAACTTGCCTACTGCAGCTTGCAGCTTTAAATTCAAAACAGCACTGCCAGACCTGGGGGACACTTTAAGGGGACACTTTAAGGGTACAGGTGGCATTCAAAGTCATGACTTCAGCCAGGCATGGTAAATAGGAGGGAGGGGATGGGATGGGTGCAGGAATACCTTTTGAATAATTAATTATATGATCAAAGGGAGAGGGTGAGAGGGTACATAGCACTCAAACATGGCTACAAGCCAAAAGATTCCACTTAAAACTTTAATGTGTTACTTTAATTGACCCTTTGTGATTTTACTGATCCATCAAACAGCAGGTTTCCTTAGAATCTGCCTCCGCCCCTACCCCCCACCTCCGCCCCTACCCCCCACCTCCACTCCTTTTTTCATTTCACAACATACAAACACACAGCCATCAATCACTGGTAAATATTACTGGCTCATCTCTATTATATATCTCTAATAATTAACAATAATAAAAACATTAATACTGTAAAAAGAATACTGTTTTCTACCCAGGTGGACAACCCTTTCATGTCACGTATAATACAACAGAACTGCTATTATTATTATTATTATCAATAATAACAATATTCTTTATAACAATTATGTTTCTTGATAATAATAATAATCTGGGCAGTTGTCTGATATGGCAGTAGTTGTGGGGCAGAACACTTCCTGTTGTTCTGTGGGGGGGGGTTACCACGTGTGTGTGTGTGTGGGGGGGGCTGCTCTCTAACCACACAGGTTCAGACCCCACTGCTGCACACACCTGCAGAGGGTGCACACACCTGGGAGAGGTGCACGAGCCAGCGGGGAACTCCACAGACCATGATCCTCTGGGGTAAAGGGGGAGGAGCTTCCGGTCCTGATGTGTGGTGATGAGGGTTTTTGGGGGTTGGGCTTGAGGCCGGTTCTCCCGAAGCAGAGGATCACTCTGAGGATCAAAGTTCATTCTGCCTTCTGCAGCAACAGAAGCTGTGCCATAAAGCAGAAACTCCTGGGAAACCGCACAAGTCTCTGTCCGTCACGACGAGTCTCTGTCCGTCACGACGAGTCGAGTCTCTGTCCGTCACGACGAGTCGTGTCTCTGTCCGTCACGACGAGTCGAGTCTCTGTCCGTCACGACGAGTCGAGTCTCTGTCCGTCACGACGAGTCGAGTCTCTGTCCGTCACGACGAGTCGAGTCTCTGTCCGTCACGACGAGTCGAGTCTCTGTCCGTCACGACGAGTCGAGTCTCTGTCCGTCACGACGAGTCGAGTCTCTGTCCGTCACGACGAGTCGAGTCTCTGTCCGTCACGACGAGTCGAGTCTCTGTCCGTCACGACGAGTCGAGTCTCTGTCCGTCACGACGAGTCGAGTCTCTGTCCGTCACGACGAGTCGAGTCTCTGTCCGTCACGACGAGTCGAGTCTCTGTCCGTCACGACGAGTCGAGTCTCTGTCCGTCACGACGAGTCGAGTCTCTGTCCGTCACGACGAGTCGAGTCTCTGTCCGTCACGACGAGTCGAGTCTCTGTCCGTCACGACGAGTCGAGTCTCTGTCCGTCACGACGAGTCGAGTCTCTGTCCGTCACGACGAGTCGAGTCTCTGTCCGTCACGACGAGTCGAGTCTCTGTCCGTCACAAGTCTGTCCCACACACTGCAAAAAATGTCTGTCTTAACAAGTGTTTTAGTCTTGTAACCTTGTTTCTATAAATTGAAAAATATTACCTTGTTTTATGTAACTTTTTGCTTGACAAGTAAAACTCTCACACCCCACTGGCAATCTTTTTGTCTTATTTGGCAAAACAAGTAACAGAAATAAGATTGTAAAGTGTAAATATGAGATTAAAATGCTTGTTAAGATTGGAGAGCATAAGGCTCCATAGAGGAAGCAGGGCTGGTCATGGGTTGCCAGATCAATTAAGAGAAAATCCTCAGTGCTCCCACGCATCTATGATCTGCAGTCACTAGTCAGGCGACACATTGCCTGAACCACACGCATAAAAAAAGATTCCTAGCAAGACACAATCAATTCATAAGGAAAATGAATCATCACAATTCAAATATTTTTTTCTTCTTAATTTCAGGACAGAAAAAGAATTTAAAAAAGAACAATGAATGCATCATCAATCAAAAATAAACTTATCATTCTTATCATAAGCACTCAAAATGGTAATAATAAACGGTTATAATGGTAATCAGAAACAGTTACAGGCCCGACATTAAGCAGAGAACACAGTCCTATTGTGGGTTCTTTCTGGGCGTGGCATAGTTTGAGGGGGGAAGAGGTTCCCGGGCCACAGGGGAGAGCAGGGATTGGCTGGTCCAGATAAGAGAAGGAGGAGTCAAAGAGCTGCTGAGCCACCAGTCACGGCACGTGGGGGGGTGTCTTTCTGTCGTTGCCATGGAAACCCAATCTGCATATAAAGAAGGCAGCAAGATTACATTGCATTATAGGCATTTAGCAGACGCTCTTATCCAGAGCGACTTACACAGCATTTGCGTTGTTTTACATAAAATCCATTTCTACAGCTGGATAAACACTGAAGCAATTCAGGTTAAGTACCTTTCGCTCAAGGCTACAACGGCAGAGTCCTACCTGGGAATCAAACCTACAAGATCATCAGACTGCCGTACTAAACCCCCCCCCTCTCCGCCAGCCCTAGCTTTACCGCTCACCTTTCTCTGAGTGATACAAACGCTGTTCTGACTCATATTGGCCTTTCACACCCCTCTCCACTTATCAAAACAAACCACAGCTCTGGCCAAGCAGGTGATCACATGACTGAATTTGGAGGGGGAGGGGGGTAGCGAGTCAGCAGTGAACACAATATGGTGCTCAGGCCAGGTTTCAGGACGCCACGACTCCGGAACGCAGAAACAGGAAACTGCTGGCGACTCTCACCATGATGCTTCCTTTTCAGGCTCCGCCTCTTCCTGTGTGGCTGGTCTCCTAATCTGGCCCTCTTCCTCTGTACCAACATGACCACAGACATATTAATGCATTTAACAGCCGCACGCAGAAAGACAACAATACCATTACTACACATAATACCAGCAACACATTTCAACTAATAATATGAAGAATATTTATATTACAATTAATAATAATCATTATGATAATAATAATGAGGAGATTCACCACATGGGTTTGCCTCTACGTGGTCCAGCAGATTGGCGGTGGACGTGGCGGTGCCCAGGCTGCGGGGCGAGTCAAAGAAGAACAGACAATCTACGGGGCAGGATCAGCCAAACCACATCTCCAGCAGAAGGAGAATGCAAATAGAGTTTTTTTACAGTCCCCATATTTGTAATGTCTGTCACAAGTCTCTGTCCCAGAAATATTTGTAATAAAGGACAAACGCAGAGAGTTCCGTCCGATTCATTTCACTCAGGCGGATGAATGAACAAGGTCATTCTGAGGTCACACATATGAGACATCGATTGTGAGCCAGAATTAACCCTGGCCTCTGTCAGAATGGAAAGAGTCACAGTGGAGAGAAAGAAATACAGCAATGTGGGCACAGCCAATCACATCCACAAAAGAGGAATACAGCTGTTGCAGATGTTCTGTCTTTAGTATCAGAAAAGCATCAATCAGAAAGGTCAGAACTGAGTGACCTCTAACCCCAACACACATCTGAGGATATAAAACGGCTCTCCTGAGAAGAGGTGGCCACATAAAGAAGGATACGACTGATGTCTCAGGAGGGTCCTTCTCTTCATCTTCCTCCTCTTCGTCTTCGTCTTCTCGGAGAACCCTCTGGCAATCTCAAACAGCTTCTTCCTGGTCGCTGTGAAGGATAGAGGGACTGTCACCATGGTGACCGGATGATATCACAATGACATCACAGGAAGATGCCACAAAGAAAGCCAGAGAGGGTAGTGCCATATCAGAGGCAGAAACAAGGGGCACAACACCACACACGTTTAAAACGGGAGCATTCGTGAGACGCTTTTTATTTTGCTCTACGTTTGCAGGGAGGCCCAGAGAAGCAGACCACACACACACACACACACACACACACACACACACACACACACTGCTGATGTTTGGCTAAATAATTCAACTGATGGGACATTTTCACAAATGTAATATTGATTCGTCTCTAAGAGCTAATTACTAAAACAGTCACAGAATACAGAGCATAGACGAGCACAGCATAAAGATCTCTCTCGCACTCTCTTAGTTAATCCATTTAACATTCCCCTGTTATGTCCTTTAAGAGCTTATGTATCTTTCTTATCATAATAATAATTAACCGTATATACCGTTAACGGGCACAAAACAGGTCACAGTGCTCAGTGTGGACTGATGAAGGCATTTGTGAAATTTATTTTTTTAATAACATTTTTATTTCTTAAAATATATATAGATTTTTAAGTCCTTTTCATATTTTAAAGTAATTTCACTGCTTCTACAACAATCACTCCAGGTGATTCATGCAAGTCTAATTTCTCCAGAATTGTGATGTATAAGATATAAGATATGAATCCAGGAGAGAGAGGTAGAAGAGTCTTACATTTGCCCATGTGCTTGAGTTTGTCTCTGAACAAGGCTTCGTCTGAGACAGCAGTGCAGGCCTCCAGTGAGCCAGAGGTACAGTGCTCCCCTGAAACACATAAAACACGTCACCAAGACACACACACACACACACACACACAACACTAGGGCTGCCTCCAGTGAGCCAGAGGTACAGTGCTCCCCTGAAACACATAAAACACGTCACCAAGACACACACACACACACACACACACAACACTAGGGCTGCCTCCAGTGAGCCAGAGGTACAGTGCTCCCCTGAAACACATAAAACATGTCACCAAGACACACACACACACACACACACACACACACACACACACACACACACACACACACTACACTAGGGCTGCCTCCAGTGAGCCAGAGGTACAGTGCTCCCCTGAAACACATAAAACACGTCACCAAGACACACACACACACACACACACTACACTAGGGCTGCCTCCAGTGAGCCAGAGGTACAGTGCTCCCCTGAAACACATAAAACATGTCACCAAGACACACACACACACACACACACACACTACACTAGGGCTGCCTCCAGTGAGCCAGAGGTACAGTGCTCCCCTGAAACACATAAAACATGTCACCAAGACACACACACACACACACACACACACACACACACACACACTACACTAGGGCTGCCTCCAGTGAGCCAGAGGTACAGGGCTCCCCTGAAACACATAAAACACGTCACCAAGACACACACACACACACACACACACACACACACACTACACTAGGGCTGCCTCCAGTGAGCCAGAGGTACAGTGCTCCCCTGAAACACATAAAACATGTCACCAAGACACACACACACACACACTACACCAGGGCTGTCACATTGACTCAAAAATTTAATTCTACTTTTTAAATGCAAAATCCATATTTCTTTGAATAATTTAGAAGATATATTAATAATACAATTTTAATACAGCGGCAACAAACTTCTTAATTATAATGCTCGGGTATGTCCACCAGAGGGCCGTAGAAGTTCTTAACGGGAGATGGATAGCAAAAAAAAAATGCTATATTGATAAGATACATTCAATAAACGATGTGGATCCTTACGAACTGCCGGGGTCACAGCACAAATTGTACGGGGTGCAGAAAGTGTAGGTTTTGTAGTAGAGGTTTGTTCTTTACAATTTAACATTAGTTACAGGTGTTACAATGTTTTCCATGGCCTACCTATAGTATGCATTGTGTTTTCCATAGCCTACCTACAGTATGCATTGTGTTTTCCATAGCCTACCTACAGTATGCAGTGTGTTTTCCATAGCCTACCTACAGTATGCATTGTGTTTTCCATAGCCTACCTACAGTATGCATTGTGTTTCCCACAGCCTACCTACAGTATGCATTGTGTTTTCCATAGCCTAGCTACAGTATGCAGTGTGTTTTCCATAGCCTACCTACAGTATGCAGTGTGTTTCCCATAGCCTACCTACAGTATGCATTGTGTTTTCCATAGCCTAGCTACAGTATGCATTGTGTTTTCCATAGCCTAGCTACAGTATGCATTGTGTTTTCCATAGCCTACCTACAGTATGCATTGTGTTTTCCATAGCCTACCTACAGTATGCATTGTGTTTCCCATAGCCTACCTACAGTATGCATTGTGTTTTCCATAGCCTACCTACAGTATGCAGTTTCCCATAGCCTACCTACAGTATGCACTGTGTTTTCCATAGCCTAGCTACAGTATGCACTGTGTTTTCCATAGCCTAGCTACAGTATGCAGTGTGTTTCCCATAGCCTACCTACAGTATGCATTGTGTTTCCCATAGCCTACCTACAGTATGCATTGTGTTTTCCATAGCCTACCTACAGTATGCATTGTGTTTTCCATAGCCTACCTACAGTATGCATTGTGTTTCCCATAGCCTACCTACAGTATGCACTGTGTTTCCCATAGCCTACCTACAGTATGCACTGTGTTTTCCATAGCCTAGCTACAGTATGCAGTGTGTTTCCCATAGCCTACCTACAGTATGCATTGTGTTTCCCATAGCCTACCTACAGTATGCATTGTGTTTTCCATAGCCTACCTACAGTATGCATTGTGTTTTCCATAGCCTACCTACAGTATGCATTGTGTTTCCCATAGCCTACCTACAGTATGCATTGTGTTTCCCATAGCCTACCTACAGTATGCATTGTGTTTTCCATAGCCTAGCTACAGTATGCAGTGTGTTTCCCATAGCCTACCTACAGTATGCATTGTGTTTCCCATAGCCTACCTACAGTATGCACTGTGTTTCCCATAGCCTACCTACAGTATGCACTGTGTTTTCCATAGCCTAGCTACAGTATGCAGTGTGTTTCCCATAGCCTACCTACAGTATGCATTGTGTTTCCCATAGCCTACCTACAGTATGCATTGTGTTTTCCATAGCCTACCTACAGTATGCACTGTGTTTCCCATAGCCTACCTAGAGTATGCAGTGTGTTTTCCATAGCCTACCTACAGTATGCACTGTGTTTCCCATAGCCTACCTACAGTATGCATTGTGTTTCCCATAGCCTACCTACAGTATGCAGTGTGTTTTCCATAGCCTAGCTACAGTATGCACTGTGTTTCCCATAGCCTAGCTACAGTATGCATTGTGTTTTCCATAGCCTACCAACAGTATGCAGTTTCCCATAGCCTACCTACAGTATGCATTGTTTCCCATAGCCTACCTACAGTATGCATTGTGTTTTCCATAGCCTACCTACAGTATGCATTGTGATTCCCATAGCCTACCTACAGTATGCATTGTGTTTCCCATAGCCTACCTACAGTATGCATTGTGTTTCCCATAGCCTACCTACAGTATGCAGTGTGTTTTCCATAGCCTAGCTACAGTATGCAGTGTGTTTCCCATAGCCTACCTACAGTATGCATTGTGTTTCCCATAGCCTACCTACAGTATGCATTGTGTTTTCCATAGCCTACCTACAGTATGCAGTTTCCAATAGCCTACCTACAGTATGCATTGTGTTTCCCATAGCCTACCTACAGTATGCATTGTGTTTTCCATAGCCTACCTACAGTATGCATTGTGTTTCCCATAGCCTACCTACAGTATGCATTGTGTTTCCCATAGCCTAGCTACAGTATGCATTGTGTTTTCCATAGCCTACCTACAGTATGCATTGTGTTTCCCATAGCCTACCTACAGTATGCATTGTGTTTCCCATAGCCTACCTACAGTATGCAGTTTCCCATAGCCTACCTACAGTATGCATTGTGTTTCCCATAGCCTACCTACAGTATGCATTGTGTTTCCCATAGCCTAGCTACAGTATGCAGTGTGTTTCCCATAGCCTACCTACAGTATGCAGTGTGTTTTCCATAGCCTAGCTACAGTATGCATTGTGTTTCCCATAGCCTACCTACAGTATGCATTGTGTTTCCCATAGCCTAGCTACAGTATGCATTGTGTTTTCCATAGCCTACCTACAGTATGCATTGTGTTTCCCATAGCCTAGCTACAGTATGCAGTGTGTTTCCCATAGCCTACCTACAGTATGCAGTGTTTTCCATAGCCTAGCTACAGTATGCATTGTGTTTCCCATAGCCTACCTACAGTATGCATTGTGTTTCCCATAGCCTACCTACAGTATGCATTGTGTTTCCCATAGCCTACCTACAGTATGCATTGTTTCCCATAGCCTACCTACAGTATGCACTGTGTTTCCCATAGCCTATAGAATGCATTTTACTTTTTTAAAGATGAAGTTATATGATTTTGCCTGAGCTAAGAATGAGCAGCAGTGTGTCATTTAAATTATCTGTGTGCAGCGCGAAGAGCTCTTCTCTCTCTTCAGCAGAGAAGCGAGCAGGTTGTGGAGAGAAGTGAGCAGGTTGTTTAGAGAAGCGAGCAGGTTGTTTAGAGAAGCGAGCAGGTTGTGGAGAGAAGCGAGCAGGTTGTGGAGAGAAGTGAGCAGGTTGCGGAGAGAAGTGAGCAGGTTGTGGAGAGAAGCGAGCAGGTTGTGGAGAGAAGCGAGCAGGTTGTGGAGACAGGTACAATAATGATAGCTACCTGCTGTGGAACTCTCAGCATTAGCAGATGAATGACCAGTTCTGGATTTCTTTGACTCATATTTCAGCCGATCTAAAACAGAGAGAGAAGGGCATGTTACTCGTAGTGACTGTTGCATCAGCAGTAGAAGGTTCAGTGAAGAACATAATCTAATCACATATTTCTGATCTTACACCAGGGTTAAGGTGACAAATTTTCTCGAATGTTTTTTACTTGCCTTAATGTCTACTGAGATATGGATTACCGTTTAGTGAAAGCAATGCAGTTCTAGAACTCGGACTGAGGATTTTGAAAAAAACATTACAAACCTACTTGTCAAAGGGTTAAAAACTATGAACACACATAAAAGCAGCATACAGGGACTAAAATCACCATGCAGGGAGAACCAGGACCATCTACAGGGCCTGAGATGCTTTCAATGGCAAAAAAACAGAATAAGCAGAAATCCAACCATAAAAAAAAGACATTGCATTAAATCAACAATCGCGTGGATTCCTGATTCAATTCTGGAAGTTTCGAGTATAGGAATGTTTGTTTCACCTGTTCTCAGCGGATAAAGTGGATTTTATAAACCTTCCGTGAGTATTGGGGTCACTGTGACAGAAGGGTGAATATGGGGGTCACTGTGACTCGTGCTGAAACATCACAGAGCCTTTCCAGTTAACCAGCTACAGCAGCTACCAATTCTGTGTATGTGTGTGTGTGTGAGAGTGTGTGTGTGTGTGTGTGTGTGTTAGGGTGTGTGTGTGTTAGGGTGTGTGTGTGTGTGTGTGTGTTAGGGTGTGTGTGTGTGTTAGGGTGTGTGTGTGTTAGGGTGTGTGTGTGTGTGTGTGTTAGGGTGTGTGTGTGTGTGTGTTAGGGTGTGTGTGTGTGTGTGTGTGTGTGTGTTAGTGTGTGTGTGTGTGTGTGTGTGTTAGTGTGTGTGTGTGTGTGTGTGTGTGTGTGTGTGTTAGTGTGTGTGTGTGTGTGTGTTAGTGTGTGTGTGTGTGTGTGTGTTAGGGTGTGTGTGTGTTAGTGTGTGTGTGTGTGTGTGTGTGTGTTAGGGTGTGTGTGTGTGTGTGTGTGTGTTAGGGTGTGTGTGTGTTAGTGTGTGTGTGTGTGTGTGTGTGTTAGTGTGTGTGTGTGTGTGTGTTAGGGTGTGTGTGTGTGTGTGTGTTAGGGTGTGTGTTAGGGTGTGTGTGTGTGTGTGTGTTAGGGTGTGTGTTAGGGTGTGTGTGTGTGTGTGTGTGTTAGGGTGTATACCTCTCTCCAGGGCAGTGAGGAACTCTCTGTTGCGCTGCAGTTCTCTCATAAACTCCTCGTTCTGCAGGAATAGGGCGATCCGCTCGTCTTCCAGGTACTGTTTCAACTTCCTCTCCTGCTCCGTAGCCCCGTCCACCGTCCCAGCCCCGCCCTCAGACCCCACCCGCTGGGGCATGGACGACTGGGAGGAGGAAGAGGAGGAAGAAGGCTGAGAGAGACTCATCTGGGAATTCTGAAATGAGACAGGGAGTCAGAGGAGAATTAACAACGACCAATCAAAAGCTTTTAAACCCGTCCAATAAGCACGCCTGGGAGGTGCGGTTACCTGTATGCTGTCCATCTGCTGGGGCAGGATTCTCAGAAAGTCGTCCGGCAGGTTGCCAAGCAACGGCGGGTTCCAGTTCCTGTAGCTGCTGACCTGCCTGTGGCCCGGCGGAGGCTGGGCCTCAAACCTGGCCCGGAACAACAGCGGCAGAAACTGCTGTCATGGCAACAAGCAAAACCAGCGTCCCACTCGACTCCACGCTGACCGTGTTTCATCCCCTGTCTGTCTGTCTGTCTGTCTGTCTGTCAGCCTCTCCACGCACGGGCCAAACGAAGCATTGCGGGTTGAATCCAAACCATCAAATTGCAATTAGTTGTAATGTCACCAGGGGGGGCATGGCGCCTAACGCTTTACGGGAAGGTTTATTACAGTTCAAGAACCAACATATGCACGGCAATTATCCCGTCTGACCCCCCCACACACACGCAAAAAAACAGAGAGGTCTTTATTATAAAAACATGACCTGCAGTACCACAAACCACCACCAGGTGGAGCCTAGAGGGGTTGTGAAATCAGGATAGAACCTTAATCATACATCCTCTTTTCCTTAAAGAGAGAGAGAGAGAGAGAGAGAGAGAGAGAGAGAGAGAGAGAGAGAGAGAGAGAGAGAGAGAGAGAGCTTAACATCGTTAAAGCGTTTCCGCTGCCCTTTGATCTTAATCTCCATAATACCACTTGATCTACAGTGTTTGTCAACAGAAAGCTGAATGCTGAAAAAAACTCTAACTGCAGCGCTGCATTGAATGTGTTTGTATTTAAGCCTTAAAAAAACCCCACTGTCCACCTAATTTGTCACAGCTCCATCCATCCTTCCATCCATTATCTAACCCGCTTATTCCTGGTAAGGGTTGCGGGGGGCTGGAACCTATCCCAGCATGCATTGGGTGAGAGGCAGGAATACACCCTGGATAGGTCGCCCCCATCGCAGGGCAAACACACCATTCATTCACTCACATACTCATACCAATGGGCAATTTAGAGTCTCCGATAAGCCTAACCTGCATGTCTTTGGACTGTGGGAGGACACTGGAGTTCCCGGAGGAAACCCACACGGACACGGGGAGAACATGCAGACTCCACACAGAAAGGCCCCTGGTCTGGATTAGAACACTGCGCTATCCTACAACTGAAAAACCCCTATTCTTTCCAGTGTTACCTGGGTGGTGGAGTGGGCGGGGCTTCTGGGTACTTTCTGTCATAGATGTGCATGTCATAGGTGGGCGGGGAGTAGACAGGAGGCGGCTCCTCGTCTGAGCTATCCGGCTCCAGCGTCCGCTCGAGAATCTGCAGGAAGGGAAAGGGGGGTCAGAGGTTAAATATGCCTTCTGGCTCCCGGAGTGCTACTAGGAATGATAAAAGAAGTCCCTGAAAAAACATCAACACTACGGAGCTTTTTCAGCAACATTCCACCCCTTTCCTCCCTGGAATAGTCTTAACACTGAGAGACTCCTGGAATAGTCTTAACACTGAGAGACTCCTGGAATAGTCTTAACACTGAGAGACTCCTGGAATAGTCTTAGCACTGAGAGACTCCTGGAATAGTCTTAACACTGAGAGACTCATGGAATAGTCTTAACACTGAGAGACTCCTGGAATAGTCTTAACACTGAGAGACTCCTGGAATAGTCAACACTGAGAGACTCCTGGAATAGTCTTAGCACTGAGAAACTCCTGGAATAGTCTTAACACTGAGAGACTCCTGGAATAGTCTTAGCACTGAGAAACTCCTGGAATAGTCTTAACACTGAGAAACTCCTGGAATAGTCTTAAAACTGAGAGACTCCTGGAATAGTCTTAACACTGAGAGTCTCCTTACCAATGAAGCTTAATGAACCATATTAATCACAGATTAAATCGGAGTGTTCTTAATGGCTTAATCTTTTATGCATCTTATGACCAATAATATTGCACACCTCTTCACGAATATTAAAACTGTAAATCACTCAGGATAATTGGTAAATTAATATGACAATGAATATTTACATACAATAATATGGCACCGGAAACTTCCATTACTTACCTAGATTTGACCCGGAACAAGTATTGAATGAACGGAAGCGTCTGGTTAGCCTAAAGAATCTATGGCACATCAACCATTGGAATAAAATTACCGTTTCGGCGAGTCACTGCTCCCCCCCGTCCCGCCCGAGCGCAGGATGCCCCCCCACACCCCCACGCCCTTGGGCTGACCTCTGGCGGAATGCTGTCGTCGGAGTCGGAGCTGTCGTCTGACCCCTGTCCCTCGATGCTCATCTGCAGCAGCTGGTCGATGGTGGCGTCCACAGCGCCGTTGTTGGAGCGCAGAACGCACTCGATCACCTCGTAGTCCATGCCGGGGAACATGGTCTTGAAGTCGTCCATGGCCTGGTTGAACTCCAGCCTTCGAACCCGCCGTGACGGACGGCTGTTATTGAGCTCGCCGCCGGCGGGGGTGGGGCTGGGGGCGGGGCCAGAGCTGGGGGAGGGGGAGGGGCCTCCCCTCGAGCCCCCATTACTGCTGCTGCGGAACAGGCTGGTCATCCTACGCGGAGCGTCCGTGCGCCGAGCCACACCCCTACGCCTTGCTGCCAACACCGCTTGGGAGATGGCGTTTAAATGCTGGTCAGGCGATGGTCACGCCCCTCTCTTCCTCCCTCTCTCTCCCTCTCCCTCCCTCCCTCTGTCTCTTTCTTTCCTCTGATCCTTCCCTCTCTGGGCCACTTCCACCCTCATCAGCGTGATCACGTTCGCATGGCGGCCTGCCGGCCTGCCGGCGGCTCTTTCCTCTTCCTGTTTTGTGTTTCGCTGCATCCAACACTTCCAGGAGCCGGGAGCCTCGCAAGGGTCCGCTGGGCACTGCCGCTGACCCCGAGACTCAGGCTTGAGCCGCCATCTCCAGCTCTCCCCTTCAGAACCTGTAGAGCCAAACACAGAGCGTTACACTGACAGCGCCAACGGCCATTTCCTTTGGATTGTGTGTGTGTGTGTATGTGTGTGTGTGTGTGAATTTGTATGTGTGCGTGTGTATGAGTGCACGTACGTGTGTGCGCGTGCGTTTTAGTCTGTGTTGGGATTGTGCTTAGATCACATGCGTGTGATAGTGTTGTGAAACTTCCTCTTTCTTTTTATGTGGGAAACTATTTTATAAATCTAATATCACTCCCGTCCTCTCAGCTTCCCAACGCTGCAGAAATAGTGTTTCATCATCAGAGTCTGTGTGCCTCGAGCATCTATGTGGAGAAACACGGCTCCATCATACAGCACAGCTAGCACACACACGTGTTAATATTTAGTTTTTACAGCGTTTGGGCGATGCACCATGTATGGTATCGTGTTTGCTTGTGGTGCGTGTGCTTCAAAGATTTCCCAGGATTCCTGGCTTCTGGTTTCCATTAAGAGCAGAAAAAAAAATCATGGAATTCAAACAACTTGTGGGTCAGCTGAGAGAGAGAGAGGAACAGAGAGAGAGAGAGTGAGAGTGAGAGAGAGAGAGTGAGAGAAAGGATACAGAGAGAGAGTGAGAGAAAGGATACAGAAAAAGAGGGAGTGAGAGAGAGTGAGTAAGGATACAGAGAGAGAGTGAGACAGAGGCCAGCATGCACGCCTTGATGCCATGGAATTGATGGGCGTGTTTTATTCACAGGGCACCACTTACACAAGGGGGAGCTTTATTCACAGCGCACCACTTACACTAGGGGGAGCTTTATTCACAGCGCACCACTTACACTAGGGAGGAGCTTTAATCACAGGGCACCACTTGCACTAGGGGGAGCTTTATTCACAGCGCACCACTTACACTAGGGGGAGCTTTATTCACAGGGCACCACTTGCACTAGGGGGAGCTTTAATCACAGGGCACCACTTGCACTAGGGGGAGCTTTAATCACAGGGCACCACTTGCACTAGGGGGAACTTTATTCACAGCGCACCACTTACACTAGGGGAGAGCTTTATTCACAGCGCACCACTTGCACTAGGGGAGAGCTTTATACACAGCGCACCACTTACACTAGGGGAGCTTTATTCACAGCGCACCACTTACACTAGGGGGAGCTTTATTCACAGCGCACCACTTACACTAGGGGGAGCTTTATTCACAGGGCACCACTTGCACTAGGGGAGCTTTAATCACAGGGCACCATTTGCACTAGGGGAGAGCTGTATTTGCAGTGCACCACTTACACTAGGGGAGAGCTTTATTTGCAGTGCACCACTTACACTAGGGGAGAGCTTTATTTGCAGCGCACAAGATGCTCGCCCGTTTTGAACAATATGAACAACCCTAACCCAAATTTATACCTCTATTTTTACAAACATACAAACACACAGAAAGAAAGTCACTCCCATGCTGTTTGTTGGAGAGGTGCAAGCGACAATCTTTCACAATCACAAAAGGAAAAACGTCTTTAAAAAAGCAGAAAGCTGAAATACAGCCGTTTTAATTAGCCAGCTGAGCATAATGGTACACTATTCAAATTTGGTGAGACTGCACACCCTTTCACTGTCCAGCCGGAAGCCCAGTGGGCACTCCAGCCACGAAACAGGAAGTGGAACAACGCAAGGACTGAATGCAGACTGCCGATATACAGCAGGCCGATATTCACCCTATCACTGTAGGGTCTCCACGAGTCACTTTCATGCATCGCCAACCTTAACCAACAGTCTGCGGACTCAAACATGCCCTCTGGCCCGGGTCAGACCCGGGTCAGTCTGACCGGATCAGATGTGACTGCAGGGTTAAGTATGGAGACGATGGTCTAGTGAACCCCAGACATAACCACGGGTCATGCGTGACCGCTAATCCTGCGTTAGCACTGCATCCTCTGCCTTACGAAGCATCGCCATTCTCGCTAGCACTGCTATTCCTGCTACGCTAACCCTGCCATCACTATCCTAGCATTGCTATTACTGCTACGCTAGCCCTGCCACCTGCTATATGCACTTACTGTACGTCGCTTTGGATAAAAGCGTCTGCTAAATGACTGTAATGTAATGTAATCACTATCCTAGCATTGCTATTACTGCTACGCTAGCCCTGCCATCACTATCCTAGCATTGCTATTACTGCTACGCTAGCCCTGCCATCACTATCCTAGCATTGCTATTACTGCTACGCTAGCCCTGCCATCACTATCCTAGCATTGCTATTACTGCTATCCTAGCACTGCCATCACTATCCTAGCACTGCTATTCCTGCTACGCTAGCCCTGCCATCACAGTCCTAGCATTGCTATTACTGCTACGCTAGCCCTGCCATCACTATCCTAGCATTGCTATTACTGCTACGCTAGCCCTGCCATCACTATCCTAGCATTGCTATTACTGCTACGCTAGCCCTGCCATCACTATCCTAGCATTGCTATTACTGCTACGCTAGCCCTGCCATCACTATCCTAGCATTGCTATTACTGCTATCCTAGCACTGCCATCACTATCCTAGCACTGCTATTCCTGCTACGCTAGCCCTGCCATCACAGTCCTAGCATTGCTATTACTGCTACGCTAGCCCTGCCATCACTATCCTAGCATTGCTATTACTGCTACGCTAGCCTTGCCATCACTATCCTAGCATTGCTATTACTGCTATCCTAGCACTGCCATCTCTTTCCTAGCACTGCTATTCCTGCTACGCTAGCCCTGCCATCACTATCCTAGCATTGCTATTACTGCTATCCTAGCACTGCCATCACTATCCTAGCATTGCTATTACTGCTATCCTAGCACTGCCATCACTATCCTAGCATTGCTATTCCTGCTACGCTAGCCCTGCCATCACAATCCTAGCATTGCTATTACTGCTACGCTAGCCCTGCCATCACTATCTTAGCATTGCTATTACTGCTATCCTAGCACTGCCATCACTATCCTAGCATTGCGATTCCTGCTACGCTAGCCCTGTCATCACTATCCTAGCATTGCTATTCCTGCTATCCTAGCACTGCCATCAACACTATCCTAGCACTGCCATTGCTGCTACGCTAACACTGCCATCACTATCCTAGCACTGCCATGAACACTATCCTAGTACTGCATAGCCCTACCTTACTAAGCATCACCATTCCTTGAACTGCACTCCCTACCTACAAAAGTCAGATCCCCTTCTAGACATGCCTCCTAGTGCGGGGGGCTGAATGACCTCATGCAGAAAGTAATGTTCATTCTGCCCCCACCCCCACTCTCAACATTCCACCTAACTGTCCCTCTGAGGGCAGTGATTGGCTGCTGCTCACATTAATATCAGATTACTGCACTGGCACAGTGTCCTCACAATACAAGCACTCGTGTTTTACAAGGACGAATCCACACACAGCGCACCTCACATGATCTCTACACTGTGCTTGTAAATACACAATATAAAAACTATCCTTATTCATCCAAAAAATGTAAAAAGTTGCGTGTGTGTACAGGCCGGATTTTAAATTAGACGACCAGTCATGTGATACATCCTTTGCATCATTTTGTGACCAGACGGCCTGGTTTGTAGGGGGAGAATAACGCATACACCACGTGATCGGTTTTGACCCATTTTTTACACACGCATGACTGTACACAGGTTCCAGTGCAGAAGAGGTAGGGTCAGAAACTGCGATCAGGACTCAGGATACACGTCCTCCTCCTACTAAAGCCTGCCCTAGACCGTGCAAAACAGAGAGAATCCAGAGGATGAGAGAGAGGGAGAAAGTGGGAGATGGAGGTAGAGAAAGGGGATAGGAGAGATGGTGAGAGAGACAACGAAAGAGAGCCAGAGAAAGAGGAGAAATAGATAATCACACGAATCACATCCAGCCCGCATGCTGGCAGGAGACCAAGTTAACGACTACATGCTGCAGCTGTGGAGGTGCCAAGTTTCCAACAGAGAGAGAATCCAAAAGACAGACAGAGAGAGAGAGAACGATGTGAGAGGGAGAGAGAGAGAGAAAGAGAGAAAGATGTGAGAGGGAGAGGGACGAGATGATACCAGTCCACCCCCACCCCTTACCTGCCCAGGACCCCGCCCAAAACTCTGTCAAGGACCCTGCCCCGCCCACAATCCACCCTAGCCCCGCCCACAACCCTAACCTGCCGACGGCCCCGCCCCCGCCCCTCACTCTATGCAGCACCGCACCACCCTGCCATCGGGCCCGAGTCTGTGTTCTGATGAGCATCTCAATGACTCATTTAGAGTGAAATGACCAGGTTACACCCCCCAGTACAGAGCCCTGCGCAATGCTATGCGGTACCAGGAGCCCTGCGCGATGCTACGCGGTACCAGGAGCCCTGCGCGATGCTACGCGCTACCAGGAGCCCTGCGCGATGCTACGCGGTACCAGGAGCCCTGCGCGATGCTACGCGGTACCAGGAGCCCTGCGCGATGCTACGCGCTACCAGGAGCCCTGCGCGATGCTACGCGCTACCAGGAGCCCTGCGCGATGCTACGCGGTACCAGGAGCCCTGCGCGATGCTACGCGCTACCAGGAGCCCTGCGCGATGCTACGCGCTACCAGGAGCCCTGCGCGATGCTACGCGCTACCAGGAGCCCTGCGCGATGCTACGCGGTACCAGGAGCCCTGCGCGATGCTACGCGGTACCAGGAGCCCTGCGCGATGCTACGCGGTACCAGGAGCCCTGCGCGATGCTACGCGCTACCAGGAGCCCTGCGCGATGCTACGCGGTACCAGGAGCCCTGCGCGATGCTACGCGGTACCAGGAGCCCTGCGCGATGCTACGCGGTACCAGGAGCCCTGCGCGACGCTACGCGGTACCACGAGCCCTGCGCGACGCTACGCGGTACCACGAGCCCTGCGCGATGCTACGCGGTACCAGGAGCCCTACGGGTATCGCGGGTGAGACAGAAAAATGCCACCAAAATAGTGACAGAGACTGAATGTGTTAATGTCAAATTTAAATGTGAATTTATTCCTCTGAAAGAGAAAGATATCCCATTAAAATGTGTTAAGGAAACAGACTTTTAAAAATTTACCTGTAAGAAAAGTCCAAACCGTATTTTGCGCCGTTGACACAGAACGCCGTCTTTTCCACTAATAGTGGAAAGCTGCTTTATTTCTCTCCTTTTTGTCCTGTGTTTGATGGATAATTAGTATTGCATTCCGTTAGCAGAAAACACACTCATTTTGCTGCTGTACACGCTGTAGAAATTTTGCTCTCAAGACCTTTATAGAACTGCTCGTGTCACATCCTGCTCCTGTCACATCCTGTTTTTCCTTTACCTTGTAGCTGTAGGTTCAGCTGATTTAATTCCAAAAATGCAAGATCAAGTAGCCAACCAGCATCGGATAAAAGAACGAGTACCCTCCCCCTCCTCTCTCTTCTGTGAAGGGCTTCTCCTCATTCAGCTGGGAGAGGATCCCACCCCTCCTGAAAAACACATCTGGATAAACAGCCAATTGAGCTGTATCGCTTGCATCCACAGATTAATCGCACTGGATTTAAAACCACTTGCATGCACACATGTGGTCCTCCAACTGTTCCATACTCAGAAACAACAGACACGCGCCTCGCCACGGTACGAGGCCCCAGTGGCGTTTCCGCAACGGCAGACCGTTCTCTACGACGGCTTCTCAACCGGTGTTGAATAGCTACTTTTTTTAACAAGGGGCCGTGCAACAACGCAATTTCTCTGGCGCTTGCCATCTTCAGAAAGCTAGCTGTGAAAATGGGGAAGTGATTTGCCTGACGAACTGCATTTTGGAGGGAAAGATTATTCAACACCTGAGACGCATGTTAAGCTGAGGTGTAAACAATGCCTGATTGGCTCCCCAGATACCCAGCGGGCCTCACATCTGGGGCTCTTTCACAGAGAAGATGGAGTTTAGCTGCTGGATAAAAGCTCTCCATTTCAGATTCATCTGCCCATAGTTATTAAGACCCTGATCATGTCTGGCTCAAGCACCCCATACACATTGCAGTGGCTTAATGTCACCACCGGGGGGGGTTGGCCCACAACCAGGAAATGAGAGAACAAACAGCCATGAAACCAGGAGGGGAAGAGGGAACAAACAAAAAATGAGTCCCTCTGTACATCTCTGAGAACAGGCCACAACCACACACATCTCTCTGACACGCAACCACACACATCTCTCTGACACGCAACCACACACATCTCTCTGAATGTGAACCATTCTCAAAGACAGGATCATAAACCCTGAACCCTTTACACCAGTGGTTCCCAAACCCCCCCTCGGGCACCCCCAGCTGGATCCAAGTATTTGTGGGTTCCACCTGGGACCATTAAACAAGAACACCCAATACCTGATCAACCCCATTGACCATTCAAAAGTACATCCAATACCTGATCAACCCCATTGACCATTCACAAGTGCACCTGATACCTGATCAACCCCATTGACCATTCACAAGTGCACCCAATACCTGATCAACCCCATTGGCAATTGACATTTTTCTGAACACCTTTTGCCATCTGCCTGTTCAGATCTCCCTTTGGTGGAAAAACGAAAGCACAAATTGTAAGTCGCTCTGGATAAGAGCTTCAGCTAAATGCCTAAAATGTCAAATGAAAAACTGCTACATCTGGACGGAAATATGGGGAGAATTCCTCAGCATTTCCCGATTCTTCCTGTTGGCATGCCGGTTCTGGACCGTATACAAGCTGGGCGGGGAAATTCCAAAATGTGGAACCCACAAAAACAGACACGAAGAGAGTCTGGGGGGGATTTCTGCGCACGGCATCGGCAGAAACAAACGCATATAAACACGGCACATTATCCGCTGAGTGCGCGAGAGGGACGTGCACATTCTCAACCGTAGACAGTCGCCGGATAAATAGCAATACATAAACAAACACATACGTCTCAAAGCTTTCATCTCCCACTAAACTGAATTCATTCACAAGACCGAAAGGAAATAAATGAGCGCGACAGCGAGCAGCGTGGTGCTGTCATAGGCCATAAGCGTGCTGCCAGAATGAGGACAACAGCAGATGGGCTGTAAGCTGTTGACAAACAAGCGTAAACAAGCGGCTCCTCACTGCCAAGCCCGTCTTTACACATTTCCACAGCGGCCCACTGAATGTGACACCCTTACAATCGAGCGGCAGAAAAACCCATCGCTGAGAAAATGAACCAAAGCAGCAACATAATCCTGCTTTACGGACCATCGCTAGAAAACAGCCTCAGCAATTATTCCTCCCTCAACCTGTACTGGGCTTGTCACCTGGGCGTGCAGGTATAAGAGAGAACGGGGCTGTTCTGTGTGCTTGGAAACAGAATAATAATAACTATTATTATTATTAAAATAAATTTTATTTGTAAAGTGCCTTTCAAGAAACCCAAAGACAGAGTACAACACAGATTAAAGAGGTAATATGGTGGTTGAATGTGACACATGGCAGTTATCTTTAGGTAACATCAAAGTGAATGTGTCCATCAATGTTGTTATTCTGTCATTTTTAAGTACTATAAAACTCCTTTTTATATGCCCAAATTTCCCATTCTACAAGTTTACCTCGTTTTGTAGGCGTATCAATGAGACCTGTCAGTCAGACAGTTACCATAGTTACCTCGAGACTGGATTTACCTGGAGGTGTATAGGCGTTTACAAAGTCCTTAATATAAGTAATGTGAGATGTCTTGTTGGGAATTCCATTAAATCCATTGGTCACTTGTGACAATATGTAGTGATTATATTTGAATATGTATCACCTGTAAACTATATTACCTGTGATAATATGTATTGATTATATTTGAATATGTATCACCTGTAAACTATATTACCTGTGATAATATGTATTGATTATATCTGCTGCTGTGGGGGGCCATTCTGGCAGTATCTCTTTATATGCCCTATTTGGCCACACCTCCAGCAGTCTCACCAGCCTTTAACCTCCAAACATTGTTAAGGTACACGCTACCTACCAGGCCATATCCCAGAATTTGCGTAATTTTGAAAAAAGTACGATAAAAGCACGACGATAGTGCGTCTCCACTGCAGTCGGCCACGCTATCGATAGCATGCTGGGAAGGATTGATTCAGCGAGCTGGCGTTAATTTATCACTTCAGAAACCTTACAGCACAGTTTAATACCAGGGAAGGGTATGTGCGATAAAGTAAGGCTAGGGTATGGTCGAGTGCGCTGTGCATGGTGCCATAGCGCAGGAGGGCTAACGAGGTAAAAGCTGGCTAATTAACCATTACATGAACAGCGCGAAGCTACGGCGCTCGCTTGTCATGCTACGTTAAAAGCTTCAAAACTATATTTTTGCTGAATCTGACATTAAGACACGCATATCATAAAAGCCAACACATTTTTTGAGTAAAATTAGGTGAAACCCAATACATTAGCTTGTCGCTTTGAAGGCAGCCGATGTAATTGTGACTGGTGGGGGCAGGTGAAAGCTGGCTAACGTTACACCATACGGCGCTAATTTGTTATGCTACGTTTAAAGGCTTCAAAACTATATTTTAAAACTGAAGATGACATTAACACACACGGATTGTGAAAGCCAAGCCTTTTTTAGAGTAAAATCAGATGAAACCGAATAACTTCCATTCGCTTTTCGCCGCAAATTGGTGAAGTTTAAATTCAGGTCTTTTTTATTTTGTGGGCGTGGATGGGGGAGTGTTCCATAGACCGTTTTGAGACACCTGGGAGTGGGAGAAACGACCTGAAAATGGGACCGCAAAATTAAATAGTCTATTTCTCCAAACCTAAAGAAAATACAAATTTGCTAGTTCCGTGGTGTTCCCGCAATGCCCCTATGTACCAATATTATACAAAACACCAGAAAGTAGGTAAACCACCATATTACCCCTTTAACAACAGGATTAAAAACAAGAATAAAATTCATTATTCAGAATCATAGAGCAGACGCTTTTATACCATGAACACAGCATAACCCAAACCCCATCCCTCCCAGCACTGACTCTGGATCAGTGCCCATCTTTTACACTAAACCATCGAGGTCAGGGATAAGACAAGGTAAGCTGATCCCAGATCAGTTGCTGGGTGCCGGAAATTCCATTCCAGTCAGGGAGATTACCCATGATGCTTCACACAGAGCAGAGGAACAAATCCCTTTGATCTTACACAGGAAAAAGCATCGAAGGGGTATGGTCCCAAACATGGAGGGGCGACTCACAGCAGTCTGGGGAGGGAGGGGGAAGGGCCGGAGAGGCTCCGCCTCTTCCTCATTTCCAAGAAGTCTCCACTCTGCTTGCCAGCCACATGTGCTCCTGCTCACACTGAGAGACCCGTGATGATTATAGCAGTGGCACTGGGGGTGATTTATTTCGCCCCAAAACACTGGGAATAGACATTAGTTCAGTCATTCCCAAGGGAGGACACACACACACACACACACACACACACAAACACGCATATACACACGCACATGCGTGCACACGCACACACACACACACAAACAAACAAACACACACACACTCACACACGCAGGGCAAATTCTTGGATCTCAAATAGTTCTGAAAAACGGAAAAGCCAGCTTGCTGTAACATCCTGACTTTTCAAAACAAAAGTAACATATCCCCCCCGACCACTCCCCAAATCAGGCCCCCAGTCTCACTGGCAGCTTGGGGAGAAGGGGATGGAAAATTCCACTTCCCCACAGACCAGCTTTCAACTCTGTCCTTCTGAACTACCACTGGCGCTGGCCTGATTAAGCAAGACCGCCTAAACACACGCCACCTTCTTCTAAAAAACATGATTCTTCCATTAAAAAGGAGCAAAAACAAGAGAAAAAACAGAGGGAAAGAAGGGTTTTCAAAATAAACAAACTGTATTACTAATTTTAGTTACCAAGCACAAAAAAAAAAAACATTCAAAAAAAAAAAAAAAAGGAAATAAAAATAGCTGCTAAAAGCTATTTTGTTAGCTGGATTCACAAACGTTCAGGAGGTGTTGGACAGGAGTGGAGCTGCTGCATTCACAGATGGAGAACAGGAAGGCTTGAGAGTGGGGTTTCAGTGAAGAAGATGAAGTGACCAGTGGAAAAGATGATGGTCCCTAACCTGGAGAGGTCCCAGGTCCTAGAGAGCCACAGGGTCAGCTAGATTTAGCTTTTGCCTTAAAATCAGCAAGCAATTTGAACCCATGACCACAGGTCAGGTGAGATAACTGTGTATTGAACTGCTTTAGTAGATTAAGAGCTGAGTCACAATGACAAGCAGGGGACCCAGTGGCTCTCCAGGTCCCAGTGGCTCTCCAGGACCCAGTGGCTCTCCAGGACCCAGTGGCTCTCCAGGACCCAGTGGCTCTCCAGATCCCAGTGGCTCTCCAGGTCCCAGTGGCTCTCCAGGTCCCAGTGGCTCTCCAGGACCCAGTGGCTCTCCAGGTCCCAGTGGCTCTCCAGGACCCAGTGGCTCTCCAGGTCCCAGTGGCTCTCCAGGTCCAGGGTTGTGATGCATTCAGACCCAGGGTACGCAGGGGTGTTCTCTGAGAGCAGGAGCAAGAACACGGCCGCCACAACCAAGAACAGAGGCACAGTGAGACCCCCTTCCCCCCCATTGTACATACGACTGGTCAGAGACTGTCAAGAGACATGCATGACATCATCAAAGTGCGACGACCAGCGAAAAAGGAAGGCGAACACTAGCAATAAGCATGGCACTAGTTATTCAGGACTCTAGAGGTTTGTGCACTACAAGCGTAGCACTAGTTATGGTAACCCAACCAGAAGCAGATTCATTTAGATAGCCAACACACACGCACACGCACGCGCATGCACTCACACGCGCACACACACACGCACACACACACGCACACACACATTGAGTGGAGGAGTGCTCTATGGTGGGACAGGTGCTTCCATAAAGAGTCCAGCCCCCCCCACCCCTCATTCCCGGTAATAAAAGAAGGATGTTTCCTGGAGGGGGGGTCACGTGACTGGCAGTTACAGGAGAAGAGGCTACCAGATGGAAGCCACCAGGGCAGTCTGTCTTTTTCCCATCATCCTCCAGGAGGGCGCGGCAGCAGGTCACTAATCCACATGCAAATGAGAGCGCTTTAAAAAAAAAAAGGGGGGGGGGGGGGGGGTGTGGCACCCGCTGTCCGACACAAGCAGCTGTAATCAGAGGCCAGGGGAGGGGGGGGGGGGGCGTTTGGGGGGCCTGGGGAGGGAGGGGGGGGGGTGTTTGGGGGGCCTGGGGAGGGAGGGGGGGGCGTTTGGGCGGGCCAGGGGAGGGAGGGGGGGTGTTTTGGAGGGCCAGGGGAGGGAGGGGGGGCGTTTGGGCGGGCCAGGGGAGGGAGGGGGGGGTGTTTGACTGGCAGTTACAGGAGAACTGTCATACTGACTGCGCCTAGTACTTAGATTCATATTTGCCTTTTTAGGGTTGTTTTTAAACGTTCTTGTTCCTAGTTTGAAAATGCACTATGTACGTCGCTCTGGATAAGAGCGTCTGCTAAATGTCTATAATGTAATGTAATGTAATGTAATGTTTGGGGGGCCTGGGGAGGGAGGGGGGGGTGTTTGGGGGGCCTGGGGAGGGGGGGGGGGGTGCGTTTGGTGGGCCAGGGGAGGGAGGGGGGGTGTTTGGGCGGGCCACACGAACAGACCTCCTACTTCATTAGCTCCTTGATCCACCATCAACGCCCCTAAAGAATCAGGTCTCTAAGACAGCCCGCTGTGGTCCCCAAAATCATGACCACAACTGGGGTGAAGCCGACCAGAACTGTACCTCTACGAGTGGAACAAATCCACATATTACCGTTATACAACTGTGACAATGCAACATGGCAATATAATGGCTAAAGTATAATGTGAAACAATGTTATACAACAAAGGTTTTCTGTTTTTTTGTGTGCTGAGGCTCTCGGGGATAGCAGCAGTGCTGGGAACAGACTAAACTAAAAGGGCTAGTTCACATTCAGGAATTTGTTTTAAATAGTATTCAGACAAAATGGCTGTATGTTCGTAGGCTGACATTAGGCATGCAAGAACAACAGTATCTATCCCTGGCCAGGCCAGCGGCATCCAAACCACGCCTCTCATCTGACCTCAAACTGAGAACAGAAGTACTGGAGCAAAATTAAAACCAGGTTTTTGTTTATGATTGTGAATAAGCAGAATAAAATGAGCGTGTTTATTATGTACAGCCTCTGGATACAGAAACATTACTGTATGAGCCTCTGGATACAGAAACATCACTGTATGAGCCTCTGGATACAGGAACATCACTGTATGAGCCTCTGGATACAGGAACATCACTGTATGAGCCTCTGGATACAGGAACATCACTGTATGAGCCTCTGGATACAGGAACATCACTGTATGAGCCTCTGGATACAGGAACATCACTGTATGAGCCTCTGGATACAGGAACATCACTGTATGAGCCTCTGGATACAGGAACATCACTGTATGAGCCTCTGGATACAGGAACATCACTGTATGAGCCTCTGGATACAGGAACATCACTGTATGAGCCTCTGGATACAGGAACATCACTGTATGAGCCTCTGGATACAGGAACATCACTGTATGAGCCTCTGGATACAGGAACATCACTGTATGAGCCACTGGATACAGGAACATCACTGTATGAGCCTCTGGATACAGGAACATCACTGTATGAGCCACTGGATACAGGAACATCACTGTATGAGCCTCTGGATACAGGAACATCACTGTATGAGCCTCTGGATACAGGAACATCACTGTATGAGCCTCTGGATACAGGAACATCTCTGTATGAGCCTCTGGATACAGGAACATCACTGTATGAGCCTCTGGATACAGGAACATCCCTGTATGAGCCTCTGGATACAGAAACATCACTGTATGAGCCTCTGGATACAGGAACATCCCTGTATGAGCCTCTGGATACAGGAACATCACTGTATGAGCTGTCTGGATTTCTTACTTTAAACAACAAACATGTTCACTTCAACTTTATTTGTATAGCGCTTTTTACAAATTGTCTCAAAGCAGCTTTACAGAAACCAGGGCCTGACCCCGCCCAAGAGCATGCCTAGGGCGACAGTGAAGCCCCTATACTGGCCGTCGTAAAGCCGACAGGACATTGGAAACTTCTGTAAGTACATAAAATGTCCTTCATTCCAAACAAAAACTGACTAGGCCAATCAAAAGCAAACACTAACAGAGATGATATGAGAAAACTGAAGATAATTAACTTTCCATTCAGCATATCTGTGAAGCGCCTCATACTCCAGCTGTATTATTGGCGTATGACTCGAGCCCTTTGCCCAACCCCAGCCCTGCCCAACACGCTGTGATTGACAGCTGCCCACACACAGACGACTCAGAAGTGCTTGCCGGGAGGAATCCTTTCAAACGGACGCAGGGGGACTGGGATGGGAAGGGTTTCTCAGAACAGCCTTCAATATCGATCAAATATTTATGCTGAGAAATGCATGAAATAATGACCTAATCAATATGGATAATATGGGGCTGAAAACGAGGTACATTCCTTAATCCCTCACAGCTTAAAATTAAAAAGAATCTCAGAAGCGTTCTCAAATTACCCAAGATGTTTAAACATTTGTAATGCTATAATATGTATTTATGACGACTTATGGCATATTTTCTAACTATGCTCCCAAAGCTTGCTTTGATTTCTCTCTCTGTGGTAGCTGTCTTGGCAGATATAAGCGAATGCACAGAAAGCCGCTGTAAGGCTGAGACAGAGCAGTCAAGATCAATCTTTTCCTTTCAACCATCAGCTGAGCTGCACAGTCACTTCCTCTTGGAACTTTACACTTGTGCCTTGTATCCTCATTCAATCATTTTGTTCAAGAGGTAAAATAATGTGTTTTATTAGAAGTTTGCACATTGACAGGATCAGTCTAAAAATTTTGAATGTCGGCGGCCATATTGGCTTGGCACGGCTGAGGCTTAGTATTCCAGAACACTCTGGCATTGAATGAGTTAAAGAAACAGGGGTCCTCAAGATGGGATCTGATGGTTTTTTAGCCCCAACAGGTGCTGCGGATTTTATGGCCAGTACTGTGAGGGCCTTTGTTCATTTGGATCCGGAACATTCCGTCAGAGTCTGCACCAAACGTTTCAGAAGCTGTGTGCAGCTGCCGTTCCTCTCTACTGGGAATGGCAACACGTAGGGGGAGACACTCTCCTTACATTTCATATTTTACACTTTTACCAAGTTACCAAGTTAGCCACCATCCAGTGAATTACACAGCTTATGTAATTTAGTTTCCTTTTCTTACATATAATTAATATATAATTTATACAGCTGGAAGTTCACTGCAGGTTAAGCACAGCACAGCACTTTGTTCATAGAAAGGCATCGCAATAAAACCTGTAACATCCAAGTTCATAAGTCCATATCTCTTAAAAAAAACTATATGACATGGCCCTAAAAACCTCACTGGGTGCACAATCTCACACACCCCCATCATCACAAACACAGTCCCATTCAGAGAGGGCTACGGGACTGCTGATGGTGGGGGGGAGGGGTCAGAGGTCAGAGGTCAGAGGTCAGAGGGGTCAATTTTATTTATTTTTCATTTATTTATCCTGGACCTTTTTTTCCTTTTTTAAGGGTACAATTCTGGGGTGTCTGTCTAATCTGATTTGATTCACTTCATGGAGGTGAAATGCAGTGGCTTTAGCTAAGTTTCGGGCTTTCAATAACTAAAGAGAATATATACAGAATCATATAAGCGAAGGGATGATTCTTGGTTGTTCTTTGTTTGGTTCTGGTTTAATGATTTAACCCATTCTGAGCACATGAGGTATTCAGTAAATTCAATGCACCCTTTAATGACTGATAATATCAAGCAATTTATAAGAGGAGGGTGAAACTCACATGACAGTAAAGGGCCAAGAATGCTTTGCACTGTTGGCTAACCCACAAAGCTTATTAATCTGAAATCAGACGTTTCCTGTCAAACAGGGCCAATTTTCTTTTCTTTTAGGAAGGGGGAGGAAAGGGGGGGTGGGTTGTTCTGTGAAAGGGGGGGTGGGTTGTTCTGTGAAAGGGGGGGTGGGTTGTTCTGTGACCAGGAGGGTTCAGTGGAGCCGGGTCCTTGGTAAGTGTTTTCAGATGGGAGTTAGTTTGACTTGGGTGACTAGCTTCCCATTTGCTAAATACCAGCTTGTACCCGTTAACAAATGTGTGATTATTGATTTACCCACCGATTCAATCCTCAATGGTTAAGTGATCCATCTTAAACTGTAATGTAAAAGACCTGAATTATCAGATAAAATGGAAAACAGTTCCCTTGATATTCTTATTACAGAAAAGAGGTGGTCATACCAACACTTAAGGAAACATTTAATAATTTATTAGGACGTTTGTAAAACAGAAAATAAGATCTTCAAAGTGGCTTCCTCTTTATCTGCTTAAAATAAAACAATTGGGGAAACAACATTGATTTGCCAGGAATCCCAGGATCTTGAACTCCATATACTCAACAAAGAGAAAAAATGGTGAATTTGTTTTTTTATGTAGCGATTATGTAAAAGGTAAATATCTTCGGTCACATGTGAAGCTGGGTCAATGGGATGTGAGAGAAGAAAGATAAACATGCTTAGCAGGACTGGGGTAAAATTACTCAGCCATGGAACCAGGGTCCAACAACCAACTGGCCTCCCAAGCCCATACATGGTCACATGACTAGACCATCACTCCAATAAGAACCCGTGTAATGAGCAGGACTGGCTACCATAGGCCATTGGGTGTGTCAATCACAGACATGTTTGGGCTCTGTGCAGAGATGTTATTTTCTTGGTACAGCAAAAGAAATTGAATAAATAAATAAAAACTGAACAGCTTAGATCCCAGAGCTATTGATTGGTGCATGATACCTCAACAGAGAAAAGAGGCGACCAACCAGTAAGCATTGTGGTGAAACAAGAACACCTTTTGTTTATTGGTACACGATACAATGCATGACACACAATGCGTGCCAACCACTCTAAACAGACAGAAATCAACAACAAATCGATGGTTATTGCTGCTTGCACCAAGCACGGTGGCAGCAGCGCGTTTCCAACCAATCTTATCTGCTCCACGTCAAACTGCGGCCCACTTTTTTGGGGGATTTGGCGCAAAAAGTCTCGCTCTCCAATCGTCAGCGATCGCGGAAGAAAACGAGAAGAGTGCACAAGCTTCAAAAACAACAGCAGGAGCCCAGGTGTCACGCAACATACATCGGCTCATGCAACACATGAAAACAATCAGCCTTAATGAGGTTCAGGTTTTCTACAGGGGTACGGGAGGCGCCCCAGTCTAAACCAAGGCCTGCAGATTAAACAGGGGTACGGGAGGCGCCCCGGTCTAAACCAAGGCCTGCAGATTAAACAGCGGTGCGCGAGGTGCCCCAGTCTAAACCAAGGCCTGCAGATTAAACAGGGGAATGGGAGGCGCCCCGGTCTAAACCAAGGCCTGCAGATTAAACAGGGGTACGGGAGGTGCCCCAGTCTAAACCAAGGCCTGCAGATTAAACAGAGGTACGGGAGGTGCCCAGTCTAAACCAAGGCCTGCAGATTAAACAGAGGTACGGGAGGTGCCCAGTCTAAACCAAAGCCTGCAGATTAAACAGGGGTACGAGAGGCGCCCCAGTCTAAACCAAGGCCTGCAGATTAAACAGGGGTACGGGAGGCGCCCCAGTCTAAACCAAGGCCTGCAGATTAAACAGGGGTACGGGAGGCGCCCCAGGTGTGGAGGTCATTGAACAGGGAATAATTTTGCCCCACCACATACCCACCCATGTGCTGATGTCTCACCGGGAGACTGTGGCCCAGAGAACGCTGTTTAGAGAACGCTGTTTAGAGAACGCTGTTTAGAGAAACGTGCTTCTGAAAACCGCCAAGGTTCACTCCGGCAGGACCGCCAATATTCACCCCAGCCTGACGGGGAACACACACTCTGAACGCCAACCGGTCTCTCCCAATCAAAAGGAGGGAAGAGACCTACTTAACCACGGGATAGTGTTTTCAGTTTTTAATAAGATTACTACGTGATGGATCATTCAAAACAGAAAATATACTTTTGAAAAAAGACCAAATTTAATTTCTAAATTCAGCTCAACATAAAAATGAAAACAGAAAACATACTCCCAGATTTAGGGCCAAACACGTCAGGCTGCTAGGACAAAGTGTTTGTGGTTAGACTGGATATGCTTTGCGGCCATAGTCAAAGTGTCAATCAAACCGTTTTTAGGGAAATGATGAAAAACACATGGCAGAGTCAGATTTCCGAACAGCCACGTTTATGTGCACTGACTGGCTGTCGTTAGGACTGAAGTTACTTCCTCCAAATGGTCAAAATACGGCAGCTGCTGAATTTATGTATGAATAAATGGCACTGAAATGGTGTTCTTTCTAAAGCAGACTACATCAGAAAAATAGCACCAAAATGGTGTTCGAAAGCAGAGCGGACTACCTCAGACTGCAAATAACCACGACGAACCTGCCAGTTTAAATGCGGGCTAACCCTTTTTTACGGGGATGACTGCAAAATCACTGTCATCATTTCTTTATTTTCCCATCTACTAATAATAACACTCCATCTGCCTGCCAAACTCTGGCAGCAACCTCAAGTTATGGACCTTATTAACGATATGAGATCACGTTCTGGGGTCTATGGACCTTATTAACGATATGAGATCACGTTCTGGGGTCTATGGACCTTATTAACGATATGAGATCACGTTCTGGGGTCATACAACGCAGAAACCTCAAGTTATGGACCTTATTAACGACATGAGATCACGTTCTGGGGTCATACAACGCAGAAACCTCAAGTTATGGACCTTATTAACGACATGAGATCACGTCCTGGGGTCATACAACGCAGCAACCTCAAGTTATGGACCTTATTAACGACATGAGATCACGTTCTGGGGTCATACAATGCAGAAACCTCAAGTTATGGACCTTATTAACGATATGAGATCACGTTCTGGGGTCATACAACGCAGAAACCTCAAGTTATGGACCTTATTAACGATATGAGATCACGTTCTGGGGTCATACAACGCAGAAACCTCAAGTTATGGACCTTATTAACGATATGAGATCACGTTCTGGGGTCATACAACGCAGAAACCTCACGTTATGGACCTTATTAACGATATGAGATCACGTTCTGGGGTCATACAACGCAGAAACCTCACGTTATGGACCTTATTAACGATATGAGATCACGTTCTGGGGTCATACAACGCAGAAACCTCAAGTTATGGACCTTATTAACGATATGAGATCACGTTCTGGGGTCATACAACAATGAAGGATGATTCATTCTACATAACCTGGTCAAAAGCCATCTTCTGCTCCGAAAAGCACAGACATAAAACAGGCCTAAGCTTCCTGCCTAGCAAGATACCATTCCCCACAAATGGAATCAACTTTTCTTTTTTTGAGACAGTACATAGCCGTGCTTATAGGTACTGAACCCAAATCACAACTGAATAGCATCCAAAAGAGTGGTCTCCGTCTCAAAACGATGCCCATTGTTTTGCTGTACACAATAAACAGCAACAGAACCGGCTGTCAGACTGTCCCAAAGTGAAACTTATGCCACCTACAATTACAATAATTTCCATGTTGTTCTTGAATTGTATTTAACGACGAACATGGTTTACAAGATGCGTCGTATGCGAGACCTGATGAATGAAACATCTTGTAACGTTACTGGCGCCGTGTCATTGACAGACTGACTTTGTTTAAGTTTCACAGAGCGGACCTGAGATAAGCGTTCAGACTGTGGGAATGAAACCCCACTCCGGAGCGCTTGCGTTCAGCATGAAAACGTTACGAATCGGATCTGCTGACGTTACTGTTGTCCGATTTAAGGAAACTTCAGTAAACACCGACACATCATGCTGATGGGATTCATTAACATTTGCTTATTAAACCATACTTACTTGTGATATATTCATACAATCTGACTGGCTGAAAACTACCTATAACGAGCTAAAGCATAGCAACTTGTTTTTAGCAAGCTAATGACAAAAACATCGAAATGAGTCGTGCGAGACTTGCTCCCCTTCGCTCGGAGTACTTATTAAACAGCGAGCGAATAACGTTTGCATCGGTCAGGTTACCTGGTTGAATACGGTTAGCAGGAAACATAAAGTTAGCAAGTTAGCTCTGCATAATGTAGCATTAATCGGCTTGCTACCGTCATACCAAGCAAAACGTGATTTTTCAGAACCATCTGAATGCCCGTTTCTCTGCGAGGCACGGGAGGATTAGGGTTAGCAAACGGGCAGCGGCTTTGTTGCAACCCCACCAACACCCCGTGGGAAAAAAGCACGGGACACGGGTGGAGGCCTCGTCTTTCCCCGACATTTCAACATGAAAACACCCAGCGCCTATCGCAAAACCCCCCTCACAATTCCCTTAGCGAGCTACCAATGCCTTTATCTCACAACACTTTTCACATCGCACTCGCTAACAAGCTCGCTAGATACACAATCTCGCCAGACTTTAAAAGAACTAACGTTACCACTATAATTACCCTTAAATGGCTCCATAACTGCAGCTAGAGAGCTAATTAGCTAGCGTGTCCCGTCCCTTAGTGGAGACCAGGTTAAGGAAAGACTACTTACCAAACCACACAGCGAAACACCACCTTTCCGAAAAGACACAACATTCCTCTTTGCGACACCGTAACCGTACGGTCGTTATTGGCGTGCAACCTGCCGCTGGCGGAGAGGGAAGGTCCGGGTCCGGGTCCGGGCTTGGAGACCAAGTTGGGACGGAACACTAGCAACAGCGCTACTAGCCTGCTAGCGAGTTACCAAGGCAAGTGTTTAAACCGAGTAGATGCAGAAAAGATCTGTGTTGGTCAGATATTCTGGTACAACTGGCAGCAAAACAAAGAACCAGACAGCTGCCTAGCGGAGAGAATGGGGTAATACAGCCGCAAGCGGGAGCTGCCTAGCGGAGAGAATGGAGTAATACAGCCGCAAGCGGGAGCTGCCTAGCGGAGAGAATGGAGTAATACAGCCGCGAGCGGGAGCTGCCTAGCGGAGAGAATGGGGTAATACAGCCGCAAGCGGGAGCTTCCTAGCGGAGAGAATGGGGTAATACAGCCGCGAGCGGGAGCTGCCTAGCGGAGAGAATGGAGTAATACAGCCGCGAGCGGGAGCTTCCTAGCGGAGAGAATGGGGTAATACAGCCGCGAGCGGGAGCTGCCTAGCGGAGAGAATGGGGTAATACAGCCGCGAGCGGGAGCTGCCTAGCGGAGAGAATGGGGTAATACAGCCGCGAGCGGGAGCTGCCTAGCGGAGAGAATGGGGTAATACAGCCGCGAGCGGGAGCTGCCTAGCGGAGAGAATGGGGTAATACAGCCGCGAGCGGGAGCTGCCTAGCGGAGAGAATGGGGTAATACAGCCGCAAGCGGGAGCTGCCTAGCGGAGAGAATGGGGTAATACAGCCGCAAGCGGGAGCTGCCTAGCGGAGAGAATGGGGTAATACAGCCGCAAGCGGGAGCTGCCTAGCGGAGAGAATGGGGTAATACAGCCGCAAGCGGGAGGGCAGCGGTGGGCTGAGATTGAGAAAGACCCGCTCCAGACAAAGGGACGCCGTCGAGCTGGAAGCAGTAAAATAGAACGGGAAATAACCTACAAGCGAACTGTCACATAACTTTATGAAGAAGAAAATTAAAATTTCTTTATTTCGTAAAATTTTGATGAGAAAATTAGGCATGATAACGATCAACACAATTACTTTAAACGTCATTAATCAACCATGTAAAGTAATACGTTTGTTTTCGTTCTAATGAGTTTAATATGGGAGAAATATAGCTCCCTCTGGCTGTGTATTCATTTAATGCTAGCATTAATATAACTCTGGAAACATTGACGCATCGTTTAGCCTACTTTGGATATCCAGCTAAGTTACAATATTGCAGTATTACAATTAGGTTATAGCCTACAATCTTCATCATAGTGGAATTAGGAAGGATTAATGCAACAAAAAACACTTAAAATAGGAAATAAATGATTAACTGTAGCCGACGCATTGTATATTTAAATGGGTCAATGTGATTTTAAATATTTTGGAACTAAGTTTGCTGTCTAAAAAGTTTTTTTTAACTTACCTGCAGCAATATTGACAATATTAACTATGTTTTGTTGATACTTATTACTGTTATTATTATAAAAAGTTGTAAATATGCACCCACAACTTCCATAACACTGACATCCCCCTATCTGCTCATGAACCAATGTATTTATCAATTTTTGTTATTTGTCTATCTTTTGCATCCCGGTATTTGTTATTAATATTATATCTTCTTAACTTTTTTGTATTATGTTTTGTGTAGCAGTCACCCCTTCTCACTTTAATTATTGATGTTTCAATGTGCTTAGTTTTTCTATTTTATTTATATATATATATATATATATATATTTTTTTATATGTATTTTTTTATTATAAATATATAATTTCTTTTTGCGTACACACACACACACACACAAACTCACACATATTGCATTAATCTGTATATTTTTTGTTTGTTTGTTTATTTGTTTGTTTTGCTTACTTAACCCCCCCTCAAAGAGACTTCACAATATTTTTCTCCCCTTTTTTTTCTTCTCTTTTTTTTCTTAAAAGTGGCAAATGGAATAATAAAAAATAAAGTTGACCTCCCAAGAGGGGGGGGGTGGTGGCGGGAAAAAAAAAAAATAATTAAAAAAAAAAAAAAAAAAAACTTACCTGCAGCAAATGACTGTCCGTTTTGAGGATATGAGGCCTACTGTTGTTTAATTGAATTGAATGAAGTGTATAATTTAGTCATTCTGATTTGTATAAACGATTTTTCTTGGCATAATTGTAACTGTGTTTTGCCAGTTCACAATGTTTTTCTCATGTCACGAGACAAAAACTATGACGCGACAAAAAACTGCCACAGCTGGAGGTAGCCTATATGTGACGTCATTTGTTTGTGCATCTGAAGGTTATTTTTTCTTTTTTAAATGGAGAAATAAGATTTAAAAAAATGTTTAATGATTAGTGGGACTTAACAGTTATGTGGAAAACACTGGTCATTCACTTTTCTGAGCATACAACATCATTGCATATTTGTAAGTAAGTATAGAACGCGAGCAGCATCAAGACGGCTTACAAGATCCTAGCAACCTTAATTTTTTCTTCTAACGATTTAGGTTTCAAATGGCAAATTGTATAAAAATATAATTTTATAAATTTAATTTTATAAAACAATATTATTCAAAAAATATCATTAGGTTATGTTTTTATTGGATACAAATTAGCAATTAAAAACACAATAGATGTGCATTGATACGTTGGCCACCTTCATTAAAAGTAAATCCCTGGTCATTTTGGGGTTGCAGGAAAATAGACACCAAACATTTGAGAAGAATCAGGAAGTCAATGACCTTTAACCGCCATTGACACACCTCTGGGGATATGTGTGCAGCAGCTGGTCCATGAAGAGTTGAAAGATCCCAGACAGGAAATTACAGGAAAAAATCAATACAGCTTTACATGCTTCAGTGGCATAATTTCAAACACAAACGGAACTGAAGGCGATTGCCAATACATGTAACGATTTGTTGACGTGGTGGATTGTGTAACGCGTGAAGTGGTGTCACTTGATTGGGGAGGACATACATTAACTGGCAGTACCATCTGCTTTCATGCAGTATGTCTTTTTGTGTAATAAATTAAAAGTTTTGCTCACATGACCTAGTTTTCTGTCATTCTAAAAAGGCCCATTTGAATGCGTCAACAGGTCCAATATTTCACCAGAGGGGGCATGTGCAGATTCTGTGGAGTCAGTTTTTAGGCAGTGTGAGCATCCCACAGGCCTCTGAGGGGTGTGACTCAGCCCGTACTGGTGCGGGTGAAGCAGGACGGAGGCTGAGGGGTGCGACTCAGCCCGTACTGGTGCGGGTGAAGCAGGACGGAGGCTGAGGGGTGTGACTCAGCCCGTACTGGTGCGGGTGAAGCAGGACGGAGGCTGAGGGGTGTGACTCAGCCCGTACTGGTGCGGGTGAAGCAGGACGGAGGCTGAGGGGTGTGACTCAGCCCGTACTGGTGCGGGTGAAGCAGGACGGAGGCTGAGGGGTGTGACTCAGCCCGTACTGGTGCGGGTGAAGCAGGACGGAGGCTGAGGGGTGTGACTCAGCCCGTACTGGTGCGGGTGAAGCAGGACGGAGGCTCTGGGGTGTGACTCAGCCCGTACTGGTGCGGGTGAAGCAGGACGGAGGCTGAGGGGTGTGACTCAGCCCGTACTGGTGCGGGCGAAGCAGGACAGAGGCTCTGGGGTGCGACTCAGCCCGTACTGGTGCGGGTGAAGCAGGACGGAGGCTGAGGGGTGTGACTCAGCCCGTACTGGTGCGGGTGAAGCAGGACGGAGGCTGAGGGGTGTGACTCAGCCCGTACTGGTGCGGGTGAAGCAGGACGGAGGCTCTGGGGTGTGACTCAGCCCGTACTGGTGCGGGTGAAGCAGGACGGAGGCTGAGGGGTGTGACTCAGCCCGTACTGGTGCGGGTGAAGCAGGACGGAGGCTGAGGGGTGTGACTCAGCCCGTACTGGTGCGGGTGAAACAGGACAGCAGCTGCAGGGGCCGGGGAAGGGCCTACAGGCATCTCTGCTTGAGACAGTGCAGATAACGTGACCAATCACACCTTTGACCTGTGGCACTCACACAGGCTGCACGCCACTATGAGTAAACCTGGACTTGAGGGACGGGAGCGTGGAATTAACGTTTTCACCTACGGGCCACTTTAACCTGCCACATGACCTTCTACAATAAATCACAACCTGGTTGTTTACCTGCCAAAATGGCTGCTACAGGAGAAAACTTACCAACCACAATCAATTTTCCCAGCATTTGGCTGCTGTTAATTCCACACCCTGGAGAGGACTATAGAAAGTTCTGTTCCATGCGGCTCAGTGCATTACACAACAGGGAGAGATCACAGAGACCAGGGATGGGCAACTCCAGGCCTCGCGGGCCGGTGTGTATGCAGGTTTAACTCCAGGCCTCGCGGGCCGGTGTGTATGCAGGTTTAACTCCAGGCCTCGCGGGCCGGTGTGTATGCAGGTTTAACTCCAGGCCTCGTGGGCCGGTGTGTATGCAGGTTTAACTCCAGGTCTCGCGGGCCTGTATGTATGCAGGTTTAACTCCAGGTCTCGCGGGCCTGTGTGTATGCAGGTTTAACTCCAGGCCTCGCGGGCCGGTGTGTATGCAGGTTTAACTCCAGGCCTCGTGGGCCGGTGTGTATGCAGGTTTAACTCCAGGCCTCGCGGGCCGGTGTGTATGCAGGTTTAACTCCAGGTCTCGCGGGCCTGTATGTATGCAGGTTTAACTCCAGGTCTCACGGGCCTGTATGTATGCAGGTTTAACTCCAGGCCTCGCGGGCCGGTGTGTATGCAGGTTTAACTCCAGGCCTCGTGGGCCGGTGTGTATGCAGGTTTAACTCCAGGTTTCACAGGCCTGTGTGTATGCAGGTTTAACTCCAGGCCCCAGGCGAGGCCTGGAGTTGGAGCCCATCCCTGACCTAGACTGCTCCACGTGGCTCTTTGCATTACACAACAGAGGGCGATCAGCTGCAATCTACGGACAGTTAACACGATCATGAAAAATAAATGCACATTTCCTCATCACCTGCACAGTGATTAGCCTCCGCACACTTCATAGCGTTTCAATCACCCAGAGAGGCACTTATTTCACTGTGACCCACAAACTAAGGGTGGGCGTGGCATTGCGGGTCAGGCTGACGTATGCCTGGAGGACTGGGGGTGATGAGGTAGCCGGATTGTACCAAGATGGCCGACACAGTCGTGTTTTATCATTTTCTTTTATTTAGACACCCAAATAAAAGGCACAGGAGACATTGCGCATGTGTTTACATAATTATTTTTTGACAGACATACATTAAAAAAATGTAGGAATGTTTTACCCTTCTGCTAATCAGAAAGCCTAGTCTTCATATATACAAAATTACCGTTGTTAATGTTCTAATACAAAAGTTTTTCTTCTTTTTTTATTATAAAAGGTTATCTTACTTGTTTCATCTTCCTCTCTTGCACGTGTCTATCCTTAACTACCACGTCCTCAGAACTAAATCGTTTTGTACAAAGATATACATTCATCTGCCTTAGCAGAGATCTGCCAATTCATCCATGATGTTAAAATGTGGAAGATCAGATTTGAATGTAGCCTAACGCCCGATTTACACCAGGAGCAAACGCAGTGCGGCTTTAGCTTCCTTTTGGAACCCACGCAAGCGGCTTTAGCTTCCTTTTGGAACCCACGCAAGTGGATTAGAGCTTTTATAACAGGCAGGCCCTGTTCCTGGTGTAAATCTGCCGTACTGTTCTGCTGATGGATAAGCATCATAAAAATAATTGCATCTTCATTTTATTTTGTGACAATAAGGAAAAACGGTCTCTGTAAAGCCAAACGGAGCCCGAGAGGAACACGCCGTGCTTTTCACGGCCAATCCCCGTCAAAATTCTCTACCGTTCATGATGAGATTATGCCATATGGCTCGTACAAAACTTTAAAAAGCCCAGAGCAAGGAAGACTAACCGCACTTCACGGCTTCTGCCACGTCTAACGGATTCAAATTAATAGGGTGACATTTACGTATTAGTGTTTTCTATCCTCTAGATATCACGGCAAACGGTCTGAGCTCAAACCAAATTTAAGCAGCACTTAGTTGGTCCTAGTGCAGTGTTTATTTCTGGTTGCTGGGTGGGTAGGTGGGGGAGGAGCTTGGAGCAGATAACTGTGCAGTGTCACCCCACATCTCACTGAAACAGAAACATACTCTCACCTGACTGACATACAGCCAGTTTAGGGTTTAGGTTTCGAAGGTTCCGATTAAAAACTGAGTCATGTGTCGTCTTCCTCCACCCCCTCATGTCCTCGTTCCTGTCCCCAAAACAGACCGTGAGCTCAGCTGTAAAACTTTGTGAATATCTGGCATGTGAGGGACATTATTTTCCATAAGAAAAAAAAAAAAGAAGTAGTATATGGTATTATTAAATATTTACAAAGTAACATAAAAAAATAGATTCAGGATAACCTTAATGTCCATAAATTCCAATTCCAGAAAATAAAAATTAAGGATACAAAATAATCCTAGCAAACCTCTACTTCTGTCACCAACATGATAATAATGAAAATAAAATGGTGAACTTT